>CM017198.1:12286325-12408825 GCA_004837865.1 Musa balbisiana
TAGCATGTCGTATTTACGGCTTCGGCCCAAAAATATTTGGGTAGGCTATGTTCGTTTAACATGTGTCATTTCTTGTAAGTTTCTATTTTTTTCTTTCTACTATTCTATTTTGTTGAAGATTTTTTGGTGTAGAGAAATTGTGGTTGTATCCATTAGATTCATAAAAATCTTGGAAATTATGATTTTGAAATTCACCAACGTAATCACTTCGAATTGATGAAATCATAAAACCCTTTTCATTTTGAACAAGTTTCCAAAATTTAGAAAAATATCCAAAGCATTTGCTACCTCCTAGGCTTGATGTATTAATTGGTCCGGATAAGTCCATATGGATCAATTGAAATGGCCTAGAGGTGCTTATTTGGTTCTTTAGTTTGAAATTACCTTTTATTTGTTTTCCTAGTTGACATACATCACACATTGTCTTTAACAAACTTAATATGAGGAATTCCTCTTATAAGTTCTTTAGATGAGATTTGAGAAATTAATTTCATGCTAGCATGACCTAATCTCCTATGCCAAAGCCAAGCATTATCATTCAAAATCGAAAAACATATTTTATTACAAAGATCATCATTGTTGATAGTATATACATTATTTTGTTTTAGGGTAATCATAGACGTGTTTTTGTGTGGTTTTTCAATAATGCAAGCATTGGACTCAAACCTAATGATGTATTCTTTATCACACAATTGACTAATACTCAAAAGGTTATGTTACCTATGGTTCCTTTGCCAATGATTTTACCCTTGTTGTTGTCTCTATAGGTGATATATCGTACGTCTAGGCTAGTAAGCTTAGAGAATTGAGATGAATCTCCGGTCATATGCCTTGAGCATCCACTATCAAGGTACCATCTCTTACTCCTAGCTTGTGACGTTAAACATTTCTACAAAAAAGGATGATTTTTAGGTACCCATTTGACCTTGGGTGCCTCCCAAATTGATCTATATAACTTATCATGTTGCATTAGGTCATAGAGGTTCCTTTAGGAACCCAAATCAATTTATGTGGACTATATCTCTTAAATGGACATTTGTACACAACATGTCCAAATTTGGAATAAAAGTTACATTTGTTATGGGGGGAAACATGTAAGGTAGGGCCTTTAACAAAGGTGGTTGGATTTCGGTGAGAGCTACTCACAAATCTAATTCCGCCTTTTGTATGAACATGACCCTTATTGGCAAGGATCAAATTCAAGGACTGTTGAATCTCATATTTTGATGATGAAACCAATTGATACGTGTTTATGATTTGATTTATGTTTTGAGTGACGCAGGATGCTTCGATCAGGATGAGACAATTAAAGCAGGAAGAATCATGTTGGACGTCGAGCTGGAGGAACGGTCGATGTATCGACAAAAGGCTTCCGACCATGGATTCGGGCATTGGGCCAAGAAGAGCCGATATTGTGCTAAGGATATCGGAGTTGCAGAGGTCAACTGACCGATTGGGCAATAGGCCATAAGAGAGGACGATGCGTCGAAGAATTGGATCAAGCGTCAATGGACTAATGACATGCCGGACAATATGATCATGCTTAGTAATAATTGTTTAGATCGAAGTGTGTTTTACATATATATGATTAACTATGATAGCAAGGTATAAAGCAAAATAAAGTCTCGGAGTCAATTTTGTTGGGAGTTCGAGATTTCATCGGAAGTTCTGTCGGAACCAACAAGAAGTCCTAGAGCTTGTCAAAGAAGCTCATCGAAACTCACCAAGAAGATCATCGTGAAGTCCAGGAGCTTGCCGGGAGTCTGCTAGAACATTGCCAAGAGATCATCGGAAGTTTACCGGAAGATCACTAGAAGCTTGCCGGAAAAACCTAGTCTTACGGACTTTGTTTAGCTTAGAAAATGTCTTAAAATTTATAGTTAGCACATAATTGGGAATAAAATTGTGCCAATCTAATTAGGGGATAGTTGGGCCTAAGTTTAGGCTATGTTGGGCCAAGAGAAAGGCCCAAACAATGACCAAACAAGTGAAATCATCGTGGCACAGTCTCTAAGACTGTGTCAGGCGATGGTACCACTAGTCTGGGTAGTGGTACCGCCTAATGTAGTCTTCTAGGTGGTGGTACCACCCAGTGTCAGGCTGTAGGCGGTGGTACCACCCGTACCCTAAAATTGTAGGGGTTTGAATTTTGGGCTCCAAATTTGAATCCATTTGGGGCCTATAAATACCCTAGCTATTCCTGCATAGATTAGCAAAAAATATTGAGTAAAACTCTGTGATTCTAAAGTTGTAAACCTTAGAAAGTTTAGTTCCCTCCTCCGAAAGTTTAGAGAGAGTTCTAAGGGAGGTGTGAGAGAGATACCTTGTAAAAGAGGGTTGTAAAAGGTTGTCTCCTAAACCTGTGAAAAGGAGAAGAGGGGTGTAAAAGGATAGTTGGTCTTCACCTATTGAAGGAAGACCAATAGTTGATGCTGGTGGCCTCGACGGAAGAGGAATCGGCTAAGTGGATATAGGTCATAATGACCGAACTACTCTAAAATTTGGTTTGCATTTCGTCTTGAGCAATTTACTTTACTGCAAACCATTTTACTTGCTTACTGCCTTCAATACATTTACGAACAGCAAATTTCAAGTTATCTTCTAAGTTTGGTTTTTACCGTACGAAAGAATTTAAGAAACTGACGTGATTTTATCCGCTGCACTAATTCACCCCCCCCCCCCCCCCCCCTAGTGCTGATCCTTTCCTAACAATTGGTATCAGAGCCTCGTTATTTCTCTTTTGGTTTACCACCCAAGAGAAATGACTCTTTTCGGCTTTCAAGAGAGACTTTCTCTTATTCATCCTCCCTTATTCAATGGGACGAACTACATATATTGGAAAACTCGAATGAGAGTTTTCTTACTTTTTTTAGATTTAAATTTATGGAGTATTATGGAAAATTGTTTTCGACGGTCTTCTCTTCCAATGAACCATTGGAATGATTCGAAGAAGAAGACTTTTCTTTAAAATACTAGAGCTATGAATGCTATATTTTGTGCCTTAGATAAAATCGAATTTAATCAGGTTTCTACTTACAAAATAGCTTTCGATATATGGCACACTCTTGAAATCACACATGAAGGCACGAGTAGAGTAAAAGTTTCGAAGATTAATTTTTTAATGCATGATTTCGAGCTATTTCAAATGAAGCCAAGCTAAACTATTGTTGACATGTACACCCACTTTACGGACGTCATCAATAGTTTAAAAGCTCTTAGCAAATGTTTTTCGAATCATGAACTTGTGAATAAAGTTTTATGCTCACTTTCTAAAACTCGGGATTCGGAAGTAACGGCTATTCAAGAATCGAAAAACTTGAACTATTTCCCTCTTAAAGAACTAATTAGGTATTTAATGACCTATGAAATGACTAATGTGGCATTTGACGAACATGAGAACCACCTTCCAAAGAATAGGAAGGATTTGTGATTTAGAACAATCGAAGACCACTCAAGCATAAGCTCAAGTGATGGTAAACTTGAACTCCTCACTATGAAATTTAAAAATTTATGAAACAAAAATTAAAGAACAAAAAGAACGTAACTACTTGCTATGAACGCAAGAAGAAGGAAGCACTTACGAATGAATCAAGCTCATCCGAAGATGAGGAGCAAACCGATGAAGATGAAGTGGCAAACTACGCCTTAACGGCTTTCGACGATGAGGTAATCAAAATGCCCTTAATTTATTTTGAAATTACATAATACTTTTCATGAGTTATTTTTAATTTAGTTTAGAATAATTATTTTTCTTAAAAATTACATGTTTAATAAATGAAAATGTAAAAAAAATTAGGAATCATGCTTATCTATTAATTTTGAAAATAATCATGAAAATTGCATGTGTTATGATAAATGAACAAAATGTTAGACTTAAATCATGCTAGATGTTTTAATGATAATGTGTATCTTAATGATTTTCGTATTACTTTTGATTGAAAACACTTTATGAAATCATGCTTGATGTAATAATGTAATGATGATTTTTGGGTGATTTATGCCTTATTGATCTTTGTCGTAATAAATCTTACACTTTCAATTTTAAACATGATACATGTTTTTATTTGGCATAAATGAAATAAATCATATGAATTAAAACAACTAAAAAGAGGAAAACATTTTTCTTAAATTTTTTTTTTCTCTATCTTATTGATTTTGATGAATCTATTTGTATCAATTTTGTGAATCTCATGGATTATGAAAATGATTTGAATTTTATGGGTTTTAACTAAATCATGATCTTGAATTCTTGATATTGATACTTGAAAATTTTCTATGAATCAAGATCTTATTTTTGAACTCCCATGTCTCTTTTTGTTATTTACTAAAAATGAGATTTGTCAAAGTGAATCATATCTATTGATATGCATGATTTGTGATCTTGTTCTCCTACTATTCTTTTTGCTATTCACTAAAAAGAAGACTTATTCCAATAAACCATGATATGCTACGTGAAATCTTTTAAAGTTTATGACTTAAATTTTATTATATAAAATTCTCATGAAGTATATCTCATCATCAAGTTCTTCTTGATATTCTTCATGTGATGATATGAATGCATGAAATACTTATGATATTGTTTTGATGCTATGAAATGATATAAAATTTGCTAGCTTATAGGTATCATGTATGATGAATGATTTATTTTTAGTATATGCATAGAGTAAGGATGATATGTAAAGTTTTAAAATTATGCATGTTGTAAATTGAAACTATAATGATGCACAAACATATTAAAATAAGGTTGATACTTTACCTTTGTCATGATGTGAAAATTGATAAAAAGGGAAAAGAATTACAATATTGTATTCTTCCCTTCCATTTGACAATGACATAGAGGGAGAAAATTTTGCTAGCTTACTAGCTAGCTTACATATTTCAAGAAGAAGCAAAAAGCTTGCTCATCTCAAAAGATGCAAACGTCACTTCCCATTGAAAAAGATGTACATTGTTGAAATCACGTTCTTGACTCCGGGACTTCATTTTGCTTTATGACTTGCTATCGTAGTTAATCCTACACATGTAAAAACATACTTCGATCTAGACAATTATTACTAAGCATGAATCATGTTGTCCGGCATGTTATTGGTCTATCGATGCTTCGTTCGATTCTTCAACGCATTGTTCTCTCTTGCGGCCTATTGCCCAATCGGCCCATTGACCTCCACAACTCTGATATCCTTGGCGTAATTTCCACTATGGTCCAAAGCCTTTTGTCTATACGTCATCCGATCCTCCAGCTAGATGTCCAATCTTTTGACATGTTCCACCGGCCCAACATGATTCTTTCTGCTTTAATTGTCTCAACCTGATCGAAGCATCCTGCGTCACTCAAAATGCATATCAATTCATAAACACTTATCAATTGGTTTCATCATCAAAATCTGAGATTCAACAATCTCCCCCTTTTTGATGATGACAATCAATTGATGACGGAGTTAACCTTAACTCCCCCTATCAATATGCCATATTGATAGAATCTTGAATTCAAGCTAAATTCAAGTCATTGCAAATTTTATCATGAATATTTGCAACACATCATCATGCATAATATGATCATAGTTCTCCCCCTTTGTCATCAACAAAAAGGAGGTGTAACTTTCTAAGTGTTTGAGATGCAAGTTCAAATCGTTGCATAATAAATATAATTTTCAATTTTATCATTATGCAAGCTAGCAATAATTAAAGATGTGCAAGTTAGCATGTTTTGCTTCTTGAGATAGGCAAGATAGCATTTCTTGGTGATGTTCAAGAAAGCAAGTTCTACATCATGCAAGCTAGTAAATCTTACAACATTTTAGAACATGCAAGCTAGCAAATTTTTACATCATTTTAAAGTATGCAAGCTATCAAATTTTACACATATAAAAGTTAGCAAAATTTTATATTTTTTGAGATGTGCAAGATAGACTTTTTGCCTCTTCTTGAAATGTGTAACTTAGAAAACATTGCTTCTCTTGAGATTTGCAAGATAGTACTTCTAGCTTCTCTTTTGAGATTAGCAAGCTAGCAAGTTTGTCTCTTTTTATGATGTGCATGCTAGAAATTCTTTCTCCCCCTTTGTCATTGGCAAAAAGAGGGGAATAATAAAACAATGGTGCAATTCATCAATTTTCAAATTATGACAAAAATAAAGTGTCATTCTTATTTCAATATGTCATAATTGAGATAAATTTTGAATTTAAATTTAATTCAAGTCAATGCAATTTTAATCATGATTCTCATACATGATATGCAATATATCAAACACATCATCATAATAAAATCATAAGTATTGCATGCATCATTTTAGAATAAGCTAGCAATTTTGCTTCCTAGAAAGTTTTTCTCCTTTCAATTTGTGAGCTAGCAAATTTTACACATGAAAGTTGGTAAAATTTTTGCATCTTTTGGGATGAGCAAGCTTTTTGCTTCTTCTTGAAGTATGCAAGCTAGCTAGCAAGCTAGCAAAATTTCTCCCCCTTTGTCATTGTCCAAAATGAAGGAAAGAAAATAATTTTGTAATTTTTTTTCCTTTACAACAATTTTCAAATCATGACAAAGGTAAATAACAAAGATGAAAAATCAAGTCATGAATGTCAAAACAATTTTTTTATCATGAATATTTTATCATTGTATGCATCAATATGAGGTATTGCATTCATAATACCAAATCATCATTCATAATTACATCAATATTCTAATCAGTATTTCAATCATCAAAAATGAAAGATCAAGTCATGATTTTAAACATATCTTTTCTTTTGTATATAGATGAAATGATAGAAAAATAATCTTGATTCAAAATAATATTTAAGTCATAATTCAAGAATTCACACAAAAAAAATCATGATTCATTTGACAAAAAGATTGTTGATTCATACATTTAAAACAACATCACTTCAACTCATCATGCATAATTTCAAAATGTAAAATCATCAAACATGATACAAACATTTGTGTTCAAAGCCTTCATCATTACTCCCATGCATGATACTTAAGCATTTATCACTTCATGATTGTTGGTACCATACATCCATCATTAAATCAACATTTTGATCATTTATTTTCTCTTTAGCAGTTGGCAAAAACAAATATAGGAAAAAAATGATATAATATCTTGATCGATGCATAAGAAATCTCTAGTTATAAATCTCAAAAAATCAAGATACAGTTCATTCATAATTTAAATCACAAATCAAAGAGATTCATAAAAAGGATATAAATAGATTCATTAATCTCTCCTTTTTAGAAAAATGGTAAGAAGAAACATGTGAATTCAAAAACAAGATCTTGATTCATAGAGAAATCTCATGTATCAAACATCGAGAAATCAAGATGATGATTCATATAAAAAATATCACAAGTTATAATTAAGAGAAAAATCATTATTTATCTTCAAATTATTCAACTTGTTAAATCAACAAAATCACTTTTAAGAGATTCATAAAAATGATACAAATAGATTCATCAAAATCAATAAGATAGAGAATTTTTTTTTAAAAAAAAATATATTTTCTTTGTTTTAGTTGTTTAAATTTAAGTGATTGATCTCATATAAGCATGCTTAAATTTTTCATTTGAAAACCATACATCATGGTTTAAAATCGAAAGAGTAAATCTCATCATGGAAATCATCAAGATCAATAAACCATAAATTACCAAAAATCATTATGCAAAATTTTAAAATATAAACTTATTAAGCATGATTATTATGCATTATTTCAAATCAAATATGATTTCATTAATCATAGAGCATCTTCAATCAAAATCGAGAAACAATATAGAAATTAACATGCTACACATTGATGCTTCTTAACCACATACATAAGATTAATCTTACTAGGTGTACAATCATTAGATTTATATCTAGCATTTTATTACATTATTGCATCATTAAAACATCAAGCATGATTTCATAAGACATTCAAAATCATTTTGTTTGTTTATCATAAAACATGCAATTTTCATGATTATTTTTGAAATCAGTAGAAAGGTAAGCGTGAACCCATTTTATTTTAATTCTTTTATTTTCATTACATTATTAAACAAAAAAAAAAACTCATAAAAAGCATCATGTAATTTCGAAATAAACTAAAAGGATTTTGATTACCTCGACGTCGAAAGTCGTTAAGGCATAGTTTGCCACATCGCCTTTGTTGATTTTCCCCTTGTCTTTGGAGGAGCTTGATTCATCCTAAAGTACTTCACTCTTCTTATATTCATAGCAAGTAGTTGTGTTCTTTTTGTTCTTTAATTATTGTTTCATGAACTTTTTAAATTTCATGAGGAGTTCAAGTTCACCATCACTCGAGTTATGCTCGAGTGGTCTTCAATTGTTCTATGTCCTAAATCCTTCCTATTCTTTGGAAGATTGTTCTTAAGTTCTTTACGTGCATTGCACGTCATTTCATAGGCCATCAAAGACCCTATAAGTTCTTCAATTGAAAAATAGTTCAAATCTTTTAATTCTTGTCGAAATCGTGTTCTTGACTCTGGGACTTCATTTTGCTTTATGACTTGCTATCATAGTTAATCCTACATATGTAAAAACACACTTTGATCTAGACAATTATTACTAAGCATGAATCATGTTGTCCGGCATGTCATTGGTCCATCGACGCTTAATCCGATTCTTTGACGCATCGTCTTCTCTTGCGGCCTATTGCCTAATCAGCCCATTAACCTCCACAACTCTGATATCCTTTTTTAACGACGCATGAATCATGTTTTAATGAAAATGTCTTATTATCCAAATCATTCCAATCTTTCATTGGAAGAGAAGACATTTTAAAATTGGATTCGACAATGTGCCATAAATTCAAATCCAACGAAAGCAAGAAGACTCTCATTCGAGTTTTCCAATAAGTGTAGTCCGTCTCATTGAAAAAAGGAAGACGTATGAGAGAGTGACCCTGTTGAAAGTCGAAAAGAGCCATTTCTATTTGGGTGTTAAACCAAAATAGAAGATAAGGCTCTGATACCAATTGTTAGGATTAGGGTCGGCACTAAGAGGGGGGGGGGTGAATTAGTGCAGCGGTAAAATCACGTTGGTTTAAAAACTTTCATACGATAAAATCATTTCTGATGTAAAAACGTTTCATAAAGGTAATGCTTTGAAAGCGAAGTAAGAGCATATTGAAGGTAGTTTGCAGTTAATATAAATTGTAGGAAGTAAACGCAAACCGAGTTTTAGAGTGGTTTGGTCAATTGTGACCTACATCCACTTTCAGCTTCCTCCTCTGATGAGGTCACTGACATCCACTAGAGGCCTTCCTTCAATAGGCGAAGGCCAATAACCTTTTACACCCCTCTTCTCCTTTTACTGGGTTTAGGAGATAACCCTTACAAGCACTCACACTCTTCTCTTGCAGAAGTCTAACACTTAGAGTAGAGGAGGGAATTCTAAAGAGATTACAGTAGCGTTTCTTTTCTTTTAGACTCTCTGTGCTTATGTATTTTACCCAGGGATATGAGGGGTATTTATAGGCTTCAAGTTTATTCAAACTTAGAGCCTAAAAACATCTCATCCTGGGTTCCCTAGGCATGGGCGGTACCACCGCCTAGTGTTAGTTTGGCTGACACTGCCCTGGGCGGTACCACCGCCCAAGTTTGGCTGTACCACCGCCTGGGGGCCAGTGCTGGGAAGTACCACCACCCAAACTGGTAGTACCATCGCCTGGCAACCTGCCAGGGGTGGTACAACCGCCCAGACTAGTGATACCACCGCCTGACATAGTCTCGAAGACTGTGGCACGACGATGAGACTTCTTGGGGCACTGTTTGGGTTTCTTATTGGGCCCAACACAGTTCTTACATGGGCCTAGCTGGCCCCTAATTAGGTTGACCCAAATCCAAGCCCAATTACGTGCTAACTACGAAATCCTAAGACATTTGCTAAGCTCAACAAGTCCATATGTCTATTCTTCCGGCGAGCTTCCGGCGAACTTATGACGAACATTCAATGAACCCTTGACGATACTCCAGCGGACCCCCGACAAGCTCCTAGACTTCACGATGATCTTCTTGGTGAGTTCCGATAAGCTTCTCTGGCAAGCTTCAAGACTTCTTGGTTGGTTCCTCCAGAACTTCGGACTCTCGAACTCCCAACATGATCGCGTCCTTGACTCTGAGACTTCATTTTGCTTCAGGCCTTGCTATCATAGTTAATCCTGCACATGTAAACAAACTTTGATCTAGACAATTAATACTAAGTATTAATCAAGTAGTCCGGCATGTCATTGGTCTCTCGATGCTTCATCCGATTCTTCGGCACATCGTCCTCTCTTGCAGCCTATTGCCCAATCAGCCAGTTGACTCCACAACTCCGATATTCTTGGCGCAATGTCCACTCTTCTTGGCCCAATGCCCAAATCCATGGCCCGAAGCCTTCTATCGATACGTCGACTGATCCACCGGCCCGACGTCCAATCTTCTGACATGTTTTCTTTGGCACAACATGATTTTTCCTACTTTAATTTTCTTATCCTGATTGATGCATCCTATGTTACTCAAAATGCAGATTAAAATATAAACACTATTAATTTGTTTCATCATCAAAATCCAAGATTCAATAATCTTCCCCTTTTTGATGATGACAACCAATCAACGACGGAGTTAACCTTAACTCCTAGAGTTTAAACAAACTCTCCCTATCAATATACCATATTGATAGAACTTTGAATTCAAGTTGAATTCAAGTCATTGCAAATATTCATCATGAATATTTGCAACACGTCATCATGCATAACATGATCATACTTCTCCCTCTTTGTCATCAACAAAAAGGAGTAGTTCCACTATCATGTGTTTGGAAATACAAGTTCAACACATTGCATGAAAAATATAATATTCATTTTTATCATCATGCAAGTTTGCTATCATCATAGATATACATGGTAGAACGATAGCAAGTTTACAATATACAAGCTAGCAAAAATTTTTCAACATTTTAAAACATGCAAGCTAGCAATTTTGAGATGTTCAAGAAGGCAACTCTTGCTTCTTGAAATATAAGTTTTACTAGATGTGCAAGTTAACTTTTTGCTTCTTGAGATAGGCAAGATAGCACTCCTTGGTGATGTTCAAGATAGCAAGTTCTACATCATGCAAGCTAGCAAAAAATCTTACAACATTTTAGAACATGCATAATCACCAAAGCATCATAAATTTTAATGATGTGCAAAATTACAAATTTTGCATGTTTGCATTTGTGCATCTTTAGATTTGCAAGATAGCACTTCTTGGTGATGTTCAAGATAGCAATTTATTCTTTTTTGAGAAGTGCAATTTTTGTTTTCTTCTTGAATTGTGCGAGCTAGCAAATTATCTTTCTAGCATATTTTGCTCCCCCTTTGTCATTGTCAAAAAGAAGGGAAGACCCTTTACGTTAATTTCTAAATTATGACAAAGATAAATAGCATGGATGAAAATTCAAGTCATGAATGTCAAAACAATTATTTTATCATGAATATTTCATCATTACATGCATGATTCTAATTCATCATTTATTTCACATCATGATGGTACCAATTTTGTCAAATTACATCCTACCATGCATGATCGAAACTTCTTATTTGTATACATCAAAACAAATTAATGAATATTTCATGTATTCATATCATCACATAAGGAATATAAAAAATTTGGTGATGAGATATTACTTCATGAATACAATAAAATTCATATAGCATATCATGGTTTTTTAGAATTAGTCTTCTTTTTGGTGAATAGCAAAAAGAATAGTAGGAGAGCAAGATCTCAATTCATGCATATCAAATATTCAATCATCAAAATCATAATTCATCTAAAAAATTCTCCTCTTTAAATATTCAAAGAGAGATATTAGGAGATCAAATAATAAGAGATTTTCAAATGAAATTTTAAGTCAAGAATTTTCCAAAAAGATATTCTCTTTAGTAAATCACAGAAGGAAACATAGGAGAAAAAGATTTCAATTCATGCATAAGAACTCTTATGATTCATATTGAAAATTTTATCAAAATGTAAGAGAATAAAGAGTAAGAAATTTTGATTCATAAAGGATTTCATGTTATAAATTTTGAGAAATCAAGATCATGATTTCGATAAAACCCAGGAGATTCAAACTATCAAAATCAATTTCGAAGTTCACAAAATTCCTAAATAGATTAATGATTTGAAACACAATAATATATTTTTCTTTTTATGTGATACTTTTTAAGTGATTGATTCCATAGAAGCATGCCTTTTTCATTTATGTCAAATAAAAACATGCAATAACATTTAGGATTGAAAAATGAATTTCGTCATAAAAACCATCAAGATCAATAAATCACAAAAATCATCATGTATAACTTTAAATCTCATGCATAGTATAAAAACATCAAGCATGGTACCAAAAATTACATCATTATGTATCATCGAAAATGATTTCATAAAGCATTTTCAATCAAGTTCATTTTGTTTGTTGTAGTTATGCATTTTTCTTTTTAGGTGAATCTAACTTTTCATGCTTAGTTTGTATACAAAAGCCGTGTATCATTTTTCTTTTTGTTCTTTAATTTTTGTTTCATTAACTTTTTGAATTTATTTGTAAGTTCAAGTTCACCATCACTTGAGCTTAAGCTCGAGTGGTCTTCATGTGTTTTATGTCCCAAATCTTTTCTGTTCTTTGGAAGATAGTTCTCAAGTTCTTCATGTGAAATGCATGTCATTTTATAGGTCATTAATGACCCGATAAGTTCTTCGAGAGGGAAATGGTTCAAATCTTTTAATTCTTGTAAAGCCATTACTTTTGAATTCCAAGTTTTAGAAAGTGATCTTAAGATTTTGTTAACAAGTTCAAAATCCGAAAAAGTTTTACCAAGAGCTTTTAAACCATTGATGATATCCGTAAAATGGGTGTACATGTCTCCAATGGTTTCGCTTGGTTTCATATGAAATAGTTCAAAATCGTGCATTAAAAAGTTAACTTTGGAATCCTTTAAACTACTTGTGCCTTCGTGTGTGATTTCAAGAGTCTGCCATATGTCAAAAGCCATTTCGCACATAGAAATCCGATTAAACTCAGTTTTATCTAAAGCGCAAAATAGAGCATTCATAGCTCTAGCATTTAACGAAAACGTCTTCTTCTCCAAAGCATTCCAATCTTTCATTGGAAGAGAAGACCTTTTAAAACCAGATTCGATAATGTGCCATAAATTCAAATCCAACGAAAGCAAAAAAACTCTCATTCGAGTTTTCCAATAAGTGTAGTCCGTCCCATTGAAAAAGGGAGGATGTATGAGAGAGTGACCCGCTCGAAAGCTGAAAAGAGTCATTTCTATTTGTATTAAATCAAAATAGAAGACAAGGGTCTGATACCAATTGTTAGGATCAGGGTCGGCACTAGGGGGGGTTTAAATTAGTGCAGCGTTAAAATCACATTGGTTTAAAAACTTTCGTACGATAAAACCGTTTCCGACGTAAAAACGTTTCGTAAAGGTAATGCTTTGAAAGCGAAGTAAGAGCGTATTGAAGGCAGTTTGCAGTTAAAATAAATTGTAGGAAGTAAATGCAAACCGAGTTTTAGAGTGGTTCGGTCAATCGTGACCTACATCCACTTTCGGCTTCCTCCTCCGACAAGGTCACCGACGTCCACTAGAGGCTTTCCTTCAATAGGAGAAGGCCAATCACCTTTTACACCCCTCTTCTCCTTTTACCGGGTTTAGGAGATAGCCCTTACAAGCACTCACACTCCTCTCTTGCATAAGTATAACACTTAGAGTAGAGGAGGGAATTCTAAAGAGATTGCAACAGCGTTTCTTTTCTTTTAGACTATCTGTGCTTGTGTATTTTACCCAGCGATGAGAGGGGTATTTATAGGCTTCAAGTTGATTCAAACTTAGAGCCTAAAAACATCTCATCCTGGGTTCCCCGGGCATGGGCGGTACCACCGCCTAGGGGCCAGTGCTGGGCGATACCACCGCCTAACACAGTCTAGAAGACTGTGCCATGATGGTGAGACTTCTTGGGGCACTGTTTGGGCTTCTTATTAGGCCCAACACAGTTCTTACATGGGCCTAACTGGCCCCTAATTAGGTTGGCCCAAATCCAAGCCCAATTATGTACTAACTACGAAATCCTAAGACATTTGCTAAGCTAAACAAGTCCCTATGTCTATTCTTCTAGCAAGCTTCCGACGAACATCCAACGACCCCACGACGTTGCTTCGGCGGACTCCCGGCAAGCTCCTAGACTTCATGATGATCTTCTTGGCGAGTTCCGACGAGCTTCTCTAGCAAGCTCCAAGACTTCTCGGCTGGTTCCTCCAGAACTTCTGACGAACGTTCAGACTTCCGACGAACTCTCGAACTCCCAACATGATCGCGTCCTTGATTTTGGGACTTCATTTTGCTTCATGCCTTGCTATCATAGTTAATCCTACACATGTAAACAAATTTTGATCTAGACAATTAATAATGAGCATTAATCAAGTTGTCCGGCATGTCATTGGTCTCTCAACGCTTCGTCCGATTCTTCAGCACATCGTCCTCTCTTTCGGCCTATTGCCCAATCAGCCAGTTGACTCTGTAACTCCAATATTCTTGGTGCAATATACGCTCTTCTTGGCCTGATGCCCGAATCCACGGCTCGAAGCCTTCTGTCGATATGTCGACCGATCCACCGGCCCGACGTCCAATCTTCTGACATGTTTTCTCCGGCACAACATGATTTTTCTTGCTTTAATTTTCTCATCCTAATCAAAGCATCCTACATCACTCAAAATGCAGATTAAAACATAAACACTATTAATTGATTTTAGCATCAAAATATGAGATTCAACAACTTTCATATATATAAAATTTGCTAGCTTACAAATTCCAAGGAGAAGAACTTGATATCTTGAACATCATCAAAAATTTGCTATCTTGCATGATGTAAAATTTGCTAGAATTGCTAGCTTGTAATCTAAAGAGAAGCAAATGTTAGGATCGGAGCGGCACTAAGAGGGGGGGGGTGAATTAGTGCAGCGGATTAAAACGTCGGTTTTGAAAACTTTTTCGTACGATAAAAATCGAACTCGGAAGTGCTTAACTTGAAAGCATGTTCGTAAAGGTGTGCAGCAAAAGTAATAAGGAAGTAAAGCACATATGAAGGTTTGCAGTAAGATAAATAGCAATAAGTAAATGCAAACCAGAGAATACACCAATTTTAAAGTGGTTCGGTCAAAATGACCTACATCCACTTGCGAAGCCTTCTTCGATGAGGCTCCCAACTTCCACTAGCAAATCACTTTGAAGGGGAAGGACAAATACCCCTCTTACAACCTTTACAAGTGGTTCACACTCTTACAAAATTTCAGCAAGAAAGAAAGGGAGGTGAACACTCAAGCAATTTGAAAGTAAGACTTGCTAAGGCTTTGCTAAGACTTTTTTTCACTCTATTGCTTCTCAAAAGTTGTTATCTCTGCTGAGAATTGAGGAGTATTTATAGGCCTCAAGAGGATTCAAATTTGGGCTCCAAAATTTGAATTCTCTTCGGTTCCCGAAGCTAGCGGTGCCACCGCCTGTCAGTTCTGTCACTGATAGTGTACTGGGTGGTGCCACCGCCCAGTCCAGCGGTGCCACTGCCTAGCTCTTTGGGTGCTGGGCGGTGCCACCGCCTGGCTCTCGGGTGCTGGGCGGTGCCACCGCCTACACTATTTCAGCTCACTAGTTGGGCTCCAAACTTGACCCAAACCAGTCCGAACTTGGGCCCAATTGACCCCTACTTGGGTTATAAAATTAACACCTAATCCTAACCCTAATTAATATGCTAACTACGAATTTAAAGACATTTCCTAAGCTATTACAAAGTTCGTAAGTCAAGATTTCTTTCGGCGAGCTTCCGGCGAACTTCCGACGGTCTTCCAATAAACTCTCGGAAACCATTCTACGGACTCCCGGCAAGCTCCGAAACTTCACGATTTGATCTTGGCGAGTTTCAACGAGCTTCTTCGGCAAGCTATGATCTTTCTCGGTGAGCTCCGCGAACTTCCGACGAACCTTCCGGCGAGCTTCTGAAAACCCATCGGCAAGCTCCCTACTCATTCTCGGCTAGTTCCGACAGCATTCCCGACGAACCTTCAGACTTCCGTCGAACTCCCAACGAATCCTTTGCGCTTGACTCCGGCACTTTGTTTCGCTTTATGTCTTCATCGTTATCGTAGTTAATCCTGTACACACAAGCCAAAGCTCTACTCCGATCTAGACAATTATTACAACGCGAATTGACATTCTGTTGCCTAGTACGTCATTGGTTGGCGCTTCGTCCGATTCTTCAGCGCATCATTCTCTCTTGCGGCTTATTGCCCAATCGACGATTGACCTCCACAACCCTGATATCCTTGGTGCAATTCCGCTCTCCTTGGCTTGATGCCCAACGTCCGAAGCATTCTACCATCCAATATCCTGACGATCTCCTCCGACGCAACGTCAATTCCTTCTGCGTCAACTGTCTAATCCTGATCGAGTAGACCTGCATCACTCAAAATGCAGTTAAACATCTAAACACAATCAATTAGTTTCATCATCAAAATCTGAGATTCAACAATCTCCCCCTTTTTGATGATGACAACTAATTGATGATTACCAGAGTTAACCTTAACTCCCCGGAGTTTAACCAAACTCCCCCTATCAATATGCCATTGATAGAACACTTGGATTATCCCAAATCCAAGCAACATTCATCACATGTTATGAAAAACATTTAAACCATCATGCAAATATATAAAATATTCAATTCAATCCATGAAGTCATCAATATACTTCTCCCCCTATGTCATCAACAAAAAGGAGAAGTAGCTCTAGCTATTTTAAAAGATATTCAAGTTTTTATAACGTGAATCTAGATTTTCATCACAACATATAAGCACAAAAGCATAGTAAGATTCTTAAGTTCAATCATGGCAATTCAACACTTGCTTCTTGTGCAAGATTGCACTTTGCTTTTCTTTGCATGTTCTAACTTGCAAAAGCTTTCTCTCCTTTGTTTTTGTCGAAAAGTAGGGAAGAGTACAAGCTAGCCAGCATTTGCCTTGAACTAGCAATCTTTCTCCCCCTATGTCATTGCCGAAAAGAAGGAGAGGAACCAATGATTTAGACTTTTACATAAATTATGAATTTGCATCAATCAATATTTCAATCATCACATGATATATAGAAGACAAAAATGCAAAGAAATCATGTCATGAAAGACATCAATTGTTAAACATGATATGATAATAGTCTCAAAAATTTCAATTTGCAATACAAGTGATACATTGCGATACTAAAAAATTTAATGCGATGCTTTTAAGGATATCAACCTATTTTTGATATAAAGCATGACAAGAGCAATTATATTGTAAGTTTTCTAAGTTTTACAAGTTTTGTTTTGCTTCTTTTGAGATAGCAATTCTTTGCTTCTCTACAAGCTAGCAACTTTTATGATATGCAAGTTTTACTACATACAAGCTAGCAAATTTTATAATATTTTTAGAATATGCAAGCTAGCAGTTTTGAGATGTTCAAGAAAGCAACCCTTGCTTCTTAAAATATACAAGTTTGCTAGATGTGCTCGTTAGCATGTTTTGCTTATTGAGATAGGCAAGAAAGTGATGTTCAAGAAGACAACTTTTGCTTCTTGAAATAAGCAAGTTAGCAATCTTTGCTACTTAAGATAGGCAAGAAAGCAATGAAGTTTTTGCATCTTCTTGACTTGTGCAAATTAGCTATCTCCCCCTTTGTCATTGTCAAAAAGAAGGGAAGACCCTTTACATCAATTATGACAAAGGTAAGTATCAATCTTATTTGTGCATCATTATATTTTCAAATTAGAATATGCACATTTTCAAAAACCTTATATTTCATTCATGCACGATATTGAATAAATCGATCAACATTATGAGGATATCATACATGATACTAAAATTTTTAACTATTTATAAACATTTTGATCATGATACCAAACATTCATCATTTAGAGCATTCATGACACAAAACATTAAATCAACATTTATAATACATCATTTTAGCAATAATTCATAGTATTTTAAATCATGATTTACATCATATGCAATACATCACATCATAATTAGAAAGCACAAGTATTGCATGGATCATTGTAAATCATAAATGTTTCATATCACGATGGTATCAACTTGTCAAATTATATCCTTCCATGCATGATCAAAACTTTTCATTTGTATGCATCAAAATAATATCAAGATTATTTCATGCATATTATCAAATCATCATTTATAATTACATCAATATTCCAATCATTATTTCAGTCTACACATCATGAGATCAATAAGATAGAGAAAAATATTTTTTAAGAAAAAAAAAATATTTTCCTCTTTTTAGTTGTTTCAATTCATATGATTTTATTTCATTTATGCCAAATAAAAAACATGTATCATATTTAAAATCGAAAGTGTAAGATTTATTACAATAAAGATCAATAAGGCACTTTCATTTTGATAAAAATCAATAATACGTAAATCACAAGATTCATCATCATATTTTCAAATTGCAGAATTTCAAAACTATACCTTTCATTTTTCATGCATGATAAAATAAATCAATCATCATTATGAGCATATTATACATGATATTCAAGCATTCGTGATACATTATTTTGGCAACATGATCATAGCTTTTCAAATGATGGTATCTAAATGTCAAAGTTCATTACATCCTATCATGCATGATAATTAACTTCTCATTTGTATTTCATGCATAATTTCATTTCATCATATTAGGAATATCAAGAAGAATTAATTGGGTGATGAGATGAATATTTTCATGAACACAAGCAATTGCATAAAAATCATATCATGAAGGATTAGAATATGTGTATACCAAAAGGCATGATTTCTTTTTGAAGAACCTCCTCATAAATATTCAAAAGAAAATCTTAGGAGATTGATTAAAGAAAAATCTTGATTCATTATAAAATTTCATATATCAAATATCGAGAAATCAAGATAATGATTCATAAAAAAAATATCACAAGTAATATTCAAGAGAAAATTCATCATCCATTTTCAATTCATTCAATTTGTCAAATCAACATTTCTTGGGTATGCATGATATCAAAACATGGTTTCAAATTTTCAACATATAACATGTATAAATTTAAAAATCGAAGGGAGAAGGAAAAGAATTCAAAGGTACAAAGATTTCAACCAAAATTCCATGAATCATTTTGACAAATCTCCTTTTAAATAATCAAAATGTTCGTCAAAGGAAATCTCATGTTATTCCAAGAAATCAAGATCATGATTTTGATAAAACTCATTTCAAATTTAAATCATCAAAATCATTTTTAAGGTTCACAAAATTCATAACATAAATAGATTCATGATTTCATTGATAATATATTTTCCCCCTTTTTTAAGTGTTTCATTTTAAGTGATTGATTTCATGTTAGCATGCTTTTTCATTTATGTCAAATAAAAACATGCATCAATGTTTAGGAGCGAAAAATGAATTTCATCATAAAACCATTAAGACCAATAAATCACAAAAATCATCATGTATAACTTTAAAATTTTATGCATAAAATCGTTATATCATGGTATCAAAACTTTAATATTTTCATTACAACATTAAGCAAGGTTTCATTGAACATAATTTTGAATGATTCTTATAGATACCTAAAACTTCTTTAGTTTTAATTTATATGATTGATTTTATAATAGCATGCTCAAATTTTTATTCTTATGTCAAAACCATACATCATGTTTGAAAAACAAAGATAATGTATATAAAAAATATCAAGCCTTTCATACAAAAGCCATGCATCTTCATTGAAAAGCAATATGAAAATCATCAAAATCATTTTTAAGGTTCACAAAATTCATAACATAAATAGATTCATGATTTCATTGATAATATATTTTCCCCCTTTTTTAAGTGTTTCATTTTAAGTGATTGATTTCATGTTAGCATGCTTTTTCATTTATGTCAAATAAAAACATGCATCAATGTTTAGGAGCGAAAAATGAATTTCATCATAAAACCATTAAGACCAATAAATCACAAAAATCATCATGTATAACTTTAAAATTTTATGCATAAAATCGTTATATCATGGTATCAAAACTTTAATATTTTCATTACAACATTAAGCAAGGTTTCATTGAACATAATTTTGAATGATTCTTATAGATACCTAAAACTTCTTTAGTTTTAATTTATATGATTGATTTTATAATAGCATGCTCAAATTTTTATTCTTATGTCAAAACCATACATCATGTTTGAAAAACAAAGATAATGTATATAAAAAATATCAAGCCTTTCATACAAAAGCCATGCATCTTCATTGAAAAGCAATATGAAAATCATCAAAATCATTTTTAAGGTTCACAAAATTCATAACATAAATAGATTCATGATTTCATTGATAATATATTTTCCCCCTTTTTTAAGTGTTTCATTTTAAGTGATTGATTTCATGTTAGCATGCTTTTTCATTTATGTCAAATAAAAACATGCATCAATGTTTAGGAGCGAAAAATGAATTTCATCATAAAACCATTAAGACCAATAAATCACAAAAATCATCATGTATAACTTTAAAATTTTATGCATAAAATCGTTATATCATGGTATCAAAACTTTAATATTTTCATTACAACATTAAGCAAGGTTTCATTGAACATAATTTTGAATGATTCTTATAGATACCTAAAACTTCTTTAGTTTTAATTTATATGATTGATTTTATAATAGCATGCTCAAATTTTTATTCTTATGTCAAAACCATACATCATGTTTGAAAAACAAAGATAATGTATATAAAAAATATCAAGCCTTTCATACAAAAGCCATGCATCTTCATTGAAAAGCAATATGAAAATCATCAAAATCATTTTTAAGGTTCACAAAATTCATAACATAAATAGATTCATGATTTCATTGATAATATATTTTCCCCCTTTTTTAAGTGTTTCATTTTAAGTGATTGATTTCATGTTAGCATGCTTTTTCATTTATGTCAAATAAAAACATGCATCAATGTTTAGGAGCGAAAAATGAATTTCATCATAAAACCATTAAGACCAATAAATCACAAAAATCATCATGTATAACTTTAAAATTTTATGCATAAAATCGTTATATCATGGTATCAAAACTTTAATATTTTCATTACAACATTAAGCAAGGTTTCATTGAACATAATTTTGAATGATTCTTATAGATACCTAAAACTTCTTTAGTTTTAATTTATATGATTGATTTTATAATAGCATGCTCAAATTTTTATTCCTATGTCCCAAATCCTCCCTGTTCTTTTGGAAGGTGGTTCTAAGTTCTTTACGGCATACACGTCATTTCATAGGTCATCAAGGACCCTATTAGTTCTTCGATCAAAAAGGTATTCAATTTTGTGATTCTTGTATAGCGGTTATTTTTAGAATCCCAAGATTTAGAAAGCGATCGTATAAAAACTTGTTAACAAGTTCAAAGTTTGAAAACTTTTACCAAATGCTTTTCGACTATTGAGACATTCGTAAAATGGGTATACAGTCCTCCAATAGTCTCTCTTGATTCATACAAAAACATCTCAAATCGTGCATCAAAAATTTACTTTAGAACTCTTTTCCACTACTTGTGCCTTGTGTGTGATTTCAAGAGTGCGCCAAATATCGAAAGTCGTTTCGCACAAAGAAACCCGATTAAACTCTGTTTTATCTAAGGCGCAAATAGAGCATTCATAGCTCTAGATTTAAAGAAACATCTTCTTCTCCAAATACATTCCAATGGTTCATTGGAAGAAGACATTTCGAATCCAGATTCGACAATGCGCCATAAATTCAAATATAACGAAAGTAAAAAACTCTCATTCGAGTTTTCCAATAAGTGTAGTGCGTTCCATTGAAAAAGGGAGGACGAATGAGAGAGTGACCCTATTGAAAGCCGAAAAGGCCATTTCTATTTGGGTGTTAAACCAAAGTAGAAAACTGTGGCTCTGATACCAATTTTTAGGATCGGAGCGGCACTAAGAGGGGGGGGTGAATTAGTGCAGCGGATTAAAACGTCGGTTTTGGAAACTTTTTCGTACGATAAAAATCGAACTCGGAAGTACTTAACTTGAAAGCATGTTCGTAAAGGTGTGTAGCAAAAGTAATAAGGAAGTAAAGCACGTATGAAGGTTTGCCGTAAGGTAAATAGCAATAAGTAAATGCAAACCAGAGAATACGCCAATTTTAAAGTGGTTCGGTCAAAATGACCTACATCCACTTGCGAAGCCTTCTTCGATGAGGCTCCCAACTTCCACTAGCAAATCACTTTGAAGGGGAAGGACAAATACCCCTCTTACAACCTTTACAAGTGGTTCACACTCTTACAAAATTTCAGCAAGAAAGAAAGGGAGGTGAACACTCAAGCAATTTGAAAGTAAGACTTGCTAAGGCTTTGCTAAGACTTTTTTTCACTCTATTGCTTCTCAAAAGTTGTTATCTCTGCTCAGAATTGAGGGGTATTTATAGGCCTCAAGAGGATTCAAATTTGGGCTCCAAAATTTGAATTATCTTCGGTTCCCGAAGCTAGCGGTGCCACCGCCTGTCAGTTCTGTCACTGACAGTGTACTGGGTGGTGCCACCGCCTAGCTCTTCGGGTGCTGAGCGGTGCCACCGCCTGGCTCTCGGGTGCTGGGCGGTGCCACCACCTACACTATTTCAGCTCACTAGTTGGGCTCCAAACTTGACCCAAACCAGTCCGAACTTGGGCCCAATTGACCCCTACTTGGGTTATAAAATTAACACCTAATCCTAACCCTAATTAATATGCTAACTATGAATTTAAAGACATTTCCTAAGCTATTACAAAGTCCGTAAGTCAAGATTTCTTTCGGCGAGCTTCCGGCGAACTTCCGACGGTCTTCCAATAAACTCTCGGAAACCATTCTACGGACTCCCGGCAAGCTCCGAAACTTCACGATTTGATCTTGGCGAGTTTCAATGAGCTTCTTCGGCAAGCCATGATCTTTCTCGGTGAGCTCCACGAACTTCCGACAAACCTTCCGGCGAGCTTCCGAAAACCCATCGGCAAGCTCCCTACTCATTCTCGGCTAGTTCCGACAGCATTCCCGACGAACCTTCAGACTTCCGTCGAACTCTCGAACTCCCAACGAATCCTTCGCGCTTGACTCCGGCACTTTGTTTCGCTTTATGTCTTCATCGTTATCATAGTTAATCCTGCACACACAAGCCAAAACTCTACTCCGATCTAGACAATTATTACAATGCGAATTGACATTCTGTTGCCTGGCACGTCATTGGTTGGCGCTTCGTCCGATTCTTCAGCGCATCGTTCTCTCTTGCGGCTTATTGCCCAATCGGCGGTTGACCTCCGCAACCCCGATATCCTTGGTGCAATTCTGCTCTCCTTGGCCTGATGCCCAACGTCCGAAGCATTCTACCATCCAATATCCTGACGTGATCTCCTCCAGCGCAACGTCAATTCCTTCTGCGTCAACTGTCTAATCCTGATTGAGTAGACCTGCATCACTCAAAATGCAGTTAAACATCTAAACACAATCAATTAGTTTCATCATCAAAATCGGAGATTCAACAGCAAAGAGTTACCATCTCAAAAGAAGCAAAAGTGCTATCTTGCCTATCTCAAGAAAAGCAAATATGCTAAACTTGTACATCTTTAATTATTGCTATCTTGCATAATGATAAAACTAAAAATTATATTTATTATGCAATGATGAACTGTTGAACTTGTATCTCAAACACTTAGAAAGTTACGCTTCTCCTTTTTGTTGATCACAAAAGGGGAGAAGTATGATCATGTTATGCATGATGACGTGTTAAAATATCATGACGAAATTTACAATAACTTGAATTCTGCTTGAATTCATAGTTTTAACAATATGGCATATTGATATGGGGAGTTAAGGTTAACTCATTCATTAATTGGTTGTCATCATCAAAAGGGGGAGATTCTTAAATCTCATATTTTGATGATGAAACAAATTAAGAAGTGTTTATGATTTGATTTACGTTTTGAGTGATGCAAGATGCTTTAATCGAGATGAGACAATTAAAGCAAGTAGAATCATGTTGGGCTGGTGGAACATGTTAGAAGATTGGATGTCGAGCTAGAGGAACGGTCGACATATCAACAGAAGGCTTCAGGCCATAGATTCGGGCATCGGGCTAAGAAGAGCAGATATTTTGCCAAAGATGTTCGAGTTGCGGAGTTCAACTGACTGATTGGGCAATAGGCTACAATGGAGGACGATGCGTCAAAGAATCGAACGAAGCGTCGATGGACCAATGACATGCCGGACAACATGATTCATGATTAGTAATAATTGTCTAGATTGAAGTGTGTTTTTATGTGTAGGATTAACTATGATAGCAAGGCATAAAGCGAAATGAAGTCCTAAAGTCAAGAACGCGATTTCGTTGGGAGTTCGAGAGGTCGGAAGTTCTGCTAGAACCAACCGAGAAGTCCTAGAGCTTGCCAAAGAAGCTCATTGGAACTCACTAAGAAGATCGACGTAAAGTCCAAGAGCTTGCTAGGAGTCCACTGGAACATTGCCGAGAGATCGTCGGAAGTTCGCTGGAAGATCGCCGGAAGCTCGTTGGAAGAAACCTAGACTTATGGACATTGTTTAGCTTAGTAAATGTCTTAAAATTCATATTTGGCACATAATTGGGATTAGAATTGGGCCAACCTAATTAGGGGACAGTTGGGCTCAAGTTTGAGCTATGTTGGGCCAAGAGAAAGGCCCAAATAGTGACCAACCAAGTGAAATCGTCGTGACACAATCTCCAAGACTATGTCAGGCGGTGGTACCACCCAGTGCAGTCTTCTAGGTGGTGGTACTACCAGACTAGGTGGTGGTACCACCCAGTGTCAGGTTGTAGGCGATGGTACCGCCCATACCCTAAAATTTTAGGGGTTTGAATTTTGGGCTCCAAATTTGAATCCATTTGGGGCCTATAAATACCCCAGTTATTCTTGCATAGATTAGCAAGAAATATTAAGTAAAACTCTGTAATTCTAAAGTTATAAGCCTTAGAAAGTTTAGTTCCCTCCTCCCAAAGCTTAGAGAGAGTTCTAAGGGAGGTGTGAGAGGGATACTTTATAAAAGAGGGTTGTAAAAGGTTGTCTCCTAAACCTGTGAAAAGAAAAAGAGGGGTGTAAAAGGGTAGTTAGTCTTCGCCCATTAAAGGAAGACTGATAGTGGATGTCGGTGACCTCGACGGAAGAGAAATCAGCGAAGTGGATATAAGCCACGATGATCGAACTACTCTAAAATATGGTTTGCATTTCGTCTTGAGCAATTTACTTTACTGCAAACCATTTTACTTGCTTACTGGCTTCAATATATTTACGAACACGAGATTTCAAGTTATCTTCTAAGTTCGATTTTTATCGCATGAAAGAATTTGAGAAATCGACGTGATTTTATCCACTGCATTAATTCACCCCCCTCTCTTAGTGTCCACCCTTTCCTAACAAGGACTTGCTACCAACCTCGAACTTTTCTAAGGTTTTTTTTAGTAGCAAGTTTTCTTTTCGAAGCATTTCTAATCCCTCACATTTTGTGCAAAGAGCTAAACTATCATCATGCTCAATTTTTAGTTTATCAAAATCACTAACAAGAGAAGCATGCTCCTTTTTTAATAATTTATATTTTTTACTAACTAATTTACATTCATCGAATAAATCATGAAAAGCACTTAGTAATTCATCAAAAGATAAATTTGTATCTAATGAACTGCTTACCTCATCTCCAATAACCATTAGCGTATAGCGAACAATTTGCTCGGTGTTGGTTTGCTCCTCTTCTTCGAATGCACTTGAGTCATCCCACGTTGCTTTAAGAGCCTTCTTCTTCTTTGGTTGTTTGTTTCTTCTTTGCTTGGGGACATTCGCATTTGAAATGTCCTGGCTTTTTGCATTCGTAGTATATGACTTGTTCTTTCTTGGGTTCAAATTTATTTTTCGTGTTATTTCTAAATTTATTCATTTTTATGAATTTTTTGAAGTTTCTTATTAAGAGTGCCAAGTCATCATCATAGTCCTCATCACTTGAATTTTCTTTCAAGTGGTCTTCTTGAGTTCTTAGTTCCATATCCTTCCTGTTCTTTGGAAGGTTGTTTTTAAGCTCTTCATAACCATTACAAGTCATTTCATAGGTCATTAGTGACCCAATTAGTTCTTCGAGAGGAAAGTTATTTAAATCTTTGGCCTCTTGAATGGCCATTACTTTATGATCGCAACTCTTTGGAAGGGATCTTAAGATTTTATTAACAAGTTCAAAATCCAAGAAACTTTTACTAAATCCTTTTAGACCATTGACGACATCCATAAATTGGGTGAACATATCTCCAATGGTCTCATTCGGTTTCATTCGAAACAACTAATAAGTATGGACTAAATGATTAATTTTTGACTCCTTTACTCTACTAGTGCCTTCATGAGTACCTTTGAGTGTGTGCCAAATATCAAAGCTATTTCATAAATAGACACTCGATTGAACTCGTTTTTTTGTTAGGAATGAGTCGGCACTAAGAGGGGGGGGGTGAATTAGTGCAGCGGATAAATTATGTCGATTTGAAAATATTTCATTCGATTAAACCCGTTTGGGAAATATGCTTGACTTGAAAGCATGCAGATGCTTAGTGAAAGTAAGAAAGTTTACAGTAAAGTAAATTGCAAGAAGTAAATGCAAACCAGATTTTTATAGTAGTTCGTTCGTCATGACCTACATCCACTCCCGATTCCTCCTCCGTCGAGGTCACCGACATCCACTAATAGTCTTCCTTCAATGGGCGAAGACCAACTACCCTTTTACACCCCTCTTCTCCTTTTCATAGGTTTAGGAGACAACCTTTACGAGCACTCACTCCTCTCTAAATAGAATTCTAAACTTAGAATTTAGATGAGGGGATTTCTCAAGTGATTGCAACAACGTTTTCTCACTTTTGAACTCTCTATGCTTGTGTGTGTTAACCAGGGATAAGAGAGGTATTTATAGGCCTCAAGTGGATTCAAACTTGGAGCCTTAAAACATCTCATCCCATGTTTCCTGGGTCCTGGTGGTACTACCGACTATGCTGAGCGGTACCACCGCCTGCAACACTGACACTAGATGATGTCATCACCTAGTCTAGCGCTACTACCGCCTAGGAGACTTTGTTTGGGTGGTACCACGGCCTAGACTAGTAGTGCCACTACCTAATAGTCTTGGAGACTAAGTCTGGGTGGTACCACCACCGAGACTAGCAGTACCACCGCCTAACACAGTTTCGAATACTGTGCCACGACGGTGCCACCTGTTGGGTCATTGTTTAGCCCTTGCACTTGGCCCAACATAGCCTAAACTTGGGCCCGTTTGACTCCTAATTGAGTTGGCCCAATTCCAACACAATTATGTGCTAACTATGAAATTCAAGAGATTCACTAAGCTAAATAAGTCCATAAGTCTAGGTTTCTTCCGTCGAGCTTTCGGCGATCTTCTATCGAACTTCCGACAATCTCTCGGCAATGTTCTAGTGGACTCCCGACAAGCTCCTAGACTTCACGACAATCTTCTTGGCGAGTTCAACTTCTTTGACAAGCTCCTGGACTTCTCGGTCAATTATGGCAGAACTTCCGATGAACGTCCGGACTTCCGACGAACTCTCGAACTCCCAACGAAATCTCATTTCTTAACTCCGGGACTTTATTTTACTTTATACCTTGATCAACATCGTAGTTAATCTTGTACATTTAAAACCTACTTTGATCTAGATAATTATTACAAAGCTTGAATCAACTATTGTCCGGCATGTCAATGGTTCATCAATGCTTCATCCAATTCTTCGGTGAATCATCCTCTCTTGTGGCCTATTGCCCAATCAGCTAGTTGACCTTCGTAACTCCGATCTTCTTGGCGAGTTCAACTTCTTTGACAAGCTCCTGGACTTCTCGGTCAATTATGGCAGAACTTCCGATGAACGTCCGGACTTCCGACGAACTCTCGAACTCCCAACGAAATCTCATTTCTTAACTCCGGGACTTTATTTTACTTTATACCTTGATCAACATCGTAGTTAATCTTGTACATTTAAAACCTACTTTGATCTAGATAATTATTACAAAGCTTGAATCAACTATTGTCCGGCATGTCAATGGTTCATCAATGCTTCATCCAATTCTTCGGTGAATCATCCTCTCTTGTGGCCTATTGCCCAATCAGCTAGTTGACCTTCGTAACTCCGATCTTCTTGGCGAGTTCAACTTCTTTGACAAGCTCCTGGACTTCTCGGTCAATTATGGCAGAACTTCCGATGAACGTCCGGACTTCCGACGAACTCTCGAACTCCCAACGAAATCTCATTTCTTAACTCCGGGACTTTATTTTACTTTATACCTTGATCAACATCGTAGTTAATCTTGTACATTTAAAACCTACTTTGATCTAGATAATTATTACAAAGCTTGAATCAACTATTGTCCGGCATGTCAATGGTTCATCAATGCTTCATCCAATTCTTCGGTGAATCATCCTCTCTTGTGGCCTATTGCCCAATCAGCTAGTTGACCTTCGTAACTCCGATCTTCTTGGCGAGTTCAACTTCTTTGACAAGCTCCTGGACTTCTCGGTCAATTATGGCAGAACTTCCGATGAACGTCCGGACTTCCGACGAACTCTCGAACTCCCAACGAAATCTCATTTCTTAACTCCGGGACTTTATTTTACTTTATACCTTGATCAACATCGTAGTTAATCTTGTACATTTAAAACCTACTTTGATCTAGATAATTATTACAAAGCTTGAATCAACTATTGTCCGGCATGTCAATGGTTCATCAATGCTTCATCCAATTCTTCGGTGAATCATCCTCTCTTGTGGCCTATTGCCCAATCAGCTAGTTGACCTTCGTAACTCCGATCTTCTTGGCGAGTTCAACTTCTTTGACAAGCTCCTGGACTTCTCGGTCAATTATGGCAGAACTTCCGATGAACGTCCGGACTTCCGACGAACTCTCGAACTCCCAACGAAATCTCATTTCTTAACTCCGGGACTTTATTTTACTTTATACCTTGATCAACATCGTAGTTAATCTTGTACATTTAAAACCTACTTTGATCTAGATAATTATTACAAAGCTTGAATCAACTATTGTCCGGCATGTCAATGGTTCATCAATGCTTCATCCAATTCTTCGGTGAATCATCCTCTCTTGTGGCCTATTGCCCAATCAGCTAGTTGACCTTCGTAACTCCGATCTTCTTGGCGAGTTCAACTTCTTTGACAAGCTCCTGGACTTCTCGGTCAATTATGGCAGAACTTCCGATGAACGTCCGGACTTCCGACGAACTCTCGAACTCCCAACGAAATCTCATTTCTTAACTCCGGGACTTTATTTTACTTTATACCTTGATCAACATCGTAGTTAATCTTGTACATTTAAAACCTACTTTGATCTAGATAATTATTACAAATCATAAACACTATTAATTGATTTCATCATCAAAATTCAAGATTCAAAAATCTCCCTCTTTTTGATGATAACAACCAATTAATGATGGAGTTAACTTTAACTCCCCCTATCAATATGCCATATGTTGAATCTCGGATTTTGATGATGAAATCAATTGATAAATTATTTGATCTAATCTATGTGTTGAGAAAGTGTGCAGGATTAACTACGATAGAAGTAAGGCATAAAGCAGATGATGGGCTGGAGTCGAAGATTCAGATGATATACTGAGAGTTCACCGAGAGTTCGTTAGGAGATCATCAGAAGCACACCGAAAGACTGCTAGTTATAGGTGCCCAACAAGCCAATCACGTGAGTGATGGCACGTGTGACTTGACACGGAATCTTTTTGCTTATTATATTTTGGCTTTTATCACTTTATATTGTCTATATGCATATATGCAATAGAGATGTTCGTCGTCGTGCAAAGATTGGTGCATAAAAAATCCGTGAAACAAACTGCATATAGAATAGATTGTGTTACCTAGGGAGATCGTATATCCTTGTTTCCTTGTAGATCTCTAGGAGAGGGTGAAAGAGGTTAAGCGTCCTCTCTAGTAGTGATCCACACAATAGGGCTGCGACGATGCTCCTCTAAACTCCAGGCCTGCTCTGAGATGGAGAGGGGGGGGGGAGAATAGGAGAGGCAAGCAAAGGCTCTAGCCTATGAGGCTCTGAATCCCTCCTATTTATAGAGGTCCTCTGTTAAACCCTAATGGATCCTCCCCTAGTGGGTATTGGATCTGCATCCAATTACCCAAGCCTTTTAGATTAGTGGATCTCTATCCAATAATCTCTCATGGGCACTTATTGGATCTCATCCATGGGATCCAATAATTTAGGGGCTTATTGGATATCCAATAAGGTAGGGGCTCCGGTGGATATCTCATATCTGAACCTCTACTCATCGCAATGCCTACCATAGTGTGTGACCCTTTAGGCTCAATATGGAGCTGGCCGTGAGTCATAGCTATCAGAACTTCTTCTTGCTCAGTGAATTATTATCTTTGTAATAATTTACTCGACTCATCGACTACAGACGTACTAGGCCACTACGCCATAGTCCCTAGACAATACAACGGAATCCAATCTATTGGACCTATCTGTCTTCAGTTACCATGTACCTATAGTCTCTTATCTATCCAATATCCCACAGATCGTATATCGGGCATGGTGTTGTTAAACCCATACGGTTTCTACTTGAGTCTCGCTCTAATCGGATTCTCTCGGAGAACTCTTTCTCTCTTAATCCGAATGACCCTGGCCAGGGATTTGTCTGAGCAAGAACACATGGGATATTTCTCTCATGATATCGAGAGTGAATGATCCTTTATCGACACTCAATAGCCCTCGTAGGATCATCCACTCTTGACATCATGGGAGTGGTAGTACCGCCTAGTGTCAAACTACAGGTGGTAGTACTGCCCAATAATGATGGTGGTACCGTCAGTACCTTAGAAATCTAAGATGAGACACTTTTTTGCTCCATTTTTCAAGCCAATGGGGCCTATATATACCCCACCCTTTTCTGCATGAAAGGGTACCTAAGTGTGATTATAATCTTGAATCTTTGGGGTATAAAAGTGCTAGAGTTTTCCTCCTCCCTCTCTTAGCTTTGTAACCATTCAAGAAAGGGGAGTAAGGCTTGTAAAGGTTATCTCCTTAACCCGACAAAGGGAGAAAGTACTGTAAAAGGTGTTTGGTCTTTTCCTATTGAAGGAAAGCCTTTAGTGGACGCTGATGACCTCGACGGAGTAGGAATCCATAGTGGATGTAGGTCACATTAACCAAACCACTCTAAATTTTGGTTTGCATTTTATTTTGAGCAATTTACTTCAACTGCAAATCATTTTATAGTAAACTGCTTCTCCTCCTCATCTTACTTTTACTATGCTTATGCTTACATATGTTTCAAGTTGTCATCTTTCTGAATCAGTTTTCATCGAACATACGAAATATTTTACGAAATCGAAGAATTTTCTACTGTACTAATTCACCCCCTCCCCTTTTATTGCCGCTCTTGATCCTAACAATTGGTATTAGAGCTGTTAGGATCAAGAGCGGCACTAAGAAGAGGGGGGGGGGGGGTGGTGAATTAGTGCCACGGAAAACTTTTGCTATTTCAAAAAAAAAAAAACTTGTTTCGATTAAAACTGATTTCGACGAGAATGGTTTCGATTCAATCTGTTTTGGAAAGAATTAGAATTTGAACTTGAAAGCTTTCGTGAAAGTGCAAGAGAAGACTAAGGTGATTTGTAGTAATGTAAATTGCACAAATAAAAAGCATCGGTTTCGTAAAGTCTTTGTAAAGTTAAAGCCAATCTCGGACGGTGTTTACGTGAAAGTGTATGTAGACGTAGTTAAAGCATAGTAAGGAGGAGAGACAATTTGCTATAAAGGAAAGTTACTCAAAGTAAATGCAAACCGAGTTTTAGAGTGGTTCGATCAATGTGACTTACATCCACTTTCGGATTCCTCCTCTAATGAGGTCATCGGCATCCACTAAAGGCCTTCCTTCAATAGGCGAAGGCCAACCACCTTTTACAGCTTTTCTCCTTTTATTAGGTTTAGGAGACAATCCTTACAAGTCTCACTCCTCTTTCTTGGAAGGTTACAAGGCTAAGAGATGAAGGAGGAGAACTCTTTAACTTTATAACAATTTAAGGCTCAAGAACTCAAGATTATGCCAATAGGTTTCATGCCCTTTCATGCAAAAAAGGGTGGGGTTTTTATAGGCCCTAGTGGCTTCAAAATTCGAGCCATTATTGGGCGGTACTACTACATGACACTTGACATTGGGCGGTACCATCGCCTAGATATTTTGGGGCACTACTTTCCAAGCGGTGCCACCGTCGGCCCTGGCATTGCCATTGCCAACCATCTTTTTAACAACCTGGTTGGGCCTTGAATTCGGCCCAAACCAGCCCACCTAAGGGCTCAGTTGGCCCCCTAATTAAGTTAGTGAGATTACCTCCTAATCCTAACTTAATTTACTCTCTAACTACGATAAATAAGACATGATTATAGTGCATCTTATTCTGGTGCATCAATTACTCTTTCGGTGAGCTTCCGGCGTACTTCCGGTGAACATCCGATGAACTCTCGACAATGTTCCGGCGGACTCCTAGCAAGCTCCTGGACTTTACGACGATCTTCTTGGCGAGTTCCGATGAACGTCCGGAGTTCCAGCGAACTCTCGAACTCCCAACATGATCTCGATCTTGACTCCGGCACAACACCTGCTTTACGTCTTTCTAAAATCATGGTTAATCCTGCACACATATCTCAGCAAAGGATTAGTTCAAATATTTTACCAATTGATTTCATCATCAAAATCTGAGATTCAACAATCTCCCCCTTTTTGATGATGATAACCAATTGGTGGAATTAATCATAACTCCCCCTATCTACATGTCGTAATTTGAGAAAAAATAAACTTGAATTCACAACCATGAATTCAAGATTTGATCAAAATTTGTGTATCATCAAGTTATTAAGATATTAAATGCACAATCACTTCATGCATAATAAAATATTTCGTCATAGCTTTTCATCACTATTTGCATGAAATATCATCATTAATGCTTACTACATTTAAAGGTTGATAATATGATAAGACCCTATAGTCTTATCGTAAAAAAAGAAGAAGAGAAAGGGATGATCAGTTCGAGAGGATCGACCTCCTTGATCGCTTCAAGGGGATCGACCCTCCTTGATCGCTTCAACGGGATCGGCCTCCTAGGGTTTATCAAAAGATAGAATAGTATTTTTCATAGATAATTGAAAAGAAGCAGTTACATCCCTATTTATAGAGTTACGACTTTAGCTAAACTAAACAGACTTAATAAATATGCAGAAAATAAAAGAAAAGCATAGAAAATAAAAGGAAAAATAAAAGGATCCTAACAATCCCACCTCCTTCAATTTAGCCTTGTCCTCAAGGCTAAGCAGCATCAAATTCTGGAAACTTCTCCTTTAGCATGCTGCAGGACCCCCAAGTGGCATCTTCCTTTGGTAAGTTGGCCCATTGCACTATCACTTCAATTATAGAATGTCTGCGGTACATTACAACTCGTCGATCAAGTATGGCTTATGGTTGAGCTTGAACTGCCCCAGTAGTAGAAGTGTCTGGCAAATGGCACTATGATATTGTATCTTCACCCAATTTCCTGTTAAGGCATGCAACATGAAAGACTGGATGTATTTTAGAGCTAGTAGGCAAATCCAAGCGGTAGGCAACTGGTCCAATGTGTTCTAATACCTTATAAGGCCCATAAAACCGTTTCATGGAAGATCGGACCTTTATGGAAGTTTGCTTGTAGGGTTGAAGATGAAGGAAAACCCAATCACCCATAGTAAATTCTCATTCACTTCGGTGTTTATCAGCTTGTTGTTTCATTCTTGCTTGTGCGGCTATGAGGTTATCCTTTAAAAGCTGAATAATATTCTTCCTATCTATCAATTCCTAGTCCACTTGATCAACTTTAGAAGAACCGGGTATATATTTTATAATTATAGGTGGGGGTTGACCATAAACTGCTTCAAATGGAGTCATTTTAATAGAAGAATGATAAGAGGTATTATACCACCACTCTGCCTAGGGAAGCCATTTAATCCATTCCTTCGGCTTGTCACTAATAAAGCATCGGAGGTAATTTTCTAGGCACCTGTTTACCACTTCAGTTTGCCCATCTATTTGTGGATGATAAGTAGTGCTTATATTAAGCTGAGTACCTTGTAAACAAAAAAGTTCTGTCCAGAAGGAGCTAGTAAAAATCTTGTCTCTATCACTAACAATGGAACGGGGATGTCATTCCCCTCAAAAATATGATAATATTAAAATTTTCATCACAAAAAAATCTAGGATCCAAACTAACATTTGATGATACTAAAAACATTCAAACACCTAACGATCCATAAAACCTATACAGTTTATAATCATACAACACATCGCTCGATAATTCATAAAATCTGAACCCAACTTACTAAAATAATAACCACAACATAAATTCCCAAGTGTGGGAATCTATACAATCACAAAACCAACGTTTACCACAAGTTCATATCATTATACGAATTAAACTTAACATGAGAGGTCCTTTAAACTTATACAAAATCCATAAGTTTAAATTCACCGTCAACATTTCATTAGATGTAGAGTGTGCTTATACAACAAAAACATATATACTAATAAGGATCTGTCCAAAATCTTCTAGCTTTCCACTGCCTCAACCCAATTTTAACATTTAAGCAAGCGACAAGCTATCCTGGAAAATTTATATAGCAACGGAGTGAGCATATAGAGCTCAGCAAGGGACTAACATATCCATGGCAAAAGAGGACAGTTTCCAAACAAATAAGGTTTTAAAATGCAAAGCAAAATATAAGAATTCATAGATGTAATCTCATTAGGTGCAGAATCTCAAATGTCATTTCAATCAAATATAGTTGGTTCATAACAGAAGGAGCATAGTGTAATTAAAGCATATCAATGGCGTATGAAATGTTCCGAAGCATATCAATGGAAAATGAAATATTTCGGAACATATTAATAACAAATGAAACGTTTTGGAGCTTATCAATGACGTATGAGAGGTTTCTGAGCATATCAATGGCAAATAGGATATTTTGAAATATATCAATAGCATATGAAATATTTCAAAGCATATCAATGGCATATGAACATTTCAGAGCATATCAAAGAATGATATGAAACAGAAGTTGAAACGTCGTATTTGACATTACATTCATATCTTTCTTATTCAAAGCGCATACAGAAATACATAACCAAAGCTCTGGACATCATATCAAACATACATAAGGTGTAGTGGCACCACAGACAGAATGTGATTCATCCATTTCTGAATGACTACCAGAAAAAAGTCTCCCACATCTGGGAGCTCCATCCACCCACGTCTAGGTGATGTCAAAGGGGGCTGGCGGAGCATCGCAGACTCTATGCATAACTCCATTTACCATTTCTAACAAAGGTTCATATTATCCCACAAACACCAGAGTACAAAAGGACAGTATGAACAATAAAAGTTGTATATACCGGAAGCACATATAGAACAATAAAATGTACATGTGCCTTTATTATATTATACGATACAAGCATAATCTTTCACCAATGTATTCAGATTTGAAAGGAAATGAAAGCAAGAGCATATAAGGATTCCAAGCAATCATATATAGATCAGTTCAAATAAGAAGGTTAGATGAATTCATTGTCTAAAGGAATGAAATTGGAATAGGCACACATTGAAAGCAAATGCGGAACAATGGGATATACATGTGCCTATATGAGTCAATATGATATAGCATAAACGTTACACAATAGTTTTCAAGAATATAAATAATTTAAGGACAAGAGCAAATAAGAATTCAAAGCAGTAATATATAGCTCAATTGAATGAAGGAAGTTGAATGAAATCTATTTCCCAATGAATAAAAACAGAATATGCGAAATCGACCAAAGCTCGATTTTGACAAAATTCGAGAGGCCTATTGAACAAATACTTTAGACTAATCAATTATGCTCCAATACACTCAAAAAAACTATTGTCAAAAGAAATTTCAATCTATTTCAGATGAATAAGTTTCGTACCAATCAAAGTTTTCAACAAGAGTTACAATTGATTTAGTAACCAAAGGTCAAAAAACAAATCACTGTTTACAGAATTCATAGGGTCAGTTTCAATATAGATAACTGGATAGGCATTTGGATTATATATCAAGAAAGAAAGATCTACAAGTCTATTTTCAAATGAAATTAGTTTGGCATAAATCAGAATTTTCAACCGGGACTTATATGCATTTTAGTATCGAAAGGTTAGAAATTATGATTCCTATTTTACAACATCCATAGGCTCATTTGAAACAGAAGTTTGGGTAAGTATTTGGTGTCCAAAATTTTCAAAATAAGTGTCAAAAGAAAGGTATAAGAGTCTAATTTCAAATAAACTAGGCCTGTTAGGACTAGCTAGGAGAGTCCTAATTGATAGGGGCATTCATGTAAAACCTACCTAAGCCAACCCTTATTAAAGAGATGAAGAGGCCGGCTAGGGTTTGGAGGTTATTTCTTAGAGAAGAATTAGGAGTTGTAAAGGAATAGTAGTTTTGAGTAGGAGTCCTATTAGGAGTCATGAGTAGAAGTCTTAATTGAGTAGGAGTCCAATTAGGAGTTAGGGTTTAGAAATCCTATAAATAGTCATGTATTCATCCTCTTTTGAGGAGCAATAGATGAATCTTTTCTGCAGCCTTTGAGCAGCAACTTGGAGGAAGAAACCCCTATAGAGTTCCAGGAGGCCGATCCCCTAAAGAGATCAACCCCAAGTTTGGAATCTGCAAGGGTTCTAATACGTAGTATTAGAGTAGCATTCTTGGTATCTTGCTGCCCTTCCACAGCCATCCATCATCCCTCCACAGCCGCCCAAAACAATTCCCACAATTACTTAAAAGATCGTCACCAAATTCCGCCGTCATCTCCACCACCACAGATCATCTTTTGGTCTCCCCATGAATTGTAATAAGTTCTGGTTTCATACCTTACTACTACTACAATTTAGTTATCCTTATTCGAAAATCCAAAAAAAAATTATTCCTATATTTTTGCATAAACTTTTCGTCGCAAAGTTTTCATCTCTACGATGAAAGATACATTGCAGAATTCTAGCCGCATAGCAAAGTCTGTTTGATCTTGTTACTACATTTTTTCTGTCCAAATCTCTACAAAATTTTTATGATACCTTTGACACATCATAATAGCATATTTTCCTTTAGTTTTGTCAAAAAATTCTTAATATAAACTATTGATCTTTTACATCTAGCTGCTATACTTAAAAATCTACACTATAAAATTCCAACCGCATAGCATAGATTGTTTGATATTGCCACTATGTTTTTTCTATCCAAATCTCTATGAAATTTTTTTGATAGCTTTAAAACTTCCTAACAGTGGATTTCCCTTTGGTTTTGTCGAAAAATTCTCAATATAAACCACTGATCTTTTACGTCCAATCTGCTACACTTGAAAATCTGTTCTGCAGAAAATTTCAGCCACATATTGTTGCCTTAACCGATCTATTTGTAATCTTTTTTGAACGAAAATTCTTATACACTTTATAGATCATCTTGGCTTCCATCTAAGATTGATCTATTGAAGAATTCATCTCAGAAACGATTTTGTGTTGCTGTAAATTTTCGTCGCAAACCGCTGAAATTTTTCGATGAGAATTTTGCTATCACAACTTGCACCAATTTCTTTGCTATTATACTGCTGAAATTTTCTTGATTAAATTAGACATCCTTGCTGTCATATAAACTGAGATTTTGTTTTCAATTCCCTCCTCAAATCTCTTAAGTTTTTGGTGAAAATTTCGTCGAGAAATCACTATTTCTTCGACAACAATTCTGCTCTTATAAGACAACACAATTCTGCAGCAAACTTCCTTTGATTTCTATCAAACCTTTGTTGTCATCTACCACAAAGCAAAAACTTTCATCCACAGCTCTAAAACTCCACCAAACTACACCCTCAAACTGCACCCAAAACATCCACAAAACAAGCCTAAACCGCAACCAACATCCACCAATCCACCAACCCTTTCGACCATCACTTCTCTCAACCCATACTTGCCTTTAACCCGACAACAAAAGAGAGATCTTAACATCACAAATTTGAAGGCATATACTATGGTATCTAAGGAGGTAATTAATGCTAAATTCAAAGCCTTGGAGGCATGAATGGAGGATAAGATTCAGACTCTCTTTACTGAACTCAGTTTGGGTCGACCACCAAGCCCTAAGAAATCATATTCAGGAGAGAGCTCTAACCAATCATACTAAGCCCAAAGAGATGACTTCCAAGAAAGGGGAGGCTTTATGACCAACCCCAACTATCCACGCATGAGAGTGGACTTCCCTAGATGGGAAAAAGGAGACCTGATTGGTTGGATCTCGTGCGCGGAGCGATATTTTCGGTACCACAAAACTGCGGATGCATCTATGGTGGAAATTACAGCTATACATCTTGAAGGGGATACCATACAGTGTGTTTGACTGGTTTAAATATACTCATGGAGTCCTCTCATGGCGACAATTCAAAGGAGTATTGATCCGCTTCGGACTAACCGATTATGAGAACATTAACGAACAACTAGCAAAGATCCGACAAACCTCTACCGTTCAGGAGTACCAAACCAGGTTTGAAATGTTATCTAATAAAACTCATAATTAGTCTCAAAAATAGCTATTAGGGACCTTCATTGAGGGCTTGAAGCCGGAGATTCGGGGAGAAGTTAAAGCACGACAACCGTACATGCTTATGGTAGCCATCTCTTTCACACGACATCAAGAGGAGTGATTGAACCATGAAGCCCGGAGGACTAGGATCACTTCTCGACCTACAATGCAGAAGCCCTCAGCCCCCCCCTACTATCAATCAAGTCCTTGCACAAAAAATGATGACAAGAGAAGAGCTTCGGGAGCGATCTACGAAGGAGTTACGTTAGCACCGCGACGAGTCGTGGAGCCGCGATCATCGCTGTAGAAAAGGGAGACTTCTTATGATTGAATCAATAGAAGAAGAGGTCATTAAATATCTAGAAGAGAGCCTTGATAATAAAGAAGAAGATGCAGAAGAAGAGCCACAACTGACCGAAGTTATGGTACATGCACTAGCTGGCTACTCAAACCCGCAAACGATGAAAGTTGAAGGCCTTCTCAAACAACAATCGATCACTGTTGTCATCGACACGGGCAGCACTAATAACTTCCTAGACAGTAAAGTTGCTATCTAGATGGCCTTACCTATGGAGTATTATAATAGGTTTGACGTCAAGTTCACCGACGGACAGATTTTGAAATGTGATGTAGGCGCCCGTGGGAGAAATTGTTACTGCAGGACCAAGAGATAATTACATATTTCTTCCTCCTCCCTCTTGATGATCATGAGGCCATGCTCAAAATTGAATTGTTGACAATATTAGGTGATGTTTCCTGGAATTTTATGAAACTAATTATGAAATTTTACAGTAAGGGGAAACAGGTGATATTGCACGGGAAACGTGGGGGCGACGTAATGACGATTTGCATATAATAAATGGAGAAGGTTTTGCATAAAGCATGTAGCAGCTTTTTGGTGAACTTAAGTAGCAAACTAAGGGAGAGCCAATAGAATTTGAAGATCTAAACCTACTTCCTTTCCTTGTTGAATTTTCAGATATAATTGACGAACCACGCAACCTACCTCTTGATCGTCGACATGATCATTGTATACCGATTCTTTTGGGCAAACCTCCTACAAATACTTGACTATATTAGCATTCATATCTATAGAAGGATGAAATAGAAAGGATTGTAAAAGAGATGCCCAAAACATGAGTTATTCGGCCAAGTTGCAGCCCCTACTCTTCACCAGTGCTCTTCGTGCGAAAGAAGGACGAAACATGGTGAATGTGCATTGATTACCAAACCTTCAATGGCATAACCATCAAGGACAAATTTCCTATTCCAATAGCAGATGAATTACTAGATGAAAGGGAGTACAAATCTTTACAAAGCTGGACCTTCAATCCGGGTATCATCAAATATGAGTGTGCAAACAAGATATACCGAAAACCGTCTTTCGAACACACAACGGCCACTATAAATTTTTGCTTTCTTCACTAGAAGGTAGAATATCTTGGGCATATAATATCAAAGGAAGATGTGGCAGTGGACCCCTCCAAAATTGGAGCAATGTAGAATTGGCCGACCTCGAGGAATATAAAATTGCTACGTGGCTTTCTCGGTTTAATAGGCTACAATCGTAAGTTCATGAAAAACTATGGAAAGATCAGTGCACCACTTACTTTTTTGCTAAAAAAAGATGCTTTCCAATGGTCAAACAAAGCCACCACTGCCTTCAACGAACATAAAGCCATAGTGATGACAATGCTCGCCATCGACAAGACTTTTATTATCGAAGTCGATGCCTTCGGAGTCAGAATTGGTATTGTGCTAATACAAGATGGCCGCCCCCTCGCTTATACTAGTAAAGCATTATCTCCTTCAAATCTCAAAATGACTATTTATGACAAGGAGATGCTTGCGATTGTGCATGCGGTGGCCAAATGGAGATCATACTTGATCGGACGACGCTTTCAAATCAAGACTGACCATAAAAGCCTAAAATATTTCTTGGAGAAGAAGATTTCTTCCCCCGAGCAGCAAAAATGGGTAACAAAGCTTCTTAGATATAATTATAAAATAACTTACAAAAAGGGGAAAGAGAATGTTGTTATATATACACTTTCATGGCTACTCAAGCAAACTGAATTTTCAACCATTTCACTTTCGACCTGTGACTTCCTTTAAGGATATTAAGAGGGAATGGCAAGAAGATCTGAAGACCAATAAGATTATAAAAAAATTAGAAAAAGTACCAAACTTTGTGGCTCATTACAATTGGGACTCAAAAGGATTATGCTATAAGGGATGCATTGTGCTTGTGCCAAATTTTACTTGCATCTTCACGAGCATATTTTGGACAGAGTTATTCCATATGCAGGGCTTTAAATTGAAAAGGAGTACAGTGTATCACTCACAAATCGACGGCCAGATGGAAGTGGTAAACATGTGCTTGGAGATAGCCCAAAGCCACCCACCAAATATGACTACCCATTAAGAACTCCAGACCCAGTCGAGTGCTATTATTGATCGATGGATCGTGACTCGACGACGACAACCCATTATTGAAGTGCTAATACAATGGGCGAACTTACTAGTAGAAGGTGCCACTTGGGAGAACTATGACGACTTGAAGATCAAATTCCCAAAATTCATGGATCATCAGCCTTGAGGACAAGGCTGATTTGAAGAGGGCGGGTCTATTAGGGCTCTAGCTAGGAGAGTCCTAATTGATAGGGGCATTCATGTAAAACCTACCTAAGCCAACCCTTATTAAAGAGGTGAAGAGGTCGGCTAGGGTTTGGAGGTTATTTCTTATAGAAGAATTAGGAGTTGTAAAGGAATAGTAGTCTTGAGTAGGAGTCCTATTAGGAGTCTTGAGTAGAAGTCTTAATTGTGAGTAGGAGTCCAATTAGGAGTTAGGGTTTAGAAACCCTATAAATAGTCATATATTCATCCTCTTTTGAGGAGCAATAGATGAATTTTTTCTGTAGCCTTTGAGCAGCAACTTGGAGGAAGGAACCCCTATAGAGTTCCAAGAGGTCGATCCCCTAAAGAGATCAACCCCAAGCTTAGAATCCGCAAAGGTTCTAATAAGGTCCTACCTAAATCCACATTTGGTGCTAAAATTTATAGCTGAAACAATGTATATGGGTCAGTTTATCAAAAAATTTTAGATCTATGGTTTTGTATCTAACAAGAGAGATATCAGGTTCTAAGCAGAAATCTTTCAGATTATTCCAAATTAATATGAAAACAAAGACTATTATTTCTATATGATGGGGTTAGAACACTTGCCTTTGAGAATTTTTGACCCCAAATGAGAAGATTTAAGCCAAAAACCCAAAACCCCAAATTTCTCTTCTTCTTCTTCCCTTTTTTTTTCTTCTTTCTCCCTTTCTCTCTTCTTCCACGCAGCTGCCTTCTCAGGTTCCTTGAGAATGAAGGCAAAGAGGCTTAAGAGGTGGGATTTGTAATTTTGTGTATTTTGCAGTTTAGTTCTTGTATTATTTTATTTACGATAGGTCCTTAGGGTTTACAAATAGGTCCTCAGAATTTTTTTTTTCTATTTCAAATAGGTTCCCAGAATTCTATTTAGGCTCATCTATAAAATTTAAAATGGATACTTACATTACAATTAAAAACTTATACAAAAATTTAGAAATGAGGGATGTTACACTCTCCCCCCCCTAAAAGAAAATTTTAGTCCTCTAAATTTATCATACCTCCATTGATGAAAAGATGATAAACTTTCTTCATTTCCTCCTCTGGCTCCTAGGTTGTTTCCTCTCCAGAATGATATCTCCATATTACTTTAACTAGAGGGATAACTCGATTCCTTACGATCTTTTCCTTCTTATCAACAATCTGAATAGGCTCTTCCACATAAGACAAGTCTTTATCGATCTCCATGGGCTCATACTAAATGATATGAGAGGGATTGGATATATACTTTCTGATCATTGAAACATGAAATATATTATGGATATGGCACAACGATGATGGCAAAGCAATCCTATAAGCAACAGAACCAACCCTCTTAAGGACCTCAAAAGGTCCAATAAATCTTGGGCATAACTTTTCTTTCTTCCCAAATCTTACAATGCCTTTGGAAGGGGAGACCTTTAGGAACACAAAATCCCCAACTTGAAACTTAAGATCTCATCTTCTATTGTCAGCATAACTTTTTTGATGACTTTGAGTAGTCTTTAACCTTTTCCTTATAACTCGAATTTTCTCGGTAGTCTCTTGTACTTTGTCGGGGGCTAATAAATTTCTATCACCAATTTCTTCCCAACATATAGGCGTTTTGCACCTTCGCCCATATAAAGCTTCATAAGGAGCTATCTGAATACTTGAATGATAACTATTATTATAAGTGAACTCAATAAGTAAAATATCATTATCCCATTCACCTTTCCAATCCATAACATAGGTTCTAAGCAAATCTTCAAGTGTTTGAATTGTCCTTTCGGATTGACCATCGGTCTGAGGGTGATATGCAGTGCTAAACTTGACTTTAGTGCCCATAGATTTCTGTAATCTTCTCCAAAATCTAGAGAGAAATCTAGAGTCCCTGTTAGAGATTATCTCCTTTGGAATACCATGGAGTCTTACTATTTCATTAATATATAAATCTACAAGTCTATCAAAAGAATAAGTCATATTGATCGGTAGGAAATGTGCAGATTTGGTTAACCTATCAATGATAACCCAAATAGCATCATGCTTTCTAGAGGTTCTGAGTAGTCCTGAAACAAAGTCCATGATAACATATTCCCATTTCTATTCAGGAATATTTAAAGGTTGCAATAAACCTCTAGGTCTCTAGTGTTCTGGTTTGATTTACTGACAAGTCAAACATTTTAAAACATACAGTGCAATTTCCCTCTTCATGCCTTCCCACTAATAATGACTTTGGAGATCTCTATACATCTTAGTGCTACCAGGATGCATAGCGTACTTTGAATTGTGACCTTCATTCATGATTTGGTCCATGATATTTAGGTCATTTAGAACACACACCCTATCCCCAAATCACAGTAGGCCATCCTCTAAAACTTAAAAATTCAGCTTCAATCCTTTTTCTAATTCATTCCTCAAGTAGATTAGACATGGATCTTGTAGTTGTCCTTCTTTGATTTGTTGTATAAGGTCAGATTGCACTTGGATGGAGGCCATCAATATCCTTGAGTTTTGTCCTTTCCTTATAACATTCAAATCATAATTTTCTTCTAATAACTTCCATTGCTTCACAATCAGGCTAGCCATAAAACTTGTAGATTTTCTACTTAGTGCATCAGCTACAACATTGGCTTTTCCCGGGTGATAACGGATGGTACAATCATAATCCTTTAGAAGTTCTATCCATCTTCGCTGCCTCATGTTTAACTCTTTTTACGTAAAGATATACTTTAAACTCTTATGATCAGTAAAGATTTCAAATGTTCGCCCATATAAGTAATGCCTCCAAATCTTTAGAGCAAAAACAATTGCTGCCAATTCCAAATCATGAGTTGGATAGTTTAGTTCATAACTTTTTAGTTATTTAGAAGCATAAGCAATCACTTTCCCTTTTTACATTAAAACACATCCAAGGCCCTTTCTTGAAGCATCCGTATAAACTACAAATCTCTTGTTACCACTTGGAATAGTGAGAATCGGGGCACTAGTCAATCTTCTTTTTAACTCTTGAAAACTCTGCTCACAATCATCACCTCATTCAAATTTCACGTTCTTTTAAGTTAGTTGGGTGAGAGGTTGAGCAACTTGAGAGAATCCTTCCATAAATCTCCTGTAATATCCTGCCATGCCCAAGAAGCTTCTAACTTCTATCACATTTGTTGGTACTTCCAATTTAACTACAGCTTCCACCTTTCTTGGATCAACAGATATGCCCTTTCCTGAAATCACATGACCTAAGAAAACAACTTCATTCAACCAAAATTCACATTTGCTAAACTTTGCATACAACTTCTTTTCTCTTAGTATGGATAATACATTTCTCAAGTATTCCTCATGCTCCTGATTACTTCTTGAATACACTAATATGTCATCAATGAATATAATTACACAATCATCCAAGAGCGGTTGAAATATCCTATTCATTAGTTCTATAAAAGCTGCAGGGGCATTAGTCAAACCAAATGGCATTACCAAGAATTCATAGTGACCATATCGAGTTCTAAAAGCTGTTTTTGGAATATCCTCCTCCTTGATCTTCAACTGATAGTAACCTGACCTTAGGTCAATCTTGGAGAATACTTGTGCACCCTGCAATTGATCAAACAAATCATCAATTCTAGGTAGGGGATACTTGTTTTTGATGGTCACCTGATTCAATTGTTTGTAGTCAATACAAAGTCTCAATGTTCCATCTTTCTTTTTAACTAATAGCACCGAAGCACCCCATGGTGAAACGCTGGGTCGAATGAAACCTTTATCTAATAGTTCTTGTAGTTGCTTCTTCAATTCCTCTAGCTCAAGTGGTGCCATCCTATAGGGAGGCTTAGATATTGGGGTTGTCCTAGAGACCAAATCAATAAAAAAATCACCCTCTCTATTTAGAGGTAAACCAGGCAAGTCATGTGGGAATACATCAAGAAACTCTTTGACCACCAAAATTTCATCTAGGTGAGTTTCTTGATCTGAATACTCCTTTACACATACAATATAACAAAACAACCCTTCTGCAAAAGACGATAAGCTTGGAATGCTGATATCAAGCAAGGAGGCAAATCATGCATGATACCCTCATAGTAAAATGTAGGCTGATCTGGTATGCAGAAAGTAATTATTTTTGTGTAGCAATCAATACTAGCGTGATAAGAAGATAACCAATCCATGCCAAGTATAATATCAAAACCCTGGATTTCTAGAAGAATCAAATCAGCAAGGAATTCGTGTTCTCCAATAGAAATCAAACAAGATGGGTAAACCAGGTTTGTTATCAAAGAATCCCCAACAGTAGTTGTTACATATAACAAATAATCCATGGGTCTAGGTAGAATATCCAAGTGATAAGCAAAGTTTTGTAAAACAAAAGATAAGTTATAACCGAGATCAAACAAAACTTTTGCATTTCTTTTAGAAACATGAAGAATACCTTCAACCACTGATTTAGAAGCTTTGGAATCTTGTTCAGTGATAGCATACACTCTAGCATGGGTTGATGGTCTAGGAGGCAGTGGCTCTTTCTTCTTCCTCAAAGGGCAATCTTTTATTTGATGATCCAACTTTCCACAAGCAAAACATGCTCTAGTCACCCAAAAACACTGACTTATTTCATGATTTAATCCACATTTTGCACATGACTGAGTCCTCCGCAATGGTTTCCCTTTCTCAAATCTAGATGTCTTGAGCCTCTTATTAATAGCTTCATATTCATTTTCTCTCTTACTTTTGCTAGTAAATTTATCCTTTTTGTTCTTGCCCATGATTTTTTAAATTTCCTCTAAGTCTCTTTCAATTATCAAAGCTCTTTCTACCGCATCAGCATTTGTTTGGAGTTTTAAGGCTGATATTCGACTTCTTATTGCTGGCCATAATCCCCTTTCAAACCTTTTTGCTTTTCTAGATTCATCATCAGTCATATGTGTGGCAAACCTATAGAGCTCAGTGAATTTAGATTCATATATTGCTACCATCATATTTCCCTAGATAAGATTTAAGAACTCCAATTCTTTCTACTCTCTAATACAATCTGGAAAGTATTTATTATTAAACTTTTCTACAAATACCTTCCAAGTAATTGGTTTATGTCTGACTTCATAAATTCTCTTTATGGTTCTCCACCAGTGTTTAGCCTCTCCTTCCAACATAAAGGTGGCTAGAGAAACCTTCTGATCATCAGGGCAATTTAAGACATCAAATATCTTATCTATTTGCATCATCCACTGTTCTACTACCATTGGATTGGGCTCACCACTAAAGCTGGGAGGGCTGAGCTTCTTAAACTGTTCAATTCCAACCCCAATCTAGTTTGATGTCCTCGCTCCATCATTTCTTCCGTGTTGGACTTGTTGTTGCATCACATGAGTCATAGTCTCAAGAGTTCGCATAATCCCACTTAACTGATCAGCAGTAGGTGCGACGAGATAACCTAATGACCTCGTCATCCTTGCTTCCTAAAAATATCAAAATAGAAAATTTATTGATTAATAACTTTACGTAAGTTACAAAACCTTAAGATATATTTTGCACATCAAACATATCAAATATTTCAATAATCCTCAAACCATGCTCTGATACCACCTCTGTCACGCCCCTCAAAAATATCGATAATATTAAAATTTTCATCACAAATAAATCCAAGATCCAAACTAATATTTGATGATACTAAAAACATTCAAACATCTAACGATCCATAAAACCTATATAGTTTATAATCATACAATACATCACTCGATGATTCACAAAATCTGAACCTAACTCACCAAAATAATAACCACAACATAAATTCACAAGTGTGGGAGTCTATACAATCACAAAAGCGACGTTTACCACAAGTTCATATCATTACACGAATTAATCTTAACATTTTAGAATCCTAAACATGAGAGGTCCTTTAAACTTATACAAAATCCACAAGTTTAGATTCACCGTCAGCATTTCATTAGATGCAGAGTGTGCTTATACAACAAAAACATATATACTAATAAGGATCTGCCCAAAATCTTCTAGCTTTCCACTGCCTCAGCCCAATTTTAACATTTAAGCAAGCGACAAGCTATCATGGAAAATTTATACAGTAATAGAGTGAGTATATAGAGCTCAGCAAGTGACTAACATATCCATGATAAAAGAGGACAATTTCCAAACAAATAAGGTTTCAAAATGCAAGGCAGAATATAAGAATTCATAGATGTAATCTCATTAGGTGCAGAATCTCAAATGTCATTTCAATCAAACATATTTGGTTCTTAATAGAAGAAGCATAGTGTAATTGGAGCATATCAATAGCGTATGAAATGTTCCGGAGTATATCAATGGCAAATGAAATATTTCAAAGCATATTAATAACAAATGAAACGTTTTGGAGCTTATCAATGACGTATGAAAGGTTTCTGAGCATATTAATGGCAAATAGGACATTTCAAAATATATCAATAGCATATGAAATATTTCAAAGCATATCAATAGCATATGAACATTTCATAGCATATCAAAGAACGATACGAAATAGAAGTTGAAACGTCGTATTTGACGTTGCATTCATATCTTTCTTATCCAAAGCACATATAGAAATACATAACTAAAGTTTTGGAAATCATATCAAACATATAGAAGGTGTAGTGAAACCACAAATAGAATATGATTCATCCATTTCTGAATGACCACCAGACAGAAGTCTCCCACGTCTGAGAGCTTCATCCACCCACGTCTAGGTGAAGTCAGAGGGGGCCGGTAGAGCTTCGTAGGCTCTATGCATAACTCCCTTTACCATTTTTAGCAAAGTTTTACATTATCCCACAAACACTAGAGTACAAAAGAATAGTATGAATAATAAAATTTGCATATACTGGAAGCACATACGGAACAACAAAACGTACATGTGTCTTTACGAGATTATACGATACAAGCATAATCTTTCACCAATATATTCAGATTTGAAAGGAAATGAAAGCAAGAGCATACAAGGATTCCAAGCAATCACATATAGCTCAGTTCAAATAAGAAGGTTAGATGAATTCGTTGTCTAAAGGAATAAAACTGGAATAGGCATACATTGAAAGCAAATGCGGAACAATGGGATATACATGTGCCTATATGAGTCAATACGATATAGCATAAATGTTACACAATAGTTTTCAATAATGCAAATAATTTAAGTATAAGAGCAAACAAGAATTCAAAGTAGTACTATAAAGCTCAATTGAATAAAGGAAACTGAATGAATTCTATTTCCCAATGAATAAAACAAAATATGCGAAATCGACCAAAGCTCGATTTCTGACAGAATTCGAGAGGCCTATTGAACAAATACTTTAGACTATCAATTATGCTCCAATACACTCAAAAAAACTATTGTCAAAAGAAATTTCAATCTATTTTCAGATGAAATAAGTTTCGTACCAATCAAAGTTTTCAACAAAGAGTTACAATTGATTTAGTAACCAAAGATCAAAAAACAAAATCACTGTTTTGCAGAATTCATAGGGTCGGATTCAATAGATTTCTGGATAGGCATTTGGATTCTAAAGTTTTTAGTATTTAAATTAAAAGAAAGATCTACAAGTCTAGTTTCAAATGAAATTAGTTTGGCATAAATCAGAATTTATAACTAGGACTTATAGGCATTTTAGTATCGAAAAGTTAGAAATTACGGTCCCTATTTTACAACATCCATAGGCTCATTTGAAATAGAAGTTTGGGTAAGTATTCGGTGTCCAAAATTTTCAAAATTAGTGTCAAAAGAAAGATATAAGAGTATAATTTCAAATAAACTAGGTCTACTTAAATCCACTTTTGGTGCTAAAATTTATGACTGAAACAATGTATAGGGGTCAGTTTACCGAAAAATTTCATATCCATGGTTTTGTATCTAACAAGAGAGATATCAGGTTATAAGCAGAAATCTTTTAAATTATTTTGAATTAATATGAGAACAAAGACTAATATTTCTATAGGATGGGATTAGAACACTTGCCTTTGAGAATTTTTGACCCCAAATGAAAAGATTTGAGCAAAAAACCCAAAACCCCAAATTTCTCTTCTTCTTCTTCCCTTTTTTTTCTTCTTTCTCCCTTCCTCTCTTCTTCCATGCAGCTACCTTCTTAGGTTCCTTGAGAACGAAGGCAGAGAGGCTTAAGCGGTGGGATTTGTAATTTTATGTATTTTATAGTTTAGTCCTTGTATTATTATATTTACGATTAGATCCTTAGGGTTTACAAATAGGTCCTTAGAATTTTTTTTTTCTATTTCAAACAGGTTCCCAGAATTATATTTAGGCTCATCTATAAAATTTAAAATGGATACTTACATTACAATTAAAAACTTATGCGAAAATTTAGAAACGAGGGATGTTATAGGGGACTCCCATGTAATTTAGCTATGTTTTCTACAAAAATATGAGCAACACTTGCAGCAATATAAGGATGTCGCAAAGCACAAAAATGAGCATGCTTTGTAAGCCTATCCATGACTACAAGTATAGTACTTTTTCCTTGAGATGGTGGGTGACCGTCATTGAAATCCATGGATATGTCAATCCAAGTAGCATCAGGAATAGGGAGGGGCTGTAGTAAGCCTAGGGTAGCTATTGTCTCACTTTTGTGACGTTGGCAAACATCACATTCAGTAACAAATTTCTTGATAAAATTTTTTATACCTTTCCAGTAAAGAAGTTGTCGAACTCACTTATAAGTGTGGAGAAATCCTGAGTGACCAATAATTGGTGATGAATGGAACTCTTTCAGAATTATTGCCTGGCAAGAAGAATGTGGTGCAACTACTATTCGGCCTTTATAGCGCAAGTCCACCGAATCCCAACTATAATTTGGGACAGAACCTGGGGCTTCTTCTAATTTTTTAATGATGTTTTAGATCTCAGGATTATCTGACCATTCCCTTTTGATAACTTCCAAAGTCTCGTAAATAGGAATAGAAATAGCTACTAGTTCAACTTATTTTGGAAGGCGTGAGAGGGCATTTGCTACTAAATTCTCACTCCCCTTTTTATAAATGATCTTATAATCGAATCCCAGTAGCTTTGTGACCCATTTCTGTTGCTCTGAAGAAGAAATCTTTGCTCTAGAAAATATTTGAGGCTTTTGTGATCAGTGTGTATTTGAAACCAATGACCAATTAGGTAGGGTCTCCATTTTATGACTGCATATAATATGGCTAGCATCTCCTTGTCATAAATAGATAAACTTAAATGGGAAGGGGAAAGAGCCTTACTGGAGTAAGCGATAGGCCGACCTTCCTGCATTAATACAACCCCTATTCCAGCTCTAGAAGCATCAGATTCAATCACGAACAACTTATTAAAATCGGGTAGAGCAAGCACGGGTGTAGTAGTCATTGCAGTTTTCAAGAAATGAAATGCTTGAGTTGCCTCTTCTGACCATCCAAATGTATTTTTCTTTAGAAGTGATGTCAAGGGGGCATTAATTTTGCCATATTTCTTCACAAACTTTTGATAATATCCTGTTAGTCCCAAGAACCCCCTTAAAGCTTTGATTGACTTTAGAATTGGCCAGTCTGTCATCACTTGGATTTTTGAAGGATCAACTGCAACACCCTTTTGATATATGATATAGCCGAGGTACTCAACCTCAGGTTGCCCAAAACTGCACTTGAATTTCTTGACAAAAAGACCATGTTCATGAAGAATATTAAAGACAATTCGTAAATATAATAAATGACTTTCTAGGGAAGGACTATATATTAAAATATCATCAAAGAAAACCAAAACAAACTTACAGAGATGAGCCCGAAATATATCATTCATTAAACTTTGGAAGGTAGAGGGCGTATTGGTTAACCCAAAAGGCATTACTAGAAACTCATAATGGTCATTATGTGTCCTAAAGGCAATTTTCTGAACATCACTTTCATGTACTCTGATTTGATGATAGCCCGATCGTAGGTCCAATTTAGTGAAGACTTGAGCTCCTCCCAATTCGTCCAACAGTTCATCCACTATTGGAATAGGATATTTATCTTTCACTGTAATGTTGTTAAGTGCTCGATAGTCGACACACATCCACCATGAGCCATCCTTCTTTCTGACTAGTAAGACTTATGAGGAATATGGGCTAACACTAGCTCGTATAACTCCTGTTTTGAGCATCTCTGTAACAATCCTCTCTATCTCTGCCTTTTGGAAATATGGATATCTATAGGGTCGGACATTGGTTGGTGCCTTCTCGGGTAATAGTGGGATCCGATGATTATGACATCTAAGAGGTGGAAGTCCGTGTGGCTCTGCAAATATATCCACAAACTTTGTTAGCAATGATTCAATATTTCCAACCGGAATGTTCACTGGCATTTCCTTTTCAATGTTATGCAAATTGCACCAAAAATCCGGTGTGTCTTCCGGAGGACCTGCTCCATCCAATAGCTAGTGATAGTTGTAACCTTACCTCCACGTCTTCCTTTGAGAGTCACCTGCCTTCCATTAATAAAAAACTTCATAATTAGTTTAGAAAAATTTCAAGAGACATCACCTAGGGTTGATAGTCATTCAATTCCAAGCACCACTTCATAGTCTTCCAAGGGTAATAAAAAGAAATCCACAAATAATTCTTGACCTTGCAAAATTGGTTTTATCTTTGAGCACTTGCTGTCATAGGTTAAAATCCAAACATCGGCAACATTGACTTCAAATTTGTCACAACATTCGATGTGGTAGGCTAATGAGGCTACAACATTCCTATCCATAAAATTATTAGTGCTACCCGTATCAATCAAAATAGTGCCAGACTGGTGTTTCAGAGTTCCCCCAATTTTCATAGTTTGTGGATTAGAGTAGCCAGCCAATGCATGCACTGTATGTGTGATGGCTTCAACATCATCATCAATTTCCACTTCTTCATGATCGGAATCTGATACTTCTACTTCTAGTTCCTTCTCGATTGGTTCAATCATCAAAAGTCTTTCTTGTTTGTATCGGTGCTCCTTACTCCACTTTTCATCGCAATGCCAGCACAAACCCTTCGCTAACCTTTCTTTGAGTTCTTCTCGGGTTAGTCTACTAGTGTTATGGTTTCGACTAGGAGTAGATGAGGTAGGTTGCCTGCTAATCACCTGTTTATTGGCACCTCTATTTTGACGATATTCTACACTGATTTTTTCCTCATGTAGGTGTGCAAATGAAATCGCAGCCATCATAATGCGGGGTTGACGAGCCTTAACCTCGCACCGGATCTCGGGAATAAGCCCTTCAATAAATATACCAAGAAGTTATTGTTCTTACCAATCTCTAGCTTGGTTTGATAATTTTTCAAATCTACTCTGATATTCCAAAACTGTAGAAGTCTGACGAATTTTGGCGAGTTGGCCATCAACATTCTTATATTTGGATGGGCCAAAGAGAACAAGAAGCCCTCTTTTGAACTGCTCCCATGAAGGAACTCTATGGCAAGTTTCGTACCAATCATACCACTGGTTGCATCTCCATCAAGCTGGATTAAGGCCACTTCTACCTTGGATTCTTTTGGGGTTCTACGAAAATGAAAAAAAATTTCTGCCCTAGAGTTCTAATGGGTCGGATCCCCATCTTCCCATCATGGAAATTCTACCCTGATGCGTGGGTAGTGTGTGTCACCATCCTTGGGCCCTTTTCCTGTATCTCTCAATTTGTTCAATGTAGAACTTGTGCTCCCATCTTGTTGAAACTCGCTAAAGTGCTCCAACAAGCTCTTTTTGAAATCATGAATAGTTTCTAGTAGCTGATTCTTAATTCTGGTTTCCAACGCTTCCATTTATGCCTTCATTGAGTCATTGGCAGCCATTGCGTATGATTACAAGTCGGTAATCCTCAGTTCTTGTTTTTGTTTTATAGTCCAGGGCATCTGCACAGTAGCTAGGTAGTAGCAGTGACGGTGGCGGCAACCGGCGTTCGCAGCAGCAAGGGAACCCGCGTGACTGTGGCGCGGTTGGAAACAAGGGCTGCAAGGTGAGTTGCCTGTGCTTGCTCTGTTTCGGTTATAGAGGATGCAGAGCAAATGGGAGCGGCGGTTGGGAGGCAAGAGTCGGTCATCGCACGGTGGCTGACAATGGTGGTGGTTCGGCTGGGTGGCAACGGTGCTCGAGGGGAAGAGGAGTGCTGGAGGAGGCGTGGCTGGAAACAAGGGCAGCAATGATGAGTTGCCCTATTTCGATCACCATGAGGAGGGGGGTAATTGGCAGCTGCGGCTGCAACCCGAGGGGGGGCACGGTGGCAGGGAAGTTAGGGCAGAGTCACCGATAGTATCAACGATGAAGGTGTGGTCCGCTGGCGAGGAGACGACGCTGGTGGTCCTTCTCGCTCGAGTGAGATGGGGAGGTGAGGAGGAGAGGTCGCTGGCCGGGGGGGGGCAGCGGCGGCGTTGGTCGATCGGCCGGGAAGCAGTGCTAGCAGTGGCAAGGAGGCAGCAAGGGTCGTTGTAGGGTGCGGCCTGCCGGAGAGCAGGGGCGACGGTGGGGAAGAAGGGAAGCAAGGGACCCTTCTCGATGGCCGCTATGGTAACACCTTTTTTTTTTTTTTTTGATAGCTAGGTGCAGCAAGAACACCAAGGATCGTAAAAAAAGAAGAAGAGAAAGAGATAATCACTTCGAGGGGATCAACCTCCTTGATCGGTTCGAGGGGATTGGCCTCCTAAGGTTTCTCAAAAGACATAATAGTATTTTTCATAGATAACTAAAAAGAAGTAGTTACATCCCTATTTATAGAGTTCCGACTTTAGCTAAACTAAACAGACTTAATAAATACACAAAAAATAAAAGGAAAGCACAAAAAATAAAAGGATCCTAACATAATATTAAAAATTTCATAGACAATTTGAATTAAGAGCATATTGCTGCATGATAGTGTAAAAAAAAATTTTAGCATCATAAAAGTACCATATTTACAGAGATCACATTAGTAATGCTTAGTATCATAACTTTATGCAAATCATAAGATTACAACACTAATGTAAACATAAGAATACAACATCAAGATAGGCACAAGATTACAACATCAAAGTACGCAAGATGAATTTTTATGTCTAAACAAGGCATTTAGTTGCCGATGAATATGCTATAATTTAGTTAAAATCTGATCTTGGCGTTGTTCAAGTCGATCTTCACGTTGTTCAAATCAATCCATACAAGTCTTGATATCGTCAATAGATGAGGGAGGTGGATACTCTTCTGGAGGTGTTGCCTCAAAGGGACTAGGTGGAGGAGATTGATTATCCCTAAAGATTAGTGTTTTTGGTTCTGGTTCAGGTGACGGGAGATTAGTTCTTCTAGGCAGTCTAACCCATATCCCATTTCCAAACGTACACCTTGTTAGGATCAGGGTCGGCACTAAGAGGGGGGGGTGAATTAGTGCAGCAGATAAAATCACGTCGTTTTCGGAAAAACCTTCGTACGTTGAAAACCTATTCTGGAAATATGCTTAGATTGAAAGCGTATGGAAAAGTATTGAAGGCATTAAGCTATTGAAGGGGTTTGTAGTAAGGTAATAGCAATAAGTAAATACAAACCAGAGTTTTAGAGTGGTTTGGTCAATTGTGACCTACATCCACTTTCGGTTTCCTCCTCCGACAAGGTCACTAACGTCCACTAGAGGCCTTTCTTCAATAGGCGAAGGCCAACCACCCTTTTACAGTTTCACTCCTTTTGACGGGCTTAGGAGACAACATTTACAGATTTTTCACTCCTCTCTTGAATGATCAAAACTTGGAAGAAAAGAGGGAGAAGAATTTTTGGCCTTTTACAACACTTTTAAGCTCTCAAAATCTTAAAATAAATGCTAAGTTTTGGTGCCCTTTCATGCATGAAAGGGTGGGGTTTATATAGGCCTCAAACTAGTTTAAATTTAGAGCTCAAAAGTGTTATCTCCCGAAATTCCGAGGAACTGGGCGGTACTACCGCCATAACTGGGCGATACTACCGCTTAACAAAGCTCGGAGACCGACCTCGAGTGATACCACCACTTGATAGGAGCGGTACCACCACCCAGCCTCACTCAGAGACTCGGCTCCTGGGCGATGCCACCGATGGCCAGGAAATCTAGGTCCGAATGGGCTGATCCATTCAGCCCAATTTGGGTCTATCAAGGGCCTAATTGCCCGAAGATTAACTTAATGGGATCAACTCCCATTTCTAACTTAATCATTATGCTAACAATGATATTGTCAAGACATTTACTGTAACCTGCTCCGGTGCATCAATCGCTTCTTCCGGCGAGCTTTCGGTGAACTTCCGATGAACTTCCAGCGAACATCCGATGAACCCTCGGCGATGCTCCAGCGGACTTGCGGCAAACTCCTGGACTTGCGATGATCCACTTGGCGAGTTCCGATGAGCTTCTTTGGCAAGCTCTTGGACTTCTCGGATTTGTTCCCGCAGAACCTCCGACGATCGTCCGGACTTCCGTCGAACTCTCGAACCCCCAACATGATCATAGTCTTAACTCCAGCGCAACTCCTGCTGTATCTCTTACTTCCATCGTAGTTAATCCTACACAGTTATCTCAACATATGGATTAGATAACAAATAACAATTGACTTCATCATCAAAATATGAGATTCAATAATCTCCCCCTTTTTGATGATGACAATCAATTGATAACGGAGTTAACCTTAACTCCTCCTCTTTATATGTCATACTAGAGATAAGTCATTCTTGAATTTCAAAGCCTTTGAATTCAAGAGACATATTGAGAAGTTAAGATCGTTTAACCTTATCAATACTCTCCCATCATGATTTCTATCATGATGTATCTTTCTGAAAATGATGTCAAGGCTTGACATCCATTTTCAAGTCTTACATTTCAAGTGTTAATGATAGTAATGGTAGCACTTCATCATATTGTTGTTGAATCTCGGATTTTGATGATGAAGTCAATTGTCATTTGTTATCTAATCCATATATTGAGATAAGTGTGTAGGATTAATTACGATGAAAGTAAGACATGCAGTAGGAGTTGCGCAAAAGTCAAGACTATGATCACGTTGGGGATTCGAGAGTTCGACGGAAGTCTGGATGGTCGTCGGAGGTTCTGCGGGAACAAATCCGAGAAGTCTAGGAGCTTGCCAAAGAAGCTCGTCGGAACTCGCCAAGTGGATCGTCGCAAGTCCAGGAGTTTGCAGGAAGTCCGCTGGAGCATCACCGAGCGTTCGTCGAATGTTCACCGGAAGTTCGCCGAAAGCTCGCTGGAAGAGAACTCGACGTTGCCGATTAAAAACCTACTTAGGACTATGTCTTAATTTCATAGTTTGCATGTAATTAGGGTTAGCATTAAGGGTTAATCCTATAACCCGGTTAGGAGCCAATTGGGCCCGAGTTTGGACTTGTTTGGGCCAAGTTTGGAGCCCAACTAGTAAGCTGAAATAGTCTAGGCAGTGGCACCGCCAGTACACTATCAGTATTTGACACTGACAGGCGGTGGCACCACCAGCAATGGGAAACCCAAAAGAATTCAAATTTGGAGCCCAAATTTGAATCCTCTTGGGGCCTATATAAACCTCACACTTTCATGCATGAAAGGGCACCGAAACTTAGCATTTATTCTGAGATTTTGAGAGCTTAAAAGTGTTGTAAAATGCCAAAAGTTCTTCCTCTTTTCATCCAAGTTTTGATCATTCAAGAGAGGAGTGAAAAACCTGTAAGGGTTGTCTCCTAAGCCCGTCAAAAGGAGTGAAATTGTAAAAGGGTAGTTGGCCTTCGCCTATTGAAGGAAGGCCTCTAGTGGACGTCGGTGACCTCATCGAAGGAGGAAGCCAAAAGTGGATGTTGGTCAAGATTGACCGAACCACTCTAAATCTTTTGCATTTATATTTTTTTCTCTATCTTAACTGCAACTGCCTCCATAGCTTTACTTTAACTACACTTTGCTTGATCTTAAGTTAAAGTAATTTCCGAATCGACTTTTATACCGAAATCATTTTTATCGTACGAACGTAGTTTTAAATCATCGAAAGTTTTCCGCTGCACTAATTCACCCCCCCCTCTTAGTGCTCTTGATTCTAACAATTGGTATCAGAGCTCGATTAACTTTCAATGGGATTAAACCCAAGAGAGATGGCATACGTCGAAATCCAAGAGTGCCACTCTATCACACGTCCACCCATGTTCAATGGGACGGACTACACCTATTGGAAGACTCGAATGAGGATCTTCCTAATTTCAATGGATTTTGAACTTTGGAATCTTATCGAAAATGGATTTTTAAAGTCTTCTCTTCCAATGATCGATTGGAATGAATTGGAGAAGAAGGCTTTCGCTCTTAATGCAAAGGCTATGAATGCCTTATTTTGTACGCTTGATAAAAACGAGTCCAATCGTGTTTCAGTTTGTGAAACCGCATTTGATATTTGGCATACACTGGAAGTGACTTACGAAGGCACAAGTAGAGTGAAAGAGTCAAAAATCAATCTTTTGATACATTCTTTTGAACTTTTCCAAATGAAACCTAATGAGACCATTGGCGACATGTACACCCGTTTCATGGATGTCGTCAATGGTCTAAAAGGACTCGGCAAAAGTTTTTCAGATTATGAGCTCGTAAATAAGATTCTAAGATCCCTTCCTAAGAGTTGGGACCCTAAAGTCACTGCTATTCAAGAGGCTAAAGATTTAAACAACTTCCCTCTTGAAGAATTAATCGGGTCATTAATGACCTACGAAATGACTTGCAAAGCTCATGAAGAGCAAGAAGACATTCTTTCGAAGAACAGGAAGGATATGGCACTTAGAACTTTCGAAGACCACTTGAGAGAAAACTCAAGTGATGAAGACTGTGACGATGACTTGGCACTTCTAACAAGGAAATTCAAAAAATTCATTAAAGGAAACAAGTTTAAAAATGACACAAAAAATAAATTTGAACCCAAAAAGGACTAAGTTATTTGCTACGAATGCAAGAAGTCGGGACACTACAGAAGTGATTGTCCCCAAGCCAAGAAGAGAACACCAAAGAAGAAGGCACTCAAAGCAACATGAGATGACTCAAACGCGTCCGAAGAAGATGAGTCCAACACCGAGCAAGTTGCTCATTACACCCTAATGGCCATCGGAGATGAGGTAACGAATCATTCAACGAATTACTAAATGCCTTCCATAACATATTTGATGAATGCAAAACTATTAGTAGAAAATACAAATTGCTAAAAAAGGAGCATAATAGTCTTACTTGTAATTTCAATAAATTAAAAACTGAATATCATGATAGTCTAGCTCCATGCAAAAAATGCCATGATCTAGAAACTCTCCAAAAGGAGAACTTGCTACTTAAGGACACCTTGAAGAAATTCGAGGTTGGTAGCAAGTCTTTGAATATGATCCTTACAAATAAGGGTCATGTTCCTAAAAGAAGTGGAATAGGATTTGTGATAAGTCCTCACCAAAATCCAACCACCTTCATTAAAGGCCCTATCTTACAAGTTTGGCACCAAAGTAAATGCAACTTTTATTGCAAACATGGACATAGAACTTATCATTATCCATTCAAGAAAGTTAGTCCGAACAAACTGATTTGGGTTCCTAAAGGAACCACGATAAATTCTATGCAACATGATAAACAATTTAGATCAATGTTTGAGGCACCCAAAAGTAAATGGGTACCTAAAATTCATCCTTTCTTGCAGAAACATATACCATCACAAGCTAGGAGAAAGAGATGGTACCTTGATAGTGGATGCTCAAGGCATATAACCGGAGATCCATCTTAATTCTCTAAGCTCACTAGCATACACGAAGGCTATGTCACCTTTGGAGACAACAACAAGGGTAAAATCATTGGCAAAGGAACCATAGGTAACAAATCCAACTTCTTTATTTAAAATGTTTTGTTAGTTGATGATTTAAAATATAACCTCTTGAGCATTAGTCAATTATGTGATAAAGGATATATTGTCAAATTTGAATCTAATGCTTGCATCATTGAAAAACCACACAAAAACACATCTATGATTGCATTAAAACAAAATAACATATACACCATTGATATCAATGATCTTTGCAATGAAATGTGTTTCTCGATTTTGAATGAGGATGCTTGACTTTGGCATAGGAGATTAGGTCATGCTAGCATGAAACTAATCACTCAAATATCATACAAAGAACTTGTAAGAGGAATTCCTCATATCAAGTTCATCAAAGATTTTATATGTAATGCTTGTCAATTAGGAAAACAAATTAAGGGTAGTTTCAAATATAAGAATCAAATAAGCACCTCTAGGCCCTTACAATTGATTCATATGGACTTGTTTGGACCTATCTCTACATCAAGCCTAGGAGATAGCAAATATACCTTCGTCATTGTAGATGACTATAGTAGATACACATGGACTTATTTCTTAAAACACAAAAATGAATGTTTTAGATATTTTACTTAGTTTTGCAAACTTGTCCAAAATGAAAAGGGTTCTATGATTTCATCAACTAGAAGTGATCATGGTGGTGAATTTCAAAACCATGATTTCTAAAAATTTTATGAATTTAATGGATATAATCACTACTTCTCTACTCCAAGAAATCCTCAACAAAATGAAGTAGTAGAAAGAAAAAATAGAAATTTATAAGAAATGGCGAGAACCATATTGAATGAACATGGCCTACCCAAATATTTTTGGGCCAAAGCTATAAACACTGCATGCTATATTTTGAATAGAGTTCTAGTAAGACCCTTACTCACCAAAACTCCCTATGAGTTGTAGAACAACAAAAAACCCAATGTTTCATATTTTAAAGTTTTTGGGTGTAAGTGTTTTATCTTGAATGAAAAAGATGCCTTAGGAAAATTTGATGCTAAATCCGATGAAGGAATTTTCCTTGGTTATTAGGTTTCTAAAGCTTTTCGTATCTTCAATAAAAGAACTTTAATTATAGAAGAATCCATTCATGTTGTTTTCAATGAGATTTCTGAAATCAAGAAAAATGATTTTGATGATGATGTTAATTTCGATTCTTTGAATTTAAATGAAACCCCTTCTCCAACTAGCAACTTGGATGCATCTACTTCCGAAACATCCTTACCCAAGGATTGGAAGTATGTAGATGCTCATCCTAAGGAGCTAATCCTAGGAGACACATCTAAGGGGGTTCAAACACGTTCTTCCCTTAAAATTTTTTGTGTCAACGCCGCTTTTCTCTCCCAAATTGAACCTAAATGTATTGATGAAGCCATGAAAGATAATTCATGGATTATCGTAATGCAAGATGAGTTAAATCAATTTGAGAGAAATGAGTTGTGGAAGTTTGTTCCTAGGCCGAATGACCATTTAGTTATTGGTACTAAATGGGTCTTTAGAAACAAGGCTAGATTAGTAGCCAAAGGTTTCAACCAAGAAGAAGGTATCGATTATGAAGAAACCTTCACTCCAGAGGCTAGATTAGAAGCCATAAGGATGCTCCTTGCCTATGCTAGTAATAATAATTTTAAGTTATTTCAAATGGATGTTAAAAGTGCTTTTCTTAATGGCTTTATTTTTGAAGAAGTTTATGTTGAACAACCTCCCAAATTTGAAAATAATAGCCTCCCTAATCATGTGTTTAAATTAACTAAAGCTCTATGGTTTAAAACAAGCCCCAAGGGCTTGGTATGAGAGACTTAGCTCTTTTCTTATTGAAAATAATTTCACAAAAGGCAAGGTCGACACTACATTGTTTATCAAGAATTTTGAAAATAATTTTCTCAATGTTCAGATTTATGTTGATGATATTATTTTTTTTATTATAGCATTTCAACACATGGTAAGTTATCAACATGTAAAATTACGATACAAGTTCTTAATATCTTAACATAATATGCATATATGACATAATGCAAATATGACAATCATAGCATTTCTATCATCAATTTACCATATATTTCGATGCAAGCTTCTTTTGATATCTTAACATAATTCAAATTCAAATATGACACTCATAGCATCAATTCATATATTTCTCCCCCTTTGTTATCAACAAAAAGGAGAACGATATAAGCAAATTTTAAACATAAGTGTGGTAATGATTCATGCCATAATTAGGTTCATGTCATTTTTCAGCAATGAGTGATAGGATACTAATTATACAAACATCTTCAAGGAAAACATGACATGGAGATTATTTCTTCCTTTTTATTTGGTATTATCTTTTTGCATGAAGGAGGAAAGCCATTTGTGAGATTACTCGAGTGAAGTTAAAATTAATAAGAGATTTAAATCATGTTTCATTTTTACAAGGATCAAGATATGTATGTGAATCAAATCCTTGCTAAAAAAAATCTTCCCTTTTCAAGAAGGAATTTATAAGAAAGAAACATTTCATCAAATCCATTTCTCGAAAAAAATATTTTTCACATGATAAGTCTATGAGAGATGCATTTGTTAATTGATTCTATATGTCAAAAATCAATGATATGAATTAAACTCTATATGATATGCTTATGAAAGCTGCATTAAGTCCGAAAGAGAATAATATATCATTAGGATCAAGAAAATCTGAAAATGAAATTTAACACTTTCATGCATTCAAACAAGGTTTTGATATAGATTTTCAAACACAATCATGAAGATAAAACATGCTTATTATTATGAAAATTTTGTATCCAAAACACATAATTTCCAACATATTATTAAGGCATGTAATCGTGTAAAATCATCATAATAACTAAGTGATTTGATCATTGAATCAAGAACTTCTGAAAAATAATTTTAATAAGTTCATGCATTTGGACACATTAACCTACCTAATTCTCTTCTAATGAAATCAAATTATTCTTCACTTAAAGGCTTTGTAAAAATATCAGCTAGTTGATGTTTAGTATCAATGAACTCTATAATTACATCATGATTAGTGACATGATCTCGTATAAAGTGATGTATAATATCAATATGTTTTGTTTTTGAGTGTTGAATGAGATTCTTTGTTAAACATATAGCACTTGTGTTATCACATTTAATGGGAATATTTTTAAGATGAACTTTATAATCTTCTAAGGTGTTTTTCATCCACACAACTTGTGCACAACATGCACTAGCTGCAATATACTCAGCTTCGGTTGTTGATAGTGTAACCGAGTTTTGTTTCTTAGATGACCAGGAAATAAGAGCATTTCCCAAAAATTGACATGTTCCTGATGTGCTTTTTCTATTTAGTCTACACCCAGCAAAATCCGCATCAGTATAAGCAATTAACTCAAACTTTTCGGTTTTTGGATATAATAATCCTATATTTATGGTATCTTTAAGATATCTAAGTATTCTTTTAACTGCTTTGAGATGAGATATCTTAGGGTTCGATTGAAACCTTTCACAAAGTCCTACACTGAACATGATATCTAGTCTAGTTGTAGTGTGGTAAAGTAAACTCCTATCATACCCCTATAAGTTTTTTGATCGAAGCTTTCTCCACTTTCATCAACTTCTAACTTAGTGGAGGTGCTCATAGGAGTGTTAATAGCTTTTGAGCTTTCCATATTAAATCTTTTTAGCAAATCTAAAGCATATTTAGTTTGACTAATAAAGATGTCATTTCTTAGTTGCTTAATTTGTAAGCCTAAGGAAAAGGTTAATTCTCCCATCAAACTCATTTTAAATCTAAGACTTATAGTTTTAACAAAAGATTCACAAAGGGATTCATTTGTAGAACCAAAAATAATATCATCAACATAAATCTAAACAATGAGAAAATTATTTTCAAAATTCTTGATAAACAATGTAGTATCGACCTTGCCTTTTGTGAAATTATTTTCAATAAGAAAAGAACTAAGTCTCTCATACCAAGCCCTTGGGGCTTGTTTTAAACCTTAGAGAGCTTTAGTTAATTTAAACACATGATTATGGAGGCTATTATTTTCAAATCCGGGAGGTTGTTCAACATAAACTTCTTCGGAAATAAAGCCATTAAGAAAAGTGCTTTTAACATCCATTTGAAATAACTTAAAGTTATTATTATTAGCATAGGCAAGGAGCATCCTTATGGCTTCTAATCTAGCCACAAGAGCAAAGGTTTCTTCGTAATCGATACATTCTTTCTGGTTGAAACCTTTGGCTACTTATCTAGCCTTGTTTCTAACCACGATACCATATTCATCTTGCTTGTTTCTAAAGACCCATTTAGTACCAATAACTAAATGGTCATTTGGCCTAGGCAAAAGCTTCCACACCTCATTTCTCTCAAATTGATTTAACTCATCTTGCATTGCGATAATCCATGAATTATCTTTCATGGCTTCGTCAATACATTTAGGTTCGATTTGGGAGAGAAAAGCGGCGTTGGCACAAAAATTTTTAAGAGAAGAACGTGTTCGAACCCCCTTAGATGTGTCTCCTAGGATTAGCTCCTTAGGATGAGCATCTACATACTTCCAATCCTTGGGTAAAAATGTTTCAGAAGTGGATGCATCCAATTTGCTAGTTGGAGAAGGGGTTTCATTTAAATTTAAAGAATCAAAATCAACATCATCATCAAAATTATTTTTCTTGATTTCGAATATCTCATTGAAAACAACATGAATGGATTCTTCTATAATTAAAGTTCTTTTATTGAAGATACAAAAGCTTTAGAAACCGAAGAATAACCAAGGAAAATTCCTTCATCGGATTTAGCATCAAATTTTCCTAAGGCATCTTTTTCATTCAAGGTAAAACACTTACACCCAAAAACTTTAAAATATGAAACGTTAGGTTTTTTATTGTTCCACAACTCATAGGGAGTTTTGGTGAGTAAGGGTCTTACTAGAACTCTAGTCAAAATATAACATGCAGTGTTTACGGCTTTGGCCCAAAAATATTTGGGTACGCTATGTTCATTCAACATGGTTCTCGCCATTTCTCATAAATTTCTATTTTTTCTTTCTACTACTCCATTTTGTTGAAGATTTCTTGGAGTAGAGAAGTTGTGATTGTATCCATTAAATTCATAAAATTCTTGGAAATCATGGTTTTGAAATTCACCACCATGATCACTTCTAAATGACGAAATCATAGAACCCTTTTTATTTTGGACAAGTTTGCAAAACTTGGTAAAATATCTAAAGCATTTATTTTTGTGTTTTACAAAATAAGTTCATGTGTATCTACTATAGTCATCTACAATGACAAAGGCGTATTTGCTACCTCCTAGGCTTGATGTAGAGATAGGTCCAAACAAGTCCATATGGATCAATTGTAAGGGCCTAGAGGTGCTTATTTGATTCTTATATTTGAAACTACCCTTAATTTGTTGTCCTAATTGACAAGCATCCCACACATTATCTTTGATGAACTTGATATAAGGAATTCCTCTTACAAGTTCTTTGGATGATATTTGAGTGATTAGTTTCATGCTAGCATGACCTAATCTCCTATACCAAAGCCAAGCATCCTCCTTCAAAACCGAGACACATTTCATTGTAAAGATCGATGTCAATGGTGTATACATTATTTTGTTTTAATGCAAATATAGATGTGTTTTTGTGTAGTTTTTCAATGATGCAAGCATTAGATTCGAATTTGACAATATATCCTTTATCACATAATTGACTAATGCTCAAGAGGTCATGTTTTAAACCATCAACTAACAAAACATCTTCAGTAAAGAAGTTGGATTTGTTACCTATGGTTCTTTTGCCAATGATTTTACCCTTGTTGTTGTCTCCGAAGGTGACATAGCCTTTGTCTATGCTAGTGAGCTTAGAGAATTGAGATGGATCTCCGGTCATATGCCTTGAGCATCCACTATAAAGGTACCATCTCTTGCTCCTAGCTTGTGATGGTATATGTTTCTACAAGAAAGGATGATTTTTAGGTGCCCATTTACTTTTGCGTGCCTCAAACATTGATCTAAATTATTTATCATATTACATAGAATATATCATGGTTCCTTTAGGAACCCAAATCAGTTTGTTCGGACTACTTTCTTGAATGGACAATGATAAGTTCTATGTCCATGTTTGCAACAAAAGTTGCATTTGCTTTGGTGCCGAACATGTAAGATAGGGCCTTTAATGAAGGTGGTTGGATTTTGGTGAGGACTTCTCACAAATCTGATTCCACTTCTTTTAGGAACATGACCCTTATTCGTAAAGATCATGTTCAAAGATTTGCTACCAACCTCGAATTTCTTCAAGTTGTCCTTAAGTAGCAAGTTCTCCTTTTGGAGAGTTTCTAGATCATGGCATTTTTTGCATGGATAGACTATCATGATATTCAGTTTTTAATTTATCGAAATTACATGTAAGACTATCATGCTCCTTTTTTAGCAATTTGTATTTTCTACTAATAGTTTTGCATTCATCAAATAAGTCATGGAAGGCATTTAATAATTCGTCAAATGATAAATCTGTATCAATTAAATTTGTTACCTCATCTCCGGTGGCCATTAGGGCGTAATGAGCAACTTCCTCAGTGTTGGACTCCTCTTCTTCGGATGCGCTCGAGTCATCCCACATTGCTTTGAGCGCCTTCTTCTTTGGTGTTCTCTTCTTGGCTTGGGGATAATCACTTTTGTAGTGTCCCGACTTCTTGCATTCGTAGCAAATAACTTGGTCCTTTTTGGGTTCAAATTTATTTTTTGTGTCATTTTTTAACTTATTTCTTTTAATGAATTTTTTGAATTTCCTTGTTAGAAGTGCCAAGTCATCGTCATAGTCTTCATCACTTGAGTTTTCTCTCAAGTAGTCTTCGAAAGTTCTAAGTGCTATATCCTTCTTGTTCTTTGGAAGGATGTCTTCTTGCTCTTCATGAGCTTTGCAAGTCATTTCATAGGTCATTAATGACCCGATTAATTCTTCAAGAGGGAAGTTGTTTAAATCTTTAGCCTCTTGAATAGCAGTGACTTTAGGGTCCCAACTCATAGAAAGGAATCTTAGAATCTTATTTACGAGCTCAAAATCTGAAAAACTTTTGCCGAGTCCTTTTAGACCATTGACGACATCTGTGAAACGGGTGTACATGTCGCCAATAGTCTCGCTCAGTTTCATTCGGAAAAGTTCAAAAGAATGTATCAAAAGATTGATTTTTGACTCTTTCACTCTACTTGTGCCTTCGTGAGTCACTTCGAGTTTATGCCAAATATCAAATGCGATTTCACAAACAGAAACATGATTGAACTTGTTTTTATCAAGTGCACAAAATAAGGCATTTATAGTCTTTGCATTATGAGCGAAAGTCTTCTTCTCGAATTCATTCCAATCGATCATTGGAAGAGAAGACTTCAAAAATCCATTTTTGACAAGATTCCACAGTTCAAAATCCATTGAAATAAGGAAGATCCTCATTCGGGTCTTCCAATAGGTGTAGTCTGTCCCATTGAACATGGGTGGACATATAATAGAGTGGCCCTCTTGATTTTCGACATATGTTATCTCTCTTGGGTTTTAATCTGATTAAGAGTTAACCCCGTGATACCAATTGTTAGGATCAGGGTCAGCACTAAGAGGCGGGGGTGAATTAGTGCAGTGGATAAAATCACATCATTTTTGGAAAAACCTTCGTACATTAAAAATCTATTCCGGAAATATGCTTAGATTGAAAGTGTATAGAAAAGTATTAAAGGTAGTAAGCTATTGAAGGGGTTTGCAATAAGGTAATTGCAATAAGTAAATGCAAACCAGAGTTTTATAGTGGTTCGGTCAACTGTGACCTACATCCACTTTCGGCTTCCTCCTCCGACGAGGTCACCAACGTCCACTAGAGGCCTTCCTTCAATAGGCGAAGGCCAACCACCCTTTTACAGTTTCACTCCTTTTGACAGGCTTAGGAGACAACCCTTATAGATTTTTCACTCCTCTTTTGAATTATCAAAACTTGGATGAAAAGAGGGAGAAGAACTTTTGGCCTTTTACAACACTTTTAAGCTCTCAAAATCTCAGAATAAATGCTAAGTTTCGATGCCCTTTCATTCATGAAAGGGTGGGGTTTATATATGCCCTAAACTGGTTTGAATTTGGAGCTCAAAAGTGTCATCTCCCGAAATTCCGGGATCCTAGTGGTACTACCACTTACAAAGCTCGGAAACCGAGCTCGAGCGGTACCACTGCCTAACAGGGGCGGTACCACCGCCCAGCCTCACTCGGAGACTCAGCTCTCGGGCGGTGCCATCGCCAACCCAAGCAGTGCCATCGTCGGCTAGGAAATCTGGGTCCGAATTGGCTGATCTATTCGGCCCAATTTAGGTCTGTCAAGGGCCCAATTGCCCCAAGATTAAGTTAATAGGATCATCTCCCATTTCTAACTTAATCATTATGCTAACTATGATATTTTCAAGACATTCACTGCAACTTGCTCCGGTGCGTCAATTGCTTCTTCCGGCGAACATCCGTTGAACCCTCGGCGATGCTCCGGTGGACTTCTGGCAAACTCTTGGACTTGTGACGATCCACTTAGCAAGTTCTGATGAGCTTCTTTGGCAAGCTCCTGGACTTCTCGGATTTGTTCCCGCAGAACCTCCGTTGAACTCTCGAACCCCCAACGTGATCATAGTCTTGACTCCGGCGCAACTCCTGCTGCATGTCTTACTTCCATTGTAGTTAATCTTGCACACTTATCTCAATATATGGATTAGATAATAAATGACAATTGACTTCATCATCAAAATCCGAGATTCAACACACCTCAACCGTCGAAGTAGATTTTCATTTATGATGCTAAATCTGTCTAGTTTCATAACCTCTTCGTCAGGTGGGATAGCTATGTCATAAGCATGAATTAATCTAGTGATTAGGCTACCATATGGAAGCATCATTTCCTTTGTTTAAAATTTTAATCATATTTTGTTGGATTAGGTAACCAAAATAGTTTTTGTGTCCTTTCATAATCCAATACATGGTACATAATTCTATTTGACTTATCTTATCATGATGATAATGTTTAGGAGAATGATACTTATCAAAATATGATGAAGCATTTTAGTGCTAAATGGTAGTAAATGTTCGTAACTTTTTGGAACAATAGATAAGTTAGGATTATCAAAAATAGTTCCTAAGGCATCAACATAAGTTGTTCCAACTATTTCTTCATCCCATTGTCCTCTAAAATAACAATCATTTTCCTTCACCACAATTCCTATGAGGTTACAAATCAACTCATTCGTAATAGATATATGATGTCCTAAAAGATAGGTTGATAACCTTTCATTTTTATCTACATGTAGATTGTTGTAAAATAGTCTAACAAGCCTAGGGTAGATGGGTTCACTAATTTGAAGGGTTGAAAGAATATCTAGATTAGCAAACCATTGAATGAGTTCTAAATTACTTAATCCTCTAAATTAACATATTTCCCCTTATGAACATGTCTAAATTCTATGGATAAAAATTTTAGGACATGTTGATTAGAATCGAAGAGTAGGGAGTCATAATTTTCTTCTAATCTCCTCTTTCTTTTGTCCCTAGAGGATCTTCTAGAACCCATAAAGACTGCTATTATGAAGATAGATAATGAGTAAGAGTAGATAATGCATAAGAGAAATCAATACTATTTAGAGAATACCATAGTTGTGATCTTCAAGAGGATATAGGAGATTGATCCTTGATCTAGTAGAAAATAGGGATTTCTGAGCAGCTAGAGGGAGAGAGTGGTATTCAAAGGGGGTTTGGAGATGTTTAGGGGAGTGGAGAATGAGTTGGGGTCGGTTCTACCGCCAGCCCTAACTTGATTTTATAAAGGGGGCAAGTTGCGGGCGATGGCACCGCTGGCTGGGCGGTGCTACCGTTTGTAACACTTGATTGCTAGCGGTGCTACCGCCTACAACAGGTTCCAGCTAGGCGGTGCTACCACCAGCTGGGGCGATGCCACCACCTACAGGCAGTAAGCACTGCCACAAAATTTACTCATTCACACAACGATTCATATCTAAACCTCGTATAGAACTCGTAAATACGATTCATATCAACTCGTCAAAACTTGTAAAATGTAAATCATAAGTTCATTATTCATATCAATTCATCGTATCAAAACACGTAAAAATACATACTATGAGTTTCATGATTCAAGTGAGCAAACTTGTAATCGAGAAAGTCTAAAAAATGAAATTCATACATTTTGTCAATTTAGCATTCCCAGTTCCCTTTTAATGAAATCAAATTGTTCTTCATTTAAGGGTTTTGTAAAGATATCAACTAATTAATATTTTGTATCAATAAATTCTAAGATTACATCATTATTATTGACATGATCTCGTATAAAATGATGCCTAATGTCAATATGTTTTGTTCTAGAGTATTGAATGGGATTTTTTGTTAAACATATTGCACTTGTGTTATCACATTTTATGGGAATATTTTTAAGATGAACCTTATAATCCTCTAAAGTGTTTTTCATCCATGCAACTTGTGCACAATATGCACTTGCTACAATGTACTCAGCTTCGGTTGTAGATAGTCAACCAAGTTTTGTTTCTTGGAAGACCAAGAAACAAGTGTGTGTCCTAAGAATTGACATGTTCCGGATCTGCTTTTTCTATCTAATCTACATCGATCAAAATCCGCATCAACATATGCAATTAATTCAAAGTTCATAGATTTTGGATACCATAATCCTAGATTAGTGGTACCTTTAAGATATCTAAGAATTCTCTTAACTGCTTTAAGATGAGATATCTTAGGATTAGATTGAAACCTAGCACAAAGACCTACACTAAACATGATATCCGGTCTAGTTGTGGTGAGGTATAGTAGACTTCCTATCATACCCCTATAAGAATTTTGATCAAAGCTTTCTCCACATTCATCAATTTTTAACTTAGTAGAGGTGCTCATAGGAGTGTTGATAGCCTTTGAGCTATCCATATTAAACTGTTTTAGTAAATATAAAGCATATTTTGTTTGACTAAGAAATATACCGTTACTTAGTTATTTGATTTGTAAGCCCAAAAAGAAAATTAATTCTCCTATCAAACTCATTTCAAATTCAAGACTCATACTTTTAGTAAATGACTCACATAGAGATTCATTCGTAGAACCAAAAATGATATCATCCACATAAATTTGAATAATAAGAAAATTATTTTCAAAATTTTTGATAAACAATGTAGTATCGACCTTGCCTTTAGAGAAATTATTTTCGATAAGAAATGAGCTAAGTCTCTCATACCAAGCCCTTGGGCTTTGTTTCGATCCATAGAGAGCTTTAGTCAATTTAAATACATGAATAGGGAGATTATCATTCTTAAATCTAGGAGGTTGTTCAACATAAACTTCTTCGAAAATAAAGCCATTAAGAAAATCACTTTTAACATTCATTTGAAACAACTTAAAATTATTACTACTAGCATAGGCAAAGAGCATCCTTATAGCTTCTAATCGAGCCACAGGAGCGAAGGTCTCTTCATAATCGACACCTTCTTCTTGGTTGAAACCTTTGGCCACTAATCTAGCCTTGTTTCTAACCACGATACTAGATTTATCTTACTTGTTTCTAAAGACCCACTTAAATCCAATAACTAAATGGTCATTTGGCCTTGGGACAAACTTTCACACCTCATTTGTCTCAAATTAATTTAACTCTTCTTTCATTGCAATGACCCATGAATCATTTTTCATGGTCTCGTCAATGCTTTTAGGTTCAATTTGGGAGAGAAAAGCAGCGTTGGCACAAAACTTTTTTAAGAGAAGAACGAGTTTAAACCCCTTTCGATGAAATCTCATTAAAAACAACATGAATGGATTCTTCTATAATCAAAGTTCTTTTATTATAGATACGAAATGCTTTAGAAATAGAAGAATAGCCAAGAAAAATTTCTTCATCAGATTTAGCATCAAATTTTCCTAAAGTATCTTTTTCATTCAAGATAAAACACTTATACACAAAAACTTTAAAATATGAAACATTGGGGTTTTTGTTGTTCTACAACTCATATGGAGTTTTGGTGAGTAAGGGTCTTACTAGAACTCTATTCATGATATAGCAAACTGTATTTACGGCTTCGGCCCAAAAGTATTTGGGTAGGCTATGTTCATTTAACATGGTTTTTGTCATTTCTTATAAGTTTCTATTCTTTCTTTCTACTACTCCATTTTGTTGACGATTTTTTAGAGTAGAGAAGTTGTGGTTGTATCCATTAGATTCACAAAATTCTTAAAAATCATGGTTTTAAAATTCACTACCATGATCACTTTGAATTGACGAAATCATAAAACCCTCTTCATTTTGAACAAGTTGCATTCACTTTTGTGAGCTAAAAAATAAGTCCATATATATCTACTATAATCATCCACGATGACAAATGCGTATTTGTTACCTCCTAGGTTTGATGTAGAAATTAGTCTGAACAATTCCATATGGATTAATTGCAAAGGTCTAGAGGTGCTTATTTAGTTCTTAGGTTTGAAGCTACCCTTTATTTGTTTTCCTAGTTGACATGCATCACACACATTATCTTTGACAAACTTGATTTGAGGAATTTCTCTTACAAGTTCTTTAGATGAAATTTGAGAGATTAGTTTCATGCTAGCATGACCTAATCTCCTATGCCAAAGCCAAACATCGTCATTTAAAATCGAAAAACATATTTTATTACAAAACTCATTAATGTCAATAGTATATATGTTATTTTGTTTTAGTGCAATCATAGATGTGTTTTTGTCTAGTTGTTCAAGAATACAAGCATTAGATTCAAATCTAATGATATATCCTTTATCACATAATTGACTAATGCTCAAAAGGTTATGTTTTAAACTATTAACTAACAATACATCTTCAATAAGAAGGTTGGATTTGTTACCTATGGTTCCTTTGCCAATTATTTTACCTTTGTTGTTGTCTCCGAATGTGACATATCCTTCGTCTAAGCTAGTGAGCTTAGAGAAATGGGATAGATCTTCGGTCATATACCTTGAGCATCCACTATCAAGGTACCATCTCTTGCTCCTAGCTTATGATGATACTTTTTTCTTAAAAAAAGGTTGATTTTTTTGTACCCATTTGACCTTGGGTACCTCAAAAATTGATTTATCATGTTGTATTGTGTCATTTAAGGTTCTTTTAGGAAATCAAATCAATTTATGTGGACTATATTTCTTGAATGGACATTTGTATGCAACATGTCTAAGTTTGCAACAAAAGTTATATTTGATGTGAGGTGATACATGCAAGATAGGGCTTTTAATAAAGGTGGTTGGATTTTGGTGAGAGCTACTCATAAATCCGATTCCGCCTTTCCTATGGACGTGACCCTTGTTGGCAAGGATCATGTTCAAGGACTTGCTACCAACCTCAAATTTCTTCAAGGTATCTTTGAGTAACAATTTTTCCTTTTGAAGTACTTATAAATCATGGCATTTTATGCAGGGAACTAAGTTATTTTCATGCTAGCATGACCTAATCTCCTATGCCAAAGCCAAACATCGTCATTTAAAATCGAAAAACATATTTTATTACAAAACTCATTAATGTCAATAGTATATATGTTATTTTGTTTTAGTGCAATCATAGATGTGTTTTTGTCTAGTTGTTCAAGAATACAAGCATTAGATTCAAATCTAATGATATATCCTTTATCACATAATTGACTAATGCTCAAAAGGTTATGTTTTAAACTATTAACTAACAATACATCTTCAATAAGAAGGTTGGATTTGTTACCTATGGTTCCTTTGCCAATTATTTTACCTTTGTTGTTGTCTCCGAATGTGACATATCCTTCGTCTAAGCTAGTGAGCTTAGAGAAATGGGATAGATCTTCGGTCATATACCTTGAGCATCCACTATCAAGGTACCATCTCTTGCTCCTAGCTTATGATGATACTTTTTTCTTAAAAAAAGGTTGATTTTTTTGTACCCATTTGACCTTGGGTACCTCAAAAATTGATTTATCATGTTGTATTGTGTCATTTAAGGTTCTTTTAGGAAATCAAATCAATTTATGTGGACTATATTTCTTGAATGGACATTTGTATGCAACATGTCTAAGTTTGCAACAAAAGTTATATTTGATGTGAGGTGATACATGCAAGATAGGGCTTTTAATAAAGGTGGTTGGATTTTGGTGAGAGCTACTCATAAATCCGATTCCGCCTTTCCTATGGACGTGACCCTTGTTGGCAAGGATCATGTTCAAGGACTTGCTACCAACCTCAAATTTCTTCAAGGTATCTTTGAGTAACAATTTTTCCTTTTGAAGTACTTATAAATCATGGCATTTTATGCAGGGAACTAAGTTATTTTCATGCTCAATCTTTACTCTATCAAAATCTCTAATAAGAGAAGCATGTTCCTTTTTCAAAGAATTGTACTTTTTGTTAGAGCTAGCCCTAGGATATTTACCTAAAAAGGTAATTTGGCAATCCAATAAAGACAATAAAGCGGAAAACAAATAAAAGAGAGACAAGAATACCAGAACACCAAATTTACGTGGTTCGGTCAATTGACCTAAATCCACGGACGAAGGAGGAGCAAATCACTACTATAAAAGAGGGACAATTACAAATGCCTTAGGAAGATGTTCCTAGGCCATAAAACACCGAAAAATACTAAACAAGAAAAACCCAAACTATAAGCCCAAACTATTTAACTAAGTGTGGACTTAAACCCAAAGCAAACACTTAGGTTTTTCTTTGGGTGCATCTGACTTCAAAGCTCAGGCCCTTATTTATAATTTAAACAGGAGATACCAAACTTGGTTTTCGGACTATGTGGGACTTGCCAAACTAACACTTTTTACTCAAAATTCTATATTCATCAAATAATTTATGAAAGGCACTTGAAAGCTCATCAAAAGTTAAATTTGTGTCTAATGAACTTGTTACCTCATCTCCAATAGCTATTAGCACATAATGAGTAACTTGCTTAGTGTTGGTTGGCTCCTATTCTTCGAAAGCACTTGAGTCGTCTCATGTAGCTTTGAGAGCCTTCTTCTTTGGTTGCCTCCTCTTTGCTTGGGGACATTCATTCTTGTAATGTCCCGGCTTCTTGCATTCATAGCATATCACTTGTTCTTTCTTTGGTTCAAATTTATTTTTAGTATTATTTTTTAATTTATTTTTTTTATAAATTTTTTGAATTTTCTTGTTAATAGTGTCAAATCTTCATCAAGGTCCTCATCACTTGAGTTTTCTCTCAAGTAGTCTTCTAGTGTTCTCAGTACTATATCCTTCCTATTCTTTGAAAGGGTGTCATCAAGCTCTTCATGAGCTTTACATGTCATTTCATAGGTCATAAGTGAACCAATTAGTTCTTCAAGAGGAAAATTATTTAGATCTTTGGCCTGTTGAATGGTCATTACTTTACGATCCCAACTTTTTAGAAGGGATCTTAAAATCTTGTTAACGAGTTCAAAATCTGAGAAACCTTTACCAAGTCCTTTTAGACCATTGACGACATCCGTAAATCGGGTGTACATGTCTCCAATGGTCTCACTCGGTTTCATTTGAAACAACTCATAAAAATGCACTAAGAGATTAATTTTTGACTCCTTCACTTTACTAGTGCCTTCATGAGTCACTTCAAGTGTGTGCCAAATATCAAATGTCGTTTCACAAATGGACATACAATTAAACTCATTTTTATCTAAGGCACAAAACAAGGCATTCATAGCTTTTGTGTTTAAAGAAAAAGTCTACTTCTCCAACTCATTCTAATCATTCATTGGAAGAGAAGACTTTTGTAATCCATTTTCTACAATATTCCATAGTTCAAAATCCATTGAAATTAGGAAGATCCGCATTCTGGTATTCCAATATGTGTAATCCGTCCTATTGAATATGGGCGAACGTATAATTGAATGGTCATCTAGGTTGCCAGCGAATGCCATCTCTCTTGGATTTTAAACCAAATGAGAGTGAACCTCGCTCTGATACTAATTGTTAGGATCAAAAGTGGCACTAAGAGAGGGGGGGGTGTGAATTACTACAGCGGAAAACTTTCGCTATTTCATAAAAAAAAACTTGTTTCGATTAAAACCGATTTCAACGAGAATGGTTTCGATTCAATCTATTTTAGAAAGAATTAGAATTTGAACTTGAAAGCTTTCGTGAAAGTGCAAGAGAAGACTAAGGTGATTTGCAGTAATGTAAATTACACAAATGAAAAGCATCGATTTCGTAAAGTCTTCGTATGATTAAAGCCGATCTCGGAAGGTGTTTATGTGAAAGCGTATGTAGACGTAGTTAAAGCACAGTAAGGAGGAGAGGTAGTTTGCTATTAAGGAAAGTTGCTCAAAGTAAATGCAAACCATGTTTTAGAGTGGTTCGATCAATGTGACCTACATCCACTTTTGGATTCCTCCTCTGACGAGGTCACCGGCATCTACTAACGGCCTTCTTTTAATAGACGAAGGCCAACCACCTTTTACAGTTTTCTCCTTTTGCTGGGTTTAGGAGACAACCCTTACAAGTCTCACTCCTCTTTCTTGGAAGGTTACAAGGCTAAGAGATGAAGGGGGAGAACTCTTTACTTTTACAACACTTTAAGGCTCAAGAACTCAAGATTATGCCAATAGGTTTCGTGCCCTTTCATGTAGAAAAGGGTGGGATTTTTATAGGCCCTAGTGACACATGACACTGGACGGTACCACCACCCAAATATCCTGGGGCACTGCTTTCCAGGCGGTGCCACCACCAGTCATCTTTTCAGCAACCTGGTTGGGCCTTGAATACAGCCCAAACTAACCCAACTAAGGGTCTAATTGGCCCCCTAATTAAGTTAGTGGGATTACCTCCCAATCCTAACTTAATTTACTCTATAACTACGATAACTAAGACATGATTATAGTACATCTTATTTCGGTGCGTCAATTGCTCTTCCGGTGAGCTTCTGGCGTACTTCCGGCGAACATCCGGCGAACTCTCGGCAATGTTCCGATGGACTCCCGGCAAGCTCCTGGACTTTACGACGATCTTCTTGGCAAGTTCCGATGAACGTTCGAAGTTCCGGTGAACTCTTGAACTCCCAACATGATCTCGATCTTGACTCCGGCATAACACATGCTTTACATCTTTCTGAAATCATGGTTAATCCTGCACACATATCTCAACAAAGGATTAGTTTAAATATTTTACCAATTGATTTCATCATCAAAATCTGAGATTCAACAAGAGCAAGGTTCACTCTCATTTGGTTTAAAACCCAAGAGAGATGGCATTTGCTGGCAACTAAGAGGGTCATTTAAGTACACGTCCGCCTATATTCAATGGGACAGATTACACATATTAGAAGACTAGAATAAGGATCTTCCTAATTTCAATGTATTTCGGACTATGGAATATAGTAGAAAATGGGTTTTAAAAGTCTTCTCTTCCAATGATAAATTGGAATGAGTTAGAGAAGAAGACTTTCGTCTTAAACCCCACGGCTATGAATGCCTTATTTTATACTTTAGATAAAAACGAGTTCAATCGTGTGTCTATTTGTGAATCGACTTTTGATATTTGGCACATACTCGAAGTAACTCGTGAAGGCACTAGTAAAGTGAAGGAGTCAAAAATTAATCTTTTAGTACATACTTATGAGTTGTTTCGAATGAAATCGAGTGAGACCATTAATGACATGTACACCCGATTTACAGATGTCGTCAATGGTCTAAAAGGACTTGATAAAAGTTTCTCGAATTTTAAACTTGTTAATAAAATCTTAAGATCCCTTCCAAAGAGTTGGGACCCTAAAGTAATGGTCATTCAAGAGGCCAAAGATTTAAATAATTTTTCTCTTGAAGGACTAATTGGGTCACTAATGACCAATGAGATGACTTGTAAAGGTCATGAAGAGCTTGAGGACACCCTTCCCAAAAACAGGAAGGATATAGCACTAATTACATAAGAAGACCACTTGAAAGAAAATTCAAGTGATGATGATTGTGTTGATGACTTGGCACTCTTGATAAGGAAGTTCAAAAAATTTATAAAAAAGAATAAATTTTGAAATGACACTAAAAATAAATTTGAACCTAAGAAAGAATAAGTCATATGCTACGAATGCAAGAAACCGAGATATTTCAAAAGTGAATGTCCCCAAACAAAGAAGAAACAACCAAAGAAGAAGAAGGCGCTTAAAGCAATATGGGACGACTCAAGTATATCTAAGGAAGAGGAGCAAACCAACACCAAGCAAGTTACTCACTATACGTTAATGGCTATTTGAGACGAGGTAAGCAGTTCATTAGATGCAAATTTAACTTTCGATGAGCTTTTAAGTACTTTTCATGAATTGTTTGATGAATGTAGAACCTTGAGTAAAAATTATAACTCTTTAAAAAAGGAACATGCTTCTCTTGTTAGTGATTTTAATAGACTAAAAATTGAGCATAATAATAGTTTAGCTCTCCGCACAAAATGTCATGAAATAGAAACACTTAGAAAGAAAATTTTGCTACTCAAAGAAACCTTAGAAAAGTTTAAGGTTGGTAGCAAGACCTTAAACATGATCTTTACCAACAAGGGTCACGTTCATAGAAAAGGCAGAATTGGATTTGTGAGTAGCTCTCACCAAAATCCAACCACCTTTGTTAAAGGCCCTACTTTGCATGTTTCACCCCGAAATAAATGCAACTTTTGTTACAAATTTGGGCATGTAATGTAACCATTATTATTAAATATCTTATTTAATAATAATGTAATCATTCTCATTAAGATTCATAATTCATTATCATGAATTTCTTCATTTATTATGGTTTAAATGATTTTAGTTTTTTATTCATTATATATGAAACTATTATTATTAAATTAAATATTTAATATCATTAAAATTCTTTATTATAGTCCAAACTGTACAAATTTGAATTAATTCTTGAACGTTATGAGTTGGTGATAATAAATGTTTTTGATGGGAGAACATCTATATAAATGAGGATTTTGGTCCTTGGGCTCAATATCTCTTTGAAGTCAAAATGATTTCCTATACCATTTAAAGCGAGAGTTCTGAGTCGAGAAGTACCAAAGTTCAAGAAGAAATCGCTGTAGAAATTCTTGACAACAATGGCTGGAGGTATGTTATTTCGTTTTCGCATCAGTTTTTATTGTGTTTCTGTTGTAATGATTTAGAAACACATTTTGGTATCAAAAATTTCTTACATTTGATATCAGAGCCCATTGACCTATGCCTTGATATTAAAGAGTTTTCATTTTTATGCCATGAAAATGATTTGATTTTGGTTTCTTTTTAAAACTTCTTGATATATTTCATATTGAAAATGATGAGGATATGACATTTTCAATAATTTTAGACAATAAAATGCTCATATTATGTATACATATTTGATTATATCTAATCATGCTTCTGAGTTAATTTTATATATATAAAATGTCTAGTGATCCATATAATCTTAATTAATTAAGAATTAGCCACAACATCCTTAATTAATTAAAATTATATATAAAGTTAAAATAAGGATTACATAAGTAATTAGACATCATATTGTGATCGATTATATTTCATATAATAATTGTTATCCCATAGGATCTTTTATTATATTTAATATAATTAATCAGGATAAAATATCAGATTATTTTCATAATTTACCCATAGGGATTATGAATTGTAATATAATTTGATAGTTTTATCATAAAGACCATTTGAATCTATTTGAATTAAGAATTTAGCCCACAGGCAATTTTTATGTCATGAGATTCATATTTTTTGGCATGTTTCACATTGGTAAAACATGTAATTTAGACTATTAAGCTTCAAATTTTGACATAAGCATATTTGATTTTATGTAGTTTCTCAAACTATTAATTTCTCTGATATTCGATGTGATATTCCCGAACTTAGTTGTGATAACTATAAGATATGGAAGGAGAGGGTTCTCTTCCATTTAGGATGGATGAATATTGATTATGCTATTAAGAAAGATGAACTACATATAGTCACTAATACCAGCACTCCAATTGAGATCGCGTTATATGAGCGATGGGAGCGATCCAATCAATTCAACGTGATGTTTATCAAAATTAAGATAACCATTGGCATACGTGGTTCTGTTGACCAGCGTGAAAATGTCTGAGACTTGCTAAAAGCTATTGATGAACAATTCATCACTTCGGATAAGGCACTAACAAGTACCCTAATAATGAAATTCTCATCCCTTAGACTCACCAACATAAAGGGTGTGCATGAGCACATAATGCAAATGCGAGATATTACGGCTCAACTTAAGAAACTCAAGGTTAATATGTCAAAATCCTTCCTGGAGCACTATATTCTGAACACCCTTCCACCTCAATATAGCCCTTTTAAAATTTCATACAATACACATAAGGACAAATGGTCAATCAATGAATTAATGACCATGTGTGTTCAAGAAGAAGAGAGGCTAGTGATGGAATTGGGTGAGAGAGCATTGGTGGTAACCACTCGTGGGAAGAACAAAACTGACAAACATCAAGCCAATCAGAAAGCTCATCAGTAGGGAAAAGGTGAAATACCACCCCAAGCTAATATCAAGAAAGAAGCAAGGTGTTTTTTTTTTTAAAGAAAGGGACACATGAAGAAAGAATACATGAAATTCCAACAATGGTTTGAAAAGAAAGGTAAACCAACCTCATATGTGTGTTATGAATCTAATATGGTTAATGTTAATATTAACACTTGGTAGATTGACTCTAGATCAACAATCCATATTGTAAACTCTTTGCAGGGTATGCAGAACCTAAGGAAGCTAGTGGGAAGTGAGCAAAGCATCTTATCAGGAAATAAGATTGGCTCACATATGGAGGCAATTGGAACATGCATTTAACTTTTAGTAGTGGTTTTGTTTTAAAATTGGAAAGGACCTTTTAGGTACCAAGTTTCTCACACAACTTAATTTCTGTTCCAAACTTGTACCGTTTGGGTATTCCTTTAATTTTAAAGATACATTATTTTATTTATTATATAAATCTGATTGTGTTGGGAAAGGTATTTTGTCTGATGGTCTTTACCGTATTTTATTACAAAATGATAATACTTAAAGTTCAATGCATGTTCACGCTGGCATTAAGAGGTGTAATATTAATGAGGACTCCTCTATATTATGGCATCGGAGATTAAGACATGTCTCTATAGAGAGAATTAAGATATTAGTTAGAGATTGGGTACTTAGTACTCTTGATTTTACTAATTTTAAGATTTGTGTGGACTGTATTAAGGGAAAGTAGACCAATAAGTCCAAAAAGGGTGCTAATAGGAGTTCAGACATATTAGAGATCATTCATATTGATATACGTTATCCAGACATTGACATACATGGTCAGAAATACTTCATCTCCTTTATAGATGATTACTCACGATATATGTATATGTATTTGCTTCATAACAAAAATAAAGCATTGGATGGTTCAAAGTCTTTAAGGCTGAAGTTGAGAACCAATGTGGTAAGCAAATTAAAATTATGAGATCAAATAGGGGTGGAGAATATTATCGTAGATATATTGAAAATGAATAAGCACCTGGTCCTTTTGCTAAGTTTCTTCAGGAACATAGGATTGTTGCCCAATACACTATGTCTGGTTCTCCAGACTAGAATGGTGTTGTAGAAAGAAGAAACTGAATATTATTAGACATGGTGCAGAGTATGCTTAATAACTCCAATCTTCCTAAGTTCTTATGGATTGAAGCACTAAAGACGGTTGTGTATATATTAAACCGAGTTCCAACTAAGGCTGTCCAAAAGACATCATTTGAATTATGAAAAGGTTAAAAACTAAGTTTATGACATATGTGCGTTTGGGGATGTCCATCTGAAGTCAGGATATATAATCCACAAGAGAAGAAATTGGACCCGAGGACTATTAGTGGGTATTTCATTGCATATGCCAAAAAGTCCAAAGGTTATAGGTTCTATTGTCCATCTCACACAACTAGGATTGTGGAATCAAGAAATGCTAAATTTCTTGAGGATGATGTGATTAGTGGGAGCGATCATTTTAGGAACATAGTTTCCGCACATGATCATATAGAATCTCAACCTTCCACATCAAATGATAGATTGGTTATAGTTCATAGCACTCCTCAAGTGCAAACTAGTGTTGAACAACCAATCTTTGAAATTCCACAAGTTGTTGATAGTATTCTAATAGATCAAGCAGTTCAGGAATTACAACAAGCTCCTAAACAACTAGTTGAACCACAAGTTCCTTAGGGAACCATTGGTACAACATTAAGAAGATCTACTAAAAATAAAAGATCAGCAATTCCTAATGATTATGTTATATATCTACAAGAATATGACTATAATATTAGAGCCAAAAATGATCCTGAAATATTTTCACAAGCCATGAGTTGCAAAGAGTCAAATTTATGGCATGATGCTATGAAAGAAGAGATGAATTCCATGATAAGCAATAGAGTCTGTGATTTTGTAGAGTTGCTTAATGAAGCAAAGGCTATTGGTTGCAAATGAGTCTTTAAAACTAAGAAAGATTCATTAGGAAATATTGAGAGATATAAGGCAAGACTTGTTGCAAAGGGATTTACTCAAAAGGAAGGAATCAATTATACGGAGACGTTTTCTCTTGTATCTAAGAAAGATTCTCTTCGTATCTTTTTAGCATTAGTTGCTCATTTTGACCTTGAGTTGCAACAAATGGATGTGAAAACAACATTTCTTAATGGAGATCTAGAGGAAGAGGTTTATATGAAACAACTTGAAGGTTTCTCCTCTAGTGTTGGTGAGCACTTGGTTTGCAAGCTTAAGAAGTCTATATACGGTTTAAAACAAGCCTCTCACTAATGGTATTTTAAATTCTATGAAGTGATTTCTTCATTTGGATTTGTCGAAAATCCCATGGATCAATGCATATACCAGAAAGTCAGTGGGAGTAAAATATGTTTCCTCGTTTTATACATAGATGATATTTTTCTTGCAACCAATGATAAAGGTTTGCTGCATGAGGTGAAACAATTTCTTTCTAAAAATTTTGACATGAAGGATATGGGTGAAGCATCTTATGTCATTGGCATTAAGATCCATAGGGATAGACCTCGAGGCATTTTAGGTCTATCACAAGAAACGTATATTGATAAACTTTTAGAAAGATTTCGGATGAAGGATTGTTCACCAAGTGTTGCTCCCATTATGAAAGGTGATAGGTTCAATTTGAACCAATGCCCAAAGAACAACTTTGAAAGGGAATCAAGGAAAAACATCTCATATGCTTCTGCCGTAGGAAGCTTTATGTATGCTCAGGTCTGTACTAGACCTGATATTGCATTTATTGTGGGGATGCTAGGTCGATATCAGAGTAAACCAGGTATGGATCACTGGAGAGTTGCAAAGAAAGTGATGAGGTATCTACAAGGAACCAAAGATTACATGCTTATGTATAGACATACAAACAATCTGGATGTGATTGGATACTCAGATTCAGACTTCGCCGATTGTGTTGATTCTCGTAAATTAACATCAGGATATATTTTTATGATGGCTGGTGGAGCTATTTCTTGGAGAAGCACCAAGCAGACCTTGACTGCTACTTCTACCATGGAAGCTGAGTTTGTCTCCTGTTTTAAGGCTACTTCACATGGTGTATGGCTTAAGAGTTTCATTTTTGGGCTTAGAATCATGAATTCTATTTCTAGGCCATTAAGAATTTTCTGTGATAATTCAATTGCTGTCTTTATGGCTAAAAACAATAAAAGTGGAAGTCGAAGTAAACACATCGACATTAAGTATTTAGCCATAAGAGAATGTGTAAAAGAAAATAAAGTGGTCATTGAACATATTAGCACTAAATTAATGATTGCTGATCCTTTGACTAAAGGCATGCCATATCTGAAATTCAAGAATCATGTAGAAAAAATGGGACTTGGTTCCACTTTGTAATAATATTGAAACTCTTATATATTGTGATATTTTCTCATTCATGTGCATATTATTTTAAAAAATATATTGTTATTGGACCAAGAATAAATATAAGGTTTATTCATTAAGTAATATTACCACATTAAGATTAAGAAACTAAATACATCATGATACATGGATGATAAAACTCACTCTTAGAGGACTTATTGCTATGATTCATGTATTTATTTCTTAAGAAAATTATTCAAGAAAAAAAAATAATTCGAATTATTAAGCTAAACGTATAGACCAAGTGGGAGAATATAACCGTTATTATTAAATATCTTATTTAATAATAATGTAACCATTCTCATTAAGATTCATAATTCATTATCATGAATTTCTTAATTTATTGTGGTTTAAATGATTTTAGTTTTTTATTCATTATACGTGAAACCGTTATTATTAAATTAAATATTTAATATCATTAAAATTCTTGGTCCAAATGTTATAAATTTGAATTAATTCTTGAACGTTATGAGTTGGTGATAATAAATGTTCTTGATGGAAGAGCATCTATATAAACGAGGATTTTGGTCCTTGGGCTCAATATCTCTTTGAAGTCAAAAGGATTTCCTATACCATCTAAAGCGAGAGTTCTGAGTCGAGAAGTACCAAAGTTCAAAAAGAAACCACTGTAGAAATTCTTGACAATAATGGCTGGAGGTACGTTATTTCGTTTTTGCATCAGTTTTTATTGTGTTTCTATTATAATGATTTAGAAACACATTTTGGTATCAAAGATTTCTTATATATAACTTATCATTGTCCATTTAAGAAATGTAGTCCACACAAATTGATTTGGGTTCTTAAAGGAACCATAAAAAACTCTATGCAAAATGATAAGCCAATCGATTTTTTAGGCACCTAAGGTCAAATGAGTACCTAAAAATCATCCTTTTTTGTAGAAACGTTTACCATCACAAGCTAGGAGCAAGAGATGGTACCTTGATAGTGGATGCTCAAGGCATATGATTGGAGATCCATCTCAATTCTCTAAGCTCACTAGCCTAAACGAAGGATATGTCACCTTCGGAGACAACAAGGGTAAAATCATTGGCAAAGGAACCATAGGTAACAAATCCAACTTCTTTATTGAAGATGTGTTATTGGTTGATGGCATAAAGCATAATCTCTTAAGCATTAGTCAATTGTGTAATAAAGGATACATCATTAGATTTGAATCTAATGCTTGCATCATTAAAAAATCACATAAAAATGCATCTATGATTGCCCTAAAATAAAATAATGTATACACTATCAACATTGATGATCTTTGTAATAAAATGTGTTTTTTGGTTTTGAATGATGATACTTGGCTTTGGCATAGGAGATTAGGTCATGCTATCATGAAATTAATCTCTCAGATTTCATCTAAAGAACTTGTAAGAGGAATTCCTAATATTAAGTTCGTCAAAGATGATGTGTGTGATGCATGTCAACTTGGAAAACAAATAAAAAATAGTTTCAAACCAAAGAACTAAATAAGCACCTTTAGACCATTGTAATTGATCCATATGGACTTATTCAAACCAATTGCTACATCAACCCTAGGAGGTAGCAAGTACGCTTTCGTCATTATAGATGATTATAGTAGATACACATAGGCTTATTTTTTGGCACACAAAAGTGACTGCTTTAGGTATTTCTCTAAGTTTTGTAAACTTGTTCAAAATGAAAAAGATTTTATGATTTCATCAATTCGAAGTGATCACGGTGATGAATTTCAAAACCATGATTTCCAAGACTTTTGTGAATTTAATGGATACAACCACAACTTCTCTACTCTGAGAAATCCTCGACAAAATGGAGTAGTAGAAAGAAAGAATCAAAACCTACAAGAAATGGCAAGAACCATGTTAAATGAACATAGCCTACCCAAATATTTTTAGGTCGAAGCCGTAAATACGGTATGCTATGTGATGAATAGGGTTCTAGTAAAACCATTACTTTCCAAAACTCCTTATGAGTTGTGAAACAATATAAAACTCAACGTTTCATATTTTAAGGTTTTTAGGTGTAAATGTTTTATTTTGAATAAAAAAGATACTTTAGGAAAGTTTGATGCAAAATTCGATGAAGAAATTTTTCTTAGTTATTCTTCTATTTCAAAGGCTTTTTGCATCTTTAATAAAAAAAACTTTAGTTATAGAAGAATCTATTCATGTTATTTTTAATAAGTTCCAAAGTTGAGAAAATGATACCCTTTCTCCATCTAGCAACTTGGATAAAAAAACTTTAGTTATTCTTCTATTTCAAAGGCTTTTTGCCATCTTTAATAAAAAAACTTTAGTTATAGAAGAATCTATCATGTTATTTTTAATAAAGTTTCCAAAGTTGAGGAAAAATGATTTTGATGATTGATCTTAATTTTCATTCTTTGAATTTAAATGAAACCCTTTCTCCATCTAGCAACTTGGATAAAAAAACTTTAGTTATTCTTCTATTTCAAAGGCTTTTTGCATCTTTAATAAAAAAACTTTAGTTATAGAAGAATCTATTCATGTTATTTTTAATAAAGTTTCCAAAGTTGAGAAAAATGATTTTGATGATGATCTTAATTTTCATTCTTTGAATTTAAATGAAACCCTTTCTCCATCTAGCAACTTGGATAAAAAAAACTTTAGTTATTCTTCTATTTCAAAGGCTTTTTGCATCTTTAATAAAAAAACTTTAGTTATAGAAGAATCTATTCATGTTATTTTTAATAAAGTTTCCAAAGTTGAGAAAAATGATTTTGATGATGATCTTAATTTTCATTCTTTGAATTTAAATGAAACCCTTTCTCCATCTAGCAACTTGGATAAAAAAACTTTAGTTATTCTTCTATTTCAAAGGCTTTTTGCATCTTTAATAAAAAAACTTTAGTAATAGAAGAATCTATTCATGTTATTTTTAATAAAGTTTCCAAAGTTGAGAAAAATGATTTTGATGATGATCTTAATTTTCATTCTTTGAATTTAAATGAAACCCTTTCTCCATCTAGCAACTTGGATGCAATATCTGCACTTCTTGATCCGATGCCCGAACTCATGGCCCGAAGCCTTCTATCGATATATCGACCGATCCTTCGGTGCGACGTCTAATATTCTGACATGTTCTACTCCGTCCCAACACAATTCTTCCTGCTTTAATTGTCTCTCCTTGATCGAAGCTTCCTACGTCACTTAAAATGTAAATCAAATTATAAACACTATTAATTGATTTCATCATCAAAATCCGAGATTCAAAAATCTCTCCCTTTTTGATGATGACAACCAATTGATGACGGAGTTAACTTTAACTTCCCTTATCAATATGTCATATGTTGAATCTCAGATTTTGATGATGAAATCAATTAGTAAATTACTTGATCTAATCCATGTGTTAAGAAAGTATGCAGGATTAACTACGATAGAAGTAAGGCGTAAAGCAGATGATGGGCCGGAGTCGAAGATTCGGACGATATACCGGGAGTTCACCGAGAGTTCGTTAGGAGATCACCAGAAGCATATTGGAAGACTCGCTGAAAGCTCATTGAAAGATCACTGAGAGTTTGTCGGGAGATCGCCAGAAGCACGCCGGAAGACTCACCGAGAGTTCGTTGGGAGTTTGCCAGAAGCACGCCGAAAGACTCGTCGAGAAGTTCACCGGAGAATCGCCGAAAGAAAAATCGACATACCAGACTAATTGCTTGCCTTAATCATAGTTAGAACAATAATTAGAGTTAGATGTGGGAGGTAATCCCATCAACTCTGTTGAGGGCCAATTGGGCTCGGAGCTAGGCTAGTTTGGGCCAGATACAAGGCCCAACCAAGTTGTTGGACTTAGTCCAATGGTGGCACCGCTTGGAACACAGTCCCCCAGATGGTCTAGGCAATGGTACCGCTAGCAGTTAATACTGCTAGTGGTGGTACCGTCCCTATCAGGCGGTGGTATCGCCCAGTGTCAGATTACAAGTGGTAGTATCGCCCAGTAATGGTGGTGGTACCGCCAGTACCCCAAAAATTCGGGATAAGACACTTTTGGCTCTATTTTTTAAGCCATTGGGGCTTATAAATACCCCACCCTTTTCTGCATGAAAGGATACCTAAGTGTGATTGTAATCTTTAATCTTTGGGGTGTAAAAGTACTAGAGTTTTTCTCTTCCCCCTCTTAGCTTTGAACCATTCAAGAAAGAGGAGTAAGGCTTGTAAGGGTTATTTCCTAAACCCGACAAAAGGAGAAAGTGTTGTAAATGGTAGTTGGTCTTCACCTATTGAAGAAAGGCCTTTAGTAGACGTTGGTGACCTCAACGGAGGAGGAATCTGTAGTGGATGTAGGTCACATTGACCGAACCACTTTAAATTCTGGTTTGCATTTTATTTTGAGCAATTTATTTTAACTACAAATCATTTCATGGCAAACTGCTTCTCCTCCCCATCTTGCTTTCACTACACTTACGCTTTAATTTGTTTCAAGTTGTTATCTTTCTGAATCGATTTTCATCGAACGTACAAAATATTTTACGAAATCGAAGAATTTTCCACTACAATAATTCCCCCCCCACCCCCCCTCTTAGTGCCGCTCTTGATCCTAACACCATATTGATAGAACCTTGAATTCAAGCTAAATTAAAGTCAAAGCAATCATGATTCACATCATATGCAATACATCATATATATCATCACAATAAAATTATGAGTATTGCATGTATCATATTCATGATCATTATCATAAGTATAGCAAATCATCACGGTATCAAAATATCAAAGTATATTACATCCTACCATGCATGATTCAACTCATCATCACATCTTCTCCCCATTTGTTATTAACAAAAAGGAGAAGTGCATCTAACATGTTTTTGAAATATGCAAGTTTTATAACATACAAGCTAGAAAATCACTTTACAGCATGCATAATCATCAAATCATCATTAATTTTAAACATGTGCAAGATCATAAATTTTGCAAGTTTGCATTTTGTTTCTTAAGATAGTCAAGCTAGCAATTTTTGGTGATGTTCAAGATAGCAAGTTTTTTCTTTTCTTTTGAGAAGTGTGATTATTTTGCTTCATTTTACAATGTGCAAGTTTCTAAATTTTGCATCTTGAGCTATAAATTTTTCTCCCTCTTTGTCATTAGCAAAAAGGAGAATCATTCAACAATGCAAGTGTTTGAAAGCATATCAAGTTTTATACCAATTTATTGAAGCTAGCAAAACTATCTCCCTTTACAATATTTTTCAAATCATCACATTATATCAAGAAAAAAAAATTAACTTGGTGATGAGATATACAATTCATGAATATAAGGGAGTATCATAAATAAATCATGGCATGAAAGATATAATATCAAAGATTATTTGAATACCAAGAGACATGCTTCATCTAGAGAATTTTCTCTTAAAAAAAATGTAAGAATCATGCAAGAATAAAGAACAAGAGATCTTGATTCATAAAAGAAAATATCAAGTTTAGAAATCAAGAGAAGGTTCATGATTTGATAGGAAAAAAAATCTCATTTAGATTCAAATCATCAAATTATCAAAATCATAAGATATTTGAAATGGCATTAATTTATTTATCAATCTCTTGAGAAGCTAGCAACTTTCTTTCTCCTCTTTTTCATTGTAAACAAGAAAGAGGGGAATTTTTAAAGTTGCAATTTATTTCTTTCTTACATCAATGCTCTAAGCATCACATAAATATATAAGTAATCATATAAAAATCATGACATGAAAGATGAAAGATCAAGAATCATTAATTCGTAAATGATTCATCTTGACAAATCTCCTTTTTAGTAAATAACAAAAAGAAATCTTAGGATATTAAATAGTCAATGATCTTCAAAGGTAATCTTATGTTATAAATTTCGAGAAATCAAGAGAGAAACCGTGATTCATTTGGATAAATCTCGATGAGAACATATAATAAGAGATCTTGATTCATAAATGATTTCAAGTTATAAATCTCGAGAAATCAAGATCATAATTTTAATAAAACTCATTCAATTCAAATCATCAAAATCAATTTCATGGTTCACAAAATTCATTACATAAATAGATTCATTAATAAGGATTTCTAAGATGAAAACTCGATAAGATAGAGATTGAAAAAATTTTCAAGAAATGTATTCCCTTTTTATTTCATTCAAGCATGTCTTTGCTAAATAAAAATATGTATTATCATTTAAAACGAAAAGATAAAGACAAGATTCATCACGAAAATCTTCATGACAAAAAATATAACACATTAAATATAAGGCTTCTTTAAACAAGAGATTTAATTTATCATTTTAATTCCAATGATAATACATTTTTCCTTTTATGTGTTTCATTTTATGTGATTGATTTCATATAAGTATGCTCAAATTTTTATGCCAAACAAGTATCAACGTTTAAAACCGAAAAGGAACTTTCATTACGACAAAGATCGATAAGCCATAAATCATAATAATCATCATGTATAATTTCGAAGAATAAACTCATTAAGCATGATCATCATCAAACTTGATTTCATTAAACATAAAGCATTTTTAAATCAAAATAAAAAATCTAAAGGAAATATGGAAATCATCAAGATGTGCATTATTACTTCACTAAAGCCTCAAGCATGATTTCATTAAACAAAAAGTTGAATGATTCTTAAAGATATCTAAACTTCTTTAGTTTCAATTTTGGTGATTGACTTTATATTAGCATGCCCAAATTTTTGTTCTTATGTCAAAACCATGCATCATGTTTAAAATTGAAAACCAAAGACAAGATTCATCACAAAAATCATCAAGCCATACAAAAGTCATGCATCGTCATCGAAAAGCAATATGGAAATCATCAAGATACTCATTATTACTTCTTTAAAACATACATAGAATTAATCCTTTTAGGTATACAAGTATTAGATTTATATTTAAAATTTTATTGCATTATCATAAAACATGCAATTGTCATGATCTTTTTCAAAATTACTAGAAAGATAAGCATGATCCTAAAACTTTGAACATTTTCATTACATTATTAAACATGTAATTTTTAAATATATATATATATATATAATTTTTCTAAACTTAATTAAAAATAACTCATGAAAAACATCAAGTAATTTTGAAATAAGGAAAAGGGGTTTTAGTTACCTCATTGTCGAAAGCCGTTAAGACATAGTTTGCCAGCTCGCCTTTGTTGGTTTTCTCCTCATCTTCGGATGAGCTCGATTTGTCCCAGAGTGCTTTCTTTTTATTGCGTTCATAGTAAGCAATTGCATTTTTTCTAATTTATTTTTATTCTTTAATTCTTGTTTCATGAACTTTTTAAATTTTATAGTGAGAAGTTCAAGTTCATCACTTGAGCTTTCACTTGAATGGTCTTCTTGTGTTCTAAGTGCAAAATCCTTTCTGTTCTTTAGAAGGTTGTTCTCAAGTTCATTTTGTGTCATACCATATGTCATCAATGAACCAAAAAGTTCTTTAGGTGGAAAATTATTGAGATCTTTTGCCTCTTCTATTGTAGTTACTTTCAAATCCCAACCCTTTGGAAGGGATTTTAATATTTTGTTCACAAGTTCAAGGTTCAAAAAACTTTTACCAAGAGCTTTTAGACTATTGATGAACTCCACAAAACGGGCGTACATGCCTCCAATAGTTTCGCTTGGTTTCATTAGAAACAACTCAAATTCATGTATAAAAAAATTAATTTTAGAGTCTTTAACTCTACTAGTGCCTTCGTGTGTGATTTTGAGTGTATGCCATGTTGAATCTCGGATTTTGATGATGAAACCAATTGATATGTGTTTATGTTTTAATTTGCGTTTTGAGTGATGCAGAATGCTTCGATCAGGATGAGACAATTAAAGCAGGAAAAATCATGTTGTGCTGACGGATAACATGTCAGAATATTGAACGCCGGGCCGATGGATCGGTCGACGTATCGACAGAAGACTTCTGGCCATGGATTCGGGCATCGGGCCAAGAAGAGCGGGTATTATGCTAAGGATATCGGAGTTGCGAAGTCAACTGGCCAATTGGGCAATAGGCCACAAGAGAGGACGATGTGTCAAAGAATCAGACGAAGCGTCGAGAGACAAATGACATGCTGGACAACTTGATTAATGCTTAGTATTAATTATCTAGATCGAAGTATGTTTTACATATGCAGGATTAACTATGATGGCAAGGCATGGAGCAAAATGAAGTCCCGGAGTCAAGGACGCAATCACGTAGGGAGTTCGAGAGTTCATCGGAAGTCCGGATGTTCGTCGAATGTACTACGGGAACCAGCCAAGAAGTCACGGAGCTTGCTAGAGAAGCTTGAAGGAACTCGCCAATACGATCATCATGAAGTCTAAGAGCTTGCCGGGAGTCTGCCAAAACATTACCGAGAGTTCGTCGGAGGTTCGCCGAAAAATCGCTGGAAACTCACTAGAAGAATTGACATAGGGATTTGTTTAGCTTAGAATATGTCTTAGGAATCGTAGTTAGCACATAATTGGGATTGGATTTGGGCCAACCCAATTTGGGGCCAGCTAGGCCCATGTAAGAACTATGTTGGGCCAAATAAGAGGCCCAAACAATGCCCAAAGAAATCTTACCATCATGGCACAATCTTCGAGACTGTGTTAGGCGGTGGTATCGCCAATCTAGGTGGTTGTACCGCCCCTGGTAGGGTGCCAGGCGATGGTACCACCTAGCACTCCCAAGCAGTGGTACCGCCAGACCTGGGTGGTGGTACTACCCTGGATAGTGTCAACCAAACTGACACTGGGCGGTGGTACCGCCCGTACCCGGGGAACCCGGGATGAGATGTTTTTAGACTCCAAGTTTGAATCAACTTGAAGGCTATAAATACCCCTCTCATCCCTAGGTAAAACACACAAGCACAGAGAATTAAAAAGTGAGAAAACACTGCTGCAATCTCTTTAGAAATTCCCTCCTCCACTCTAAGTTTAGAATTCTGTAAGAGGAGTGTGGGTGCTTGTACGGGTTGCCTCCTAAGCCCGTCAAAAGGAGAAAAGTTGTAAAAGGGTGGTTGGCCTTCACCTATTGAAGGAAGGCCTCTAGTGAACGCCGGTGACCTTGTCAGAGGAGGAAGCCGAAAGTGGATGTAGGTCATGATTGACCGAACCGCTCTAAAATCTCGATTTGCATTTACTTTGAGCATCTTACCCTTACTGTAAACCTCTTTAAGTGTTTACTACCTTTAATACTTTTATGAACTTGCTTTCAAGTTAAGTTTCCGAAAACGATTTTACGTTGGAAACGGTTTTATCGTATGAAAGTTTTTAAACTATCGTTATCTTACCGCTGCACTAATTCACCCAACCCCCCCCCGCCCTCTTAGTGCTCTTGATCCTAACAATTGGTATCAGGGCCACGGTTTTTAAATTTGGTTTAACACAACACCCAAATAGAAATGGCTCTTTTTGGCTTTCAAGAGGGTCTCTCTCTTATTCGTCCTCCCTTTTTCAATGGGACGGACTACACTTATTGGAAAACTCGAATGAGAGTTTTCTTGCTTTCTTTGGATTTGAACTTATGAAACATCATCGAATCTGGTTTTAAAAGGTCTTTTCTTCCAATGAAAGATTGGAATGATTTCGAGAAGAAGATGTTTTCCTTAAATGCTAGAGCTATGAATGCTCTATTTTGCACCTTAGATAAAATTGAGTTTAATCGTGTTTCTTTGTGCGAAACGGCTTTCGATATTTGGCGCACTCTTGAAATCACACACGAAGGCACAAGTAGTGCAAAAGATTCTAAAGTAAATTTTTTGATGCACGATTTTGAGATGTTTTGAATGGAACCAATAGAGACTATTGGAGACATGTACACCCATTTTACGGATGTCATCAATAGTCTAAAAGCACTTGGTAAAAGTTTTTTGAACTTTGAACTCGTTAACAAGATCTTAAGATCACTTTCTAAAACTTTGGAATCAAAAGTAACGGCAATACAAGAAACAAAAGATATAAATATTTTTCCACTTGAAGAACTTATCAGTTCATTGATGACATATGAAATAGTGCACAATGCACATGATGAACATGATGAACAAAACCACCTTCTAAAGAACAGGAAGGATTTGGGACAGAACATTTGAAGACCACTCGAGCATAAGCTCAAGTGATGGTGAACTTGAACTCACTAACAAATTTAAAAAGTTAATGAAACAAAAATTTATGAACAAAAAGAACGGAACCACTTGCTTTGAATGCAAGAAGAAGAACAAAAATTGGGATGAATCGAGCTCCTCCGAAGACTAGGAGAAAATTAAGAAAGGTGAGGTGGCAAACTATGCCTTAATGGCTTTCGACATTGAGGTAATAAAAAGCCTTTAGTTTATTTTGAAATTCAATAATACTTTTCATAATATATTTTTTTAATTAATTTTCTTAAAAATTACATGTTTAATAATGAAAATGCAAAAATTAGGAATCATGCTTATCATTTTAGCAATTTTAAAAATAATCATGGAAATGGCATGTTTATGATAGACAAAATAATTTTGATTGAAAATATGAAATCATGCTTGATGATTTAATAATGCATAATGATGTTTTGATATCATGATGATCTTTTGTGATTTATGGATTATCGATTTTTACCGTGATGAAAGTTGCTTTTAAAAATGATGCACGACTTTTGTTTGCAAACTAAGCATGAAAAGTTAGGTTCACCTAAAAAGAAAAATGCATAACTACAACAAACAAAATGAATTTGATTGAAAATACTTTATGAAATCATTTTCGATGATGCATAATGATGTAATTTTTGGTACCATGCTTGATGTTTTTATACTATGCATGAGATTTAAAGTTATACATGATGATTTTTGTGATTTATTAATCTTGATGTATGTTTTTATAACGAAATTTATTTTTTAATTCTAAATGTTGATGCATGTTTTTATTTGACATAAATGAAAAAGGCATGCTTATATGGAATCAATCACTTAAAAAGAATCACATAAAAAGAAAAATATATTATTGGGTTTAAAATCATGAATCTATTTATGAATTTTGTGAACCTCGAAATTGATTTTGATGGTTTGAATCTAATGGGTTTTATCGAAATCACGATCTTGATTTCTTGAAATTTATAACATGAAATCCTTTATGAATCAAGATTTCTTACTCTTTATTCTCTTACATTTTGAGAAAATTTTCAATATGAATCATAAGAGTTCTTATGCATGAATTGAAATCTTTTTCTCCTACGTTTCCTTTTGTGATTTACTAAAGAGAATATCTTTTTTGAAAATTCTTGACTTCAAATTTCATTTGAAAATCTCTTATTATTTGATCTCCTAAGATCTCTCTATGAATATTTAAAGAGGAGAATTTTCTAGATGAATCATGATTTTGATGATTGAATATTTGATCTTGCTCTCCTACTATTCTTTTTGCTATTCACCAAAAAGAAGACTAATTCTAAAAAACCCATGATATGCTATATGAATTTTATTGTATTCATGAAGTAATATCTCATTACCAAATTTTTTTTACTCCTTATGTGATAATATGAATACATGAAATATTCATTAATTTGTTTTGATGTATACAAATAAGTGTTGAATCTCGGATTTTGATGACGAAACCAATTGATATGTGTTTATGTTTTAATCTGTGTTTTGAGTGACGCAAGATGCTTTGATCAAGATGAGACAATTAAAGCAGGAAAAATCATGTTGGGCCAGAGGAACATGTCAGAAGATTGGACGTCGAACTGGTGGATCGGTCGACGTATTAACAAAAGGCTTCGGGCCGAGATCTCGAGCATCGGGCCAAGAAGAGCGGATATTATGCCAAGGATATCGTAGTTGCTGAGTCAACTAGCCGATTGGGCAATATGTCGCAACAGAGGACGATGCACCAAAGAATCGGACGAAGTGTCGAGGGACCAATGACATGACCAAACAACGCAATTAATGCTTAGTATTAATTATCTAAATCGAAGTATGTTTTACATGTGCAAGATTAACTACGATAGTAAGGCATGGAGCAAGATGAAGTCCGAGAGTCAAGGACGCGATCACGTTGGGAGTTCGAAAGTTCATTAGAAGTCCGGACGTTCGTCGGATGTTCTACAGGAACTAGTCGAGAAGTCACGAAGCATGCCAAAGAAGCTCGACGGAACTCACCAAGAAGATCGTCGTGAAGTCTAGGAGCTTACCGGGAGTCCACCGGAACATTGCCGAGAGTTCGGAAGAATTGATATAGGGATTTGTTTAGTTTAGAATATGTCTTAGGAATCATAGTTAGCACTTAATTGGGATTGGATTTGGGCCAACCTAATTAGGGGCCAGCTAGGCCCATGTAAAAACTGTGTTGGGCCCAATAAGAAGCCCAAATAGTGCCCAAAGAAGTCTCACCATCATGGCAGAGTCTTCGAGACTATGTCAGGCGGTGGTATCGCCAATCTGGGCAGTTGTACCACCCCTGGCAGGGTGCCAGGCGATGGTACCGCCAGTCTGGGCGATGGTACCACCTAGCACAGCCTCCTAGGTGGTGGTACCGCTCAATGCAGGCGGTGGTACCACCCGTGCCCGGGGAACCCGAGATAAGATGTTTTTAGGCTCCAAGTTTGAATCAACTTGAAGCCTATAAATACCCCTCTCATCCCTGGGTAAAGCACACAAGCACAGAGAGTCTAAAACCAAAGAAACGCTGCTGCAATCTCTTTAGAATTCTCTCCTCTACTCTAAGTTTTAGATTTCTGTAAGAGGAGAGTGTGAGTGCTTGTAAGGGTTATCTCCTAAACCCAGTAAAAGGAGAAGAGGGGTGTAAAAGGGTGGTTGGCCTTCGCCTATTGATGGAAGGCCTCTAGTGGATGCCGGTGACCTCGTCAGAGGAGTAAGCTGAAAATGGATGTAGGTCACGACTGACCGAACCACACTAAAATCTCTGGTTTGCATTTCCTTGTTGCTATTTATCTTAATTGCAAACTGCCTTCCTTACTTTACATTAAATATGTTTCTATAAGCTTTCAAAGTTAAGATCTTTACGAAAAGGTTTTCGTCAAAAATGGTTTTTATCAAACGGAAGTTTTTAAACCGTCGTTATTTTACCGCTGCACTAATTCACCCCCCCCTCTTATTCCCGACCCTGATCCTAACAATTGGTATCAGAGCCTCATGATTTCTCAATTAGTTTAACACCTAAGAGAAATGACTCTTTTCGGCTTTCAAGAGGGTCACTCTCTCATTCGTCCTCCTTTTTTCAATGGGACAGACTACACTTATTGGGAAACTCGAACGAGAGTTTTCTTGCTTTCGCTGGATTTAAATTTATGGAATATTGTCAAGAACGGTTTTCGAATGTCTTGTTTTCCAATGAACCATTGAAATAATTTGGAGAAGAAGACATTTTCTTTAAATGGTAGAGCTATGAATGCTCTTTTGTGCCTTAGATAAAACTGAGTTTAATCAGGTTTCTTTGTGCGAAACGACTTTTGATATTTGGCGTACTCTTGAAATCACACACAAAGGCACAAGTAGTGTAAAAGATTCTAAAGCAAATTTTTCTATGCACGATTTTGAGATGTTTTGTATGGAGCCAAAAGAGACTTTTGGAGATATGTACACTCATTTTACGGATGTTGTCAATAGTCTAAAAGCACTTGGTAAAAGTTTTTCGAACTTTGAACTCATTAACAAGATCTTAAGATCACTTTCTAAAACTTGGGAATCAAAAGTAATAGCAATACAAGAAATAAAAGATTTAAATATTTTTCCACTTGAAGAACTTATCGGTACATTGATGACATATGAAATGGTGCACAATGCACATGATGAACATAATAAACAAAACCACCTTCCAAAGAACAAGAAGGATTTGGGACATAGAACATTTGAAGACCACTCGAGCATAAGCCCAAGTGATAGTGAACTTGAACTTCTAATGAAAATTATAAAACAAAAATTTAAAAACAAAAAGAACACAACTACTTACTTTGAACGCAAGAAGAAGAATAAAATTGTGATGAATCGAGCTCCTCCGAAGAAGAAGAGATAATCAAAAAGGGTGAGGTGGCAAACTATGCCTTAACAGCATTCGACGATGAGGTAATCGAAACCCCCTTAATTTATTTCGAAATTACATGATACTTTTCATGATGTATTTTTTAGAAATTTTTTTTTTGAAAATTGTATAATGTAATTTTGAAAAAATTAGGAATTATTAGGAATGAAAATTAAGAATCATGCTTATCATGCTAGTAATTTTGAAAATAATCATGAAAATTACATATGATAAAGGAACAAAATATTAGATTTAAATCATGCTAGATGTTTTTTGATGTGATAAAGTGATAATGTGTATCTTGATGATCTTCGTAATTGATTGAAAATACTTTATGAATTCATGCTTGATGAAATAATGTAATGATGATTTAATGATCATGTTTAATAAATTTATATTTTAAAAAATTATGTTTGATGATTCTTACGACTTATAGAATATCAATTTTTACGGTAATGAAAGTGGTTTTTTAGGTTTTAAAAATGATGCATATTTTGATTTGACATAAATGAAAAGGCATACTTATATGAAACAATGTAAGTATCATACTTGACGATTTTATATTTAATTAAAGCATGATGATTTGAAGAAATGATTATTTGATCTTAATGATTTCCATGATGATATTTGCTCTTTCGATTTTAAACTATGATGTATGGTTTTCATACAAAAAACTTGAGCATGCTTATATGAAATCAATCACTTAAAATGAAACACATAAAAAGGAAAATATATTATCATTGGAATTAAAAGAATGAATCTATTAACATTATGAATTTTGTGAACCATGAAATTGATTTGATGATTTAAAATTGAATAAATTTTTATCCAAATCATGATCTTGATTCTTTTATATTTACAAATTAAGATTAATTATGAATTAAGATTTTTCATTAATTGTTCTCCGATGATTCTACTTGGTATTTTCTTAAGAGGAGATTTTCTAAATGTATCATGATTTTTTTGTGAGTTCTTGGATTTATTTCTTGAAATTTCTTTTAATCAAGATCTCTTCTTTGTACTCCTACAATTTTCTTTTATTTTATTTAAAAGGAGATTTATGATATGAATCATGTCTTTTGGTATTCAAGTGATTTTATCCTTCATGATATTGTGTCTTTGTATTTATGGCTTGTATGCCTTGAAATGATTGAAATATTTTACACTATTTTGTTCTTCCCTTATTCTTTTTTTGTTTACAATGATAAAAGAGGGAAAAGTTATGATCATGCATGGTAGGATGCAATTTGACAAAATTGGTACCATCATGATGTGAAATAAATGATGATTTGGAATTATGCATTTAATGATGAAATATTCATGATAAAATAATTGTTTTGATATTCATGACTTGAATTTTCATCCACGGTATTTACCTTTGTCATAATTTAGGAATTAACGTAAAGGGTCTTCCCTTCTTTTTGACAATGACAAAGGGCTCCAAAACATGCTAGAAAGATAATTTGCTAGCTCGGACAATTCAAGAAGAAAGCAAAAATTGAACTTCTCAAAAGAGAAGAAATTACTATCTTGAACATCACCAAGAAGTGCTATCTTGCAAATCTAAAGATGCGCAAATGCAAACATGCAAAATTTGTAATTTTGCACATCATTAAAATTTATGATGCTTTGGTGATTATGCATGTTCTAAAATGTTGTAAGATTCACTAGCTTGCATGATGTAGAACTTGCTATCTTGAACATCACCAAGTAGTGCTATCTTGCCTATCTCAAGAAGCAAAAAGTTAACTTGCACATCTAGTAAAACTTATATTTTAAGAAGCAAGAGTTTCCTTCTTGAACATCTCAAAATTGCTAGCTTGCGTGTTTTAAAATATTGAAAAAAATTTGCTAGCTTGTATATTGTAAACTTACTATCGTACTACCATGTACATCTATGATGATAGTAAAATTGCATGATGATAAAACTTGACATTATGTTTTTCATACAATGAATTGAATTTGTATGCCTAAACACATGAGAGTTGGAACTTCTCCTTTTTGTTGATGACAAAGGAGGAGAAGTATGTTGATGTCATGCATGATTTGATCATGACATGTTGCTTGGATTTTTGAATCCAAGAGTTTCTATCAATATAGCATATTGATAGGGGGAGTTTGTTTAAACTCTGGGGGTTAAGGTTAACTCTGTCGTCAACTAGTTGTCATCATCAAAAAGGGAGAGATTGTTGAATCTCAGATTTTGATGATGAAACCAATTGATATGTGTTTATGTTTTAATCTATATTTTGAGTGATGTAGGATGCTTCGATCAAGTGACACAATTAAAGCAGGAAAAATCATGTTGGGCCAGAGGAACATGTCAGAAGATTGGACGTCGAACCGATGGATCGGTCAACGTATCGATAGAAGGCTTCGGGTCAAGATCTCGGGCATCGGACCAAGAAGAGCAGGTATTATGCTAAGGATATTGGAGTTACAGAGTCAACTGACTGATTAGGCAATAGGTCGCAAGAGAGGACGATGCACCAAAGAATCGGACGAAGCGTCAAGGGACCAATGACATGATCGGACAACGTGATTAATGCTTGGTATTAATTGTCTAGATCGAAGTATGTTTTACATGTGTAGGATTAACTATGATGACAAGGCATGGAGTAAAATGAAGTCTTGGAGTCAAGGACGCGATTACGTTGGGAGTTCGAGAGTTCGTCGGAAGTCCAGACGTTCGTTGGAAGTTCTACGAGAACCAGCCTAGAAGTCGTGGAGCTTGCTAGAGAAGCTCAACAGAACTCGCTAAGAAGATCGTCGTGAAGTTTAGGAGCTTACTGGGAGTCCTCCGGAACACTATTGAGAGTTCATCGGAGGTTTGTTGGAAGATCGCCGGAAGAATTGACATAGGGATTTGTTTAACTTAGAATATGTCTTAGGAATCGTAGTTAGCACGTAATTGGGATTGGATTTGGGCCAACCCAATAAGGAGCCAGCTAGGCCCATGTAAGAACTGTGTTGGGCCCAATAAGAAGCCCAAACAGTGCCCAAAGAAGTCTCACCGTCATGGCATAGTCTTCGAGACTGTGTCAAGCGGTGATACCGCCAGTCTGGGCAATTGTACCACCCCTAGCAGGGTGCCAAGCTATGGTACCGCCAGTTTGAGTGGTGGTACCACTAGTCTGGGCGATGGTACCGCTAGTCTGGGCGGTGGTACCACCCAGCATAGCCTCCCAGGTAGTGGTATCGCCAGACCTAGGCGGTGGTACCACCCAGCGTAGGCGGTGGTACCATCTGTGCCTGGGGAACCCGGGATGAGATGTTTTTAGGCTCCAAGTTTGAATCAGCTTGAAGCCTACAAATACCCCTCTCATCCCTGGGTAAAGCACACAAGCACAGAGAGTCTAAAACCAAAGAAACGCTACTACAATCTCTTTAGAATTCCCTCCTCTACTCTAAGTGTTAGATTTCTATAAGAGAGGAGTGTGAGTGCTTGTAAGGGTGTAAAAGGGTGGTTGGCCTTCGCCTATTGAAGGAAGGCCTTTAGTGGACGCCGGTAACCTAGTCGGAGAGGAAGCCGAAAGTGGATGTAGGTCAAGATTGACCGAACCACTCTAAAATCTCTGGTTTACATTTCCTTTTTGCTATTTATCTTAACTGCAAACTACCTTCCTTACTTTACATCAAATATGTTTCCGTAAGCTTTCAAAGTTAAGATCTTTACGAAAAGGTTTTCACCGAAAATAGTTTTTATCGAATGAAAGTTTTTAAACCATCATTATTTTACCGTTGACTAATTCACCCCCCCTCTTATTGCCGACCCTGATCCTAACAATAAGAAGTTACGATCATGCATGATAGGATGTAATTTGACAAAATTGGTACTATCATGATGTTAAATAAATGATGATTTGGAATCATGCATTTAATGATGAACTATTCATGATAAAATAATTGTTTTGACATTCATGACTTGAATTTTCATCCATGCTATTTACCTTTGTCATAATTTAGAAATTAACATAAAGGGTCTTCCCTTCTTTTTGACAATGACAAAGGGGAAGCAAAACATGCTAGAAAGATAATTTGCTAGCTCACACAATTCAAGAAGAAAGTAAAATTTGCACTTCTCAAAAGAGAAGAAATTGCTATCTTGAACATCATCAAGAAGTGCTATCTTGCAAATCTAAAGACGCACAAATGCAAACATGCAAATTTTGTAATTTTACACATTATTAAAATTTATGATGCTTTGATGATTATGCATGTTCTAAAATGTTGTAAGATTCACTAGCTTGCATGATGTAGAACTTGCTATCTTGAACATCACGAAAGACTGCTATCTTGCCTATCTCAAGAAGTAAAAAGTTAACTTGCACATCTAGTAAAACTTATATTTCAAGAAGCAAGAGTTGCCTTCTTGAACATCTCAAAATTGCTAGCTTGCATGTTTTAAAATGTTAAAAAAAAATTTGCTAGCTTGTATATTGTAAACTTGCTATTGTACTACCATGTACATCTATGATGATAGCAAACTTGCATGATGATAAAAGTGAATATTATGTTTTTCATGTAATGTGTTGAACTTATATTTCCTAAACACATGAGAGTTGGAACTTCTCCTTTTTGTTGATGACAAAGGGGGAGAAGTATGTTGATGTCATGCATGATTTGATCACAACATGTTGCTTAGATTTTTTAATCCAAGAGTTTCTATCAATATGGCATATTGATATGGGGAGTTTGTTTAAACTCTGGGAGTTAAGGTTAACTCCATCGTCAATTGGTTGTCATCATCAAAAAGGGGGAGATTGTTGAATCTCGGATTTTGATGATGAAACCAATTAATATGTGTTTATCTTTTAATATGCGTTTTGAGTGACGCAGGATGGTTCGATTAGGATAAGACAATTAAAGTAGGAAAAATCATGTTGTGCCGGAGGATAACATGTCAGAATATTGGACGTCGGGCCGGCGGATCGGTCGACGTATCAACAAATGGCTTCGAGCTGTGGATTTGGGCATCGAGCTAAGAAGAGCTGGTATTGCACCAAGGATATCAGAGTTGCAGTCAACTGGCTGATTGGGCAGTAGGCCACAAGAGAGGACGATGTGCCGAAGAATCGGACGAAGCGTCGAGAGACCAATGACATGCCGGACAACTTGATTAATGCTTAGTATTAATTATCTAAATCGAAGTATATTTTACATGTGCAGGATTAACTATGATAGTAAGGCATGGAGCAAAATGAAGTCTCGGAGTCAAAGATGCGATCATGTTAGGAGTTCGAGAGTTCGTCGGAAGTCTAGAAGTTCTACGGGAACCAACTGAGAAGTCGCAGAGCTTGCTAGAGAAACTTGAAGGAACTCACCAAGAAGATCATCGTGAAGTCTAGGAGCTTGCCAAGAGTCCGCCGGAACATTGCCAAGAGTTCGTCGGAGGTTCACTGGAAGATCGTCGGAAGCTCGCCGGAAGAATTGACATAGGGATTTGTTTAGCTTAGAATATGTCTTAGGAATCGTAGTTAGCATGTAATTGGGATTCGATTTGGGCCAACCCAATTAGGGGCCAATTAGGCCTATATAAGAACTATGTTGGGCCTAATAAGAGGCCCAAACAGTGCCCAAAGAAATCTCACCGTCGTGGCACAGTCTTTGAGACTATGTCAGGCGATGGTACCACCCAACGTAGGCGGTGGTACCGCCTGTGCCCGGGGAACTCAGGATGAGATGTTTTTAGGCTCCAAGTTTGAATCAACTTGAAGTCTATAAATACCCCTCTCATCCCTGGGTAAAACACACAAGCACAGAGGATTAAAAAGTGAGAAAACGTTGCTACAATCTCTTTAGAAATTCCCTCCTCACCTCTAAGTTTAAAATTCTGTAAGAGGAGTGTGAGTGCTTGTAAGGGTTGCTTCCTAAGCTCGTCAAAATGAGAAAAGCTGTAAAAGGGTGGTTGGCCTTCACTATTGAAGGAAAGCCTCTAGTGGACGTTGATGACCTCGTCGGAGGAGGCAGCCAAAAGTGGATGTAGGTCATGATTGACTAAACCACTCTAAAATCTCAGTTTGCATTTACATTCTGCTCTTTATCTTAACTGACAAATAGCCTTCGTTACTTTATATCATCTATACTTCCATTTGCTCTTAAGTTAAAGTTCTTTTTGAAATGGTTTTCGTACGAAAGTCTTTTTAATCGATGAAAGTTTTCCGCTGCACTAATTCACCCCCCCACCTCTTAGTGCTCTTGATCCTAACATGCCAAATGTCAAAAGCCATTTCATAAGTAGAAACCCGATTGAATTTAATTTTATCTAAAGCGCAAAATAGAGCATTTATAACTCTAGCATTTAAAGAAAAAGTCTTCGTCTCCAAATCATTTCAATGGTTCATTGGAAGAGAAGACTGTTGAAAACTGCTTTCGATAATATTTTATAAATTCAAATCCAAAGAAAGCAAGAAAACTCTCATTCGAGGTTTTCAATATGTGTAGTCCGTCCCATTGAACAAGGGAGGACAAATGAGAGAAAAGCCCTCTTGAAAGCCGAAAAGAGTCATTTCTCTTGGATTTTAAACCAAATGAGAAATACGAAACTCTGATACCAACTGTTAGGAATGAGTCAGCACTAAGAGGGGGGTGAATTAGTGTGGTGGATAAATTACATTGATTTGAAAATATTTCATTCGATTAAACCCGTTTCAGAAATATGCTTGACTTAAAAGCGTGCAGAAGCTTAGTGTAAGTAAGTAAGGAAGTTTGAAGTAAAGTAAATTACAAGAAGTAAATGCAAACTAGATTTTTATAGTGGTTCAGTCATCATGACCTACATCCAATCCCGATTCCTCCTTCGTCGAGGCCACTAGCATCCACTAATGATCTTCCTTCAATGGGCGAAGACCAACTACCCTTTTATACCCCTCTTCTCCTTTTCATAGGTTTAGGAGATAACCTTTACAAGTACTCACTCCTCTCTAAATATAATTCTAAACTTAAAATTTAGAGAAGGGGATTTCTCAAGTGGTTGCAACAGCGTTTTCTCACTTTTAAACTTTGTGCTTGTATGTGTTAACCAGAGATGAGAGGGGTATTTATAGGCCTCAAGTGGATTCAAACTTGGAGTCTAAAACATCTCATCTCAGGTTTCCTGGGTCCTTGCAGTATCACCGCTTGTGTTGGGCGGTACCATCACCTACAGCACTAACACTAGGTAGTACCACCGCCTAGTTTGGTGATACTACCACTTGGGAGCCTGTGTTTGGGTGTTACCACCGCCCAGACTAGAGGTACCACTGCTTGACAATCTTGGAGACTGAGTCTGGGTGGTACCATCGCCCAGACTGGCAGTACTACTGCCTGACAGAGTCTCAAAGATTGTGCCATAATGGTGCCACCTATTGGGTCACTGTTTGGGCCTTGCACTTGGCCCAATATAGCCAAAACTTGGGCCCAATTGACCCCTAATTGAGTTGACCTAATTCCAACCCAATTATGTACTAACTACGAAATTCAAGACATTCACTAAGCTAAATAAGTCCATAAGTCTAGGTTTCTTCTATTGAGCTTTCGACAATCTTCCATCGAACTTTTGACGATCTCTCGACAATGTTCTAGTGGACTCCCGGCAAGCTCCTGGACTTCACGACAATCTTCTTGGTGAGTTCCGATGAGCTTCTTTGGCAAGCTCCTAGACTTCTCAGTTAATTTCGACAGAACTTTCGATGAACCTTCAGACTTCTGACGAACTCTCAAACTCCTAACAAAATCTCGTTTCTTGACTCCGAGACTTCATTTTGCTTTATGCCTTGATCGATATCATAGTTAATCCTACACACTTAAAACCTACTTTAATTTAGACAATTATTACAAAGCTTGAATCAATTGTTGTTCGGCATGTCATTAGTTCATCAACGCTTCGTCCAATTCTTCAACGCATCAACCTCTCTTGCAGCCTATTGCCCAATTAGTCAATTAACCTCCACAACTCCGATCTTCTTGGCACAATGTTTGCTCTTCTTGGCTCGATACCTGAACTTATAGCCCGAAGCCTTCTGTCAATACATTGACTGATCCTTCGGTGTGATATCCAATCTTCTTACATGTTCCACTCAGGCTCAACATGATTCTTCCTGCTTTAGTTGTCTCTCGTTGATCGAAGCTTCCTGCATCAGTGAAAATGCAAATCAAATCATAAAGACTATCAATTGGTTTTATCATCAAAATATGAGATTCAATGGTTTTTATCTAAAGCACAAAATAAGGCATTCATAGCCTTCACGTTTAAGGCGAAAGTCTTCTTCTCCAACTCATTCGTGTTAAATCTCGAATTTTGATGATGATACCAATTGATAGTGTTCATCTGATTTGTGTTTTGAGTGATGTGGAAAGCTTTGATCAGGGAGAGATAATTGAAGTAGGAAGAATCATGTTGGGCCAGATTAGAACATGTTAGAGGATTGGACGTCGAGCCGGAGGATCAATCGACATGTCGGCAGAAGACTTTGGGCCAAGAATTCTAGCATCGGGCAAAGAAGAGTAGAAATTACACTAAGGAAGTCGGAGTTACAGAGGTCAACTGGCCGATTGGATAATAGGCCGTAAGAGAGGATGATACGCCAAAGAATCAGATGAAGCGTCGAACCAATGATATGACCAGAAAACATTTGATGAGCTTTGTAATAATTGTCTAAATCGAAGTAGATTTTAGGTCTAATTGAGTCGATATTGGGGTGAAATACTGCCAACTCAATTAGGGACCAATTGGGCCTAAATTGGGAATAATTTGGGCTCATTGGGAGGCCCATTTAATCACCCAAATGTTGGGCTAGGCGGTGGCACCGCCAGAATTGGTAGTAGAACCACCTGTGAGTTGGAAAACTCGAAAAACTCGGTCTTCGAGGTTGTCAGGTGATGGTACCGCCAGACTGGGCAGTGGTATCACATAGTGACAGTGTCATAAATGGTGGTACTACCCAGTGTCAGGCTGTAGATGGTGGTACCGCCCAGTGTCAAGCTGCAAGCGGTGGTACCGCCCATACCCTAAAATCATAGGGATTTAAATTTTGGGCTTCAAATTTGAATCCATTTGAGGCCTATAAATACCACACTCTTTCTTGCTTAGGAGAGCAAGAATTGGGTAGAAAGAGGGAATGAATTCTTTATGAAAAAGAGTTGAAAAAGCTTGAAAAGTGTTAAGTGTTTCCCTCCACCTCTTAGAGATTAGAGTTCATTCTAAGAGAGGTGTGAAACTTATAAAGATTCTCTCTTGAGCTTGTCAAAAGGAGAATAGAGTTGTAAAGAGGTAGTTGGTCTTCGTCCATTAAAGAAAGATCGTTAGTGGATGCCGGTGGCCTCAACGTAGGATGAATCGGGAGTGGATGTAGGTCATGATGACCGAACCACTATAAAAATATGGTTTGCATTTCTTTTGAGCAATTTACTTTAACTGCAAACTACCTTACTTGCTATATCCTTCTGAACATATTTTAAGTTAACATCCTTTTCAAAATAGGTTTAATCGAATGAATAGTTTCCAAAATCAACATTTTTACCGCTGCACTAATTCATCCCTCCTCTTAGTGCCGACTCGTTCCTAACAATTCCAATCATTCATTAGAAGAGAAGACTTTTGAAAACCATTTTCGATAATGTTCCATAACTCAAAATCCATAGAAATCAAAAAAATCCTCGTTTTAGTCTTCCAATATGTGTAATCTGTTCCGTTAAACATAGGCGGATGTGTAATTGAGTGACCTTCTTGGTTGCCGGCAAATGTTATCTCTCTTGGGTTTCAAACCAAATGAGAGTGACCTAGCTCTAATACCAATTGTTAGGATCAAGAGCGGCACTAAGAGGGGGGGGAGTGAATTAGTACAGTAGAAAAATCGTTGACTTCAGAAAATGTTCGTTTTGATTAAATCCGTTTCGGAAAGATATTAGACTTGAAAGAGCTCGTAAAAGTATAAAGAGAAAATTAAGGAAATTTGTTGGAATGTAAATTGCTCGAATAAAATGTAAACTAGAATTTAGAGTGGTTCAGTCATTGTGACCTACATCTACTACTGATTCCTCCTCCGTCGAGGTCATCGACGTCTACTAATGGCCTTCCTTCAATAGGTGAAGACCAACCACCTTTTACAGCTCTTTCTCCTTTTTCCGGGTTTAGGAGATAACCCTTATAAGCCTCACTCCTCTTTCTTGAATGGTTACAAAGCTAAGAGAGGGAGGAGGAGGACTCTTCTCACTTTTACAATACTTTTAACACCTCAAACACTTAGAATTTTTTACACTTTCGATTATACTTTGTTATCTTTTCATGCAAAAAAGGGTGGGGTATTTATAGGTCCCAATGACTTCTAAATTGGACCCAAAAGTATCACTTATCCGGATTTCGAGATACTAGCGGTACCATCGCCATTATTGGGTGGTACTACCACTTGCAGACTGACATTGGATGGTACCACTGCTCAGTCTAGGCGGTACCACCACCTGATAGAGCTTGGAGAACGAGCTCTGGCGATACCATCGCCTGACAACATTAACTGTCAGCGGTACCACCACCAGTCTGGGCAGTGCCACCACCCAAAATACCTGGGAGATCGAGTCCCAAGTGGTGCCACCGCCAACCCTAGCGATGCCACCACCGACCATGATTTTAGGTGCTGAATGGGATGTTTAATCTGTCCCAATTTAGCCCTGTTAAGGGCCCAGTTAGCCTCTAACTGAGTTAGTGGGATCACCTCCCAATCCTAACTTAATTAATATTCTAACTACGATTAAGGCAAGCAATTAGTCCGGTATATCGATTTTTCTCTCAACGATCCTCCAGCGAGTCTTCCGGTGAACTCCCGACGAACTCTTGGCGATCATCAAACGAACTCTCGGTAATCTTTCGACGAATTCTCGATGATCTTCAAACGAGCTTTCGGTGAGCTCCCGGTACATCATCTGAATCTTTGACTCCGGCCCATCATCTACTTTGCACCTTACCGCTATCATAGTTAATCCTGTTAGGATAAAGAGTGGCACCAAGAGGGGGGGTGAATTAGTGCAGCGGAAAACATTCATGATTTCAAAAAAAGGTTCATTTCGATTAAATTCGTTTCGACAAAAATGGTTTCGATTCAATCTTTTTCGGGGAAAAGTTGAACTCAAAAGCTTTTGTAAAAGTACAAGAGAAGATTAAGGAGGTTTGCAGTAAAGTAAATTTGTACAAATGAAAAGTAAACCAGAATTTAGAGTGGTTCGGTCAACGTGACCTACATCTACTTTCGGATTCCTCCTCTGATGAGGTCTTCGGCGTCCACTAAAGGCCTTCCTTCAATAGGTGAAGACCAACCACCTCTTTTACAGTGCTTACTCCTTTTCACGGGTTTAGGAGGGAACCCTTACAAGTCTCACACCTCTCTTGTATGATCTCAAAACTTAGAAAGGGAGGAGGAGGACTCTAGCACTTGTTTACAACACTTTTACACCCCAATAACTCAAGATTATCTCAATAGTTTCCATGCCCTTTCATGCAAAAAAGGGTGAGGTTTTTATAGGCCCTAATGGCTTTAAAAAATGGAGCCAAAAATGGTCTTATCCCAGATTTTCGGGGTACTGGCGGTACCACCGCCATTATTGGGCGATACCATCGCCTGACGCCTGACACCTGACACTGGATGGTACCACTGTTGGCAGCAATAACTATTGATGGTACCACTATCCAGAATTCCTGGGGTGTTGTTTCCCAAGCGGTGCCACCACCGGCCAAGCTTTCAGCATCCTGGTTGAGCCTTGAATATGGCCCAAACTAGCCCAACTTAGGGCCCAGTTGGCCCCTAATTAAGTTAGTAAGATTATCTCCCAATCCTGACTTAATTTATGCTCTAACTATGATAATTAAGACATAATTAAGGCTTTTCATGTTCCGGTGTGTCAATTGCTCTTCCGGCGAGCTTCCGGCGAACATCCGACGAACTCTCGGCAATGCTCTGGCGGACTCCCGGCAAGCTCCCAAACTTTACGATGATCTTCTTGGCGAGCTTTGACGAGTTTCTTTGGCAAGCTTTTGGACTTCTTGGTTGGTTCCGATAGAACTTTCGACGAATATCCGAACTTCCGGTGAACTCTCGAACTCCCAACGTGATCTCGATCTTGACTCCAGCACAACACCTACTTTATGTCTTACTACTATCATATTAATCCTACACACTTTTCTCAACATATAGATTAGATCAAACAAATTATAATTGACTTGATCATCAAAATCCAACATTCAATAATCTCCCCCTTTGATGATGACAATCAATTGATGACGGAGTTAACCTTAACTCCCCCTATCTATATGTCATACTTGAGAAAAGATATTCTTGAATTCAAGGCCTTTCTATTCAAGAAACAAATTGATAAGTTAAGTTTATTTAAACTTATCAATGCATACATCATGATTCCTATCATGATCTAACATTCTCAAAATGATGTCAAGGCATGACATTCATTTTCAAGTTTGATATTTCAAATATGAAAAATGACAAAGATAGTAATTCATCATTCTATGGCAAGATATCAATTACAAATTAGCAAGTTAAGCTCTAGATATCTTATCATAATGAAAGAAACATTTCAAATATATATGATGAAATACATTGCATACATTTGTCATCAATTTACCACATTTTGGTATTATTTCTCCCCCTTTGTCATCAACAAAAAGGAGAACAATTCAACAATGCAAGTTGGTAAAAAAAAAAATCAAGCAAGTTTCACACTCGAAAGTTCTCATCATTTGTGAACATTAAAACGATAGATTCCAACAACTTCTCCCCCTTCGTCATCACATTTTGCATGAAGAAGATGAAATAAGGTAAGAAGGGAATCCATTAAGAACTAAATTTGTGATGTGATTTGAATCAAGTCAAAAATGATAAATAAGTTTTCATTAAAACATGCTTTCATTTTGACAAAGAGAAGGGATTCATCTTTATGAAAATTATCACACACATGTTTTCATTATCACACACGAAAATTCATCTTTCAAGGATTAATATATCCATTGGAATTCCTTCAATTATTCATGGAAGAGTAGTATCACATGAAGGAGAAATTTACGAATAAAACTTCATAGTGAGAAGAGCATTATATCAAATCCATTTCTCATTTTAAAAATTCATGAGAGTGAAATTCATGAGAAATGACTTCCATGAATCAAGATATGTATAAACACTCCATGCATTTATAAATTGTTTCATCATAGCTTTTCATCACTACTTGCATGAGGTAATTCATTAGTGCTTGTGGCACTCAAAAATTAAAAATCCGATATTGCATCATGTATGATTAAAACATCACAATATTCAATAGAGATCATAATCATCATCAAAACACAAAATTCCAACATCAAAGTAAACAACATTTTAAGTTTACAACATCAAGGTAAACAATTTTCAACTTCATAAGAGAGGATTTAAGTGAGGAATTCAAAGAATTATGAAAGTCCGAAAATGAAATTTAATAAATTCATGTATTCAGACAAATTAACATTCCTAATTCTCTTCTAATAAAATCAAATTGTTCTTCACTTAAGGGCTTTGTAAAAATATCAGCTAATTGATGTTTTGTATCAATAAACTCTAAGATTACATCATGATTATTAACATGATCTCGTATAAAGTGATGCCTAATATCAATATGTTTAGTTCTAGAGTATTGAATGAGATTTTTTATTAAACATATTGTACTTGTATTATCACATTTTATTGGAATGTTTTTAAGATGAATCTTATAATCCTCTAAAGTGTTTTTCATCCATACAACTTGTGCACAACATGCACTTGCTGTAATGTACTCAGCTTCGGTTGTAGATAGTGCAACCGAGTTTTATTTCTTGAAAGACCAAGAAACAAGTGTGTGTCCTAAGAATTGACATATTCCGGATGTGTTTTTTCTATCTAATCTACATCTAGCAAAATCCGCATTGGCATATGCAATTATTTCAAAATTCTTAGATTTTGGATATCATAATCCTATATTAGTAGTACCTTTAAGATATCTAAGAATTCTCTTAACTGCTTTAAGATGAGATATCTTAGGATTAGATTGAAACCTTGCACAAAAACCTACACTAAACATGATATCCGGTCTAGTTACGGTGAGGTATAGTAAACTTCCTATCATACACCTATAAGCTTTTTGATCAAAGCGTTCTCCACTTTCATCAATGTCTAACTTAGTGGAGGTACTCATGGGAGTATTGATAGCCTTTGAGCTATCCATATTAAACCTTTTTAGCAAATCGAAAGCATATTTTGTTTGACTAAGAAAAATGTCATTACTTGGTTGTTTGATTTGTAGGCCTAAAAAGAAAGTTAATTCCCCCATCAAACTCATTTCAAATTCAAGACTCATACTTTTAGCAAATGATTTGCATAGAGATTCATTTGTGGAACCAAAAATAATATCATCAACATAAATTTAAATAATAAAAAAATTATTTTCAAAATTTTTGATAAACAATGTAGTATTGACTTTGCCTTTAGAGAAATTATTTTTGATAAGAAATGAGCTAAGTCTCTCATACCAAGCCTTAGGGGCTTGTTTCAATCCATAGAGAGCTTTAGTCAATTTAAACACATGATTAGGGAGATTATCATTCTCAAAACTGGGAGGTTGTTCAACATAAACTTCTTCAAAAATAAACCCATTAAGAAAAGCACTTTTAACATTCATTTGAAATAACTTAAAATTATTACTACTAGCATAGGCAAGGAGCATCCTTATGGCTTCTAATCGAGCCACGGGATTGAAGGACTCTTCATAATCGATACCTTCTTCTTGGTTAAAACCTTTAGCCACTAATCTAGCCTTGTTTCTAACCACGATATCATATTCATATTGCTTGTTTCTAAAGACCCACTTAGTACCAATAACCAAATGGTCATTTGGCCTTGGAACAAGCTTCCACACCTTATTTCTCTCAAATTGATTTAACTCTTCTTGCATTGCAATGACCCATAAATCATCTTTATGGCCTTGTCAATGCTTTTAGGTTCAATTTGGGAGAGAAAAGCAGCATTGGCACAAAAATTTTTAAGAGAAGAATGATTTTGAACCCCTTTCGATGTGTCTCCTATAATTAGCTCCTTAGGATGAGCATCTACATACTTCCATTCCTTCGGTAAAGAAGGTTCGAAAGAAAATGCATCCAAGTTGCTGGATGGACAAGGGGAATCATTTAAATTTAAAGCATCAAAATTAACATCATCATCAAAATCATTTTTCTTAACTTTGGAAACTTCATTAAAAATAATATGAATAGATTCTTTTATAATCAAAGTTCTTTTGTTAATGATACGAAATGCTTTAGAAACAAAAGAATAGCCAAGAAAAATTCCTTCATTAGATTTTGCATCAAATTTGCCTAAGGCATCTTTTTCATTCAAAATAAAACATTTACATCTGAAAACTTTAAAGTAGCGGTCTTACTAGAACCCTATTCATAGCATAGCATATAGTATTTAAAGCTTCGGCCCAAAAACATTTGGATAGGCTATGTTCATTTAACATGATTCTTGTCATTTCTTGCAAGTTTCTATTCTTTCTTTCTACTACTCCATTTTGTTTAGGATTTCTTGGAGTAGAGAAGTTGTGATTGTATCTATTAGATTCACAAAATTCGAAAGAAATCACAATTTTGAAATTCACCACCGTGATCACTTTGAATTCATAAAATCATAAAACCCTTTTCATTTTGAATAAGTTTACAAAATTTTGAGAAATACCCAAAGCATTCACTTTTGTATGCCAAAAAATAAGTCCATGTGTATCTACTATAATCATCCACGATGACAAATGCGTATTTACTATCTCCTAGGCTTGATGTAGCAATTGGTCCAAACAAGTCCATATGGATCAATTGCAAAGGTCTAGAGATGCTTATTTAGTTTTTAGATTTGAAGCTATATTTTATTTGTTTTCCTAGTTGACATGCATCACACAAATTATCATTGATGAACTTGATATGAGGAATTCCTCTTACAAGTTCTTTAGATGAAATTTTTTAGATTAGTTTTATGCTAGCATGACCTAATCTCCTATGCCAAAGCCAAGCATTGTCATTCAAAATTGAAAAGCACATTTCATTACAAAGATCATCAATCTCGATAGTGTATACATTATTTTATTTTAGGGCAATCATAGATGTGTTTTTGTGTGGTTTTTCAATAATACACGCATTAGATTCAAATCTAACAATATATCCTTTATCACATAATTGACTAATACTCAAAAGGTTATGCTTTAAACTATCAACTAACAATACATCTTCAATAAGAAGGTTGGATTTGTTACCTATGGTTCCTTTGCCAATGATTTTACCATTGTTATTGTCTCCGAAGGTGATATATCCTTCGTCTAGGCTACTGAGCTTAGAGAAATGAGATGGATCTCTGGTCATATGCCTTGAGCATCCACTATCAAGGTACCATCTCTTGCTCCTAGCTTGCGATGGTATATTTTTCTACAAAAAGAGATGATTTTTATATACCCATTTGACCTTGGGTGCCTCAAAAATTGATCTACATAGCTTATCATGTTGCATTGAGTCATTTGAGGTTCTTTTAGGAACCTAAATCTATTTATGTGGACTACATTTCTTGAATGGATAATGATAAGCTATATGTCCAAATTTGTAACAAAAGTTGCATTTGTTTCGGGATGGAACATGCAAAGTAGAGCCTTTAACAAAGGTGGTCGGATTTTGGTAAGAGCTACTCAAAAATCCGATTCCACCTTTTCTATGAACGTGACCCTTATTGGCAAAGATCATGTTCAAGGACTTGCTACCAACCTCAAATTTTTTTAAGGTTTCTTTTAGTAGCAAGTTTTCTTTTTGAAGTATTTCTAGTTCATCACATTTCGCACATAGAGCTAAACTATCATTGCACTCTAACTTTTAATCTATCAAAATCATTAATAAGAGAAGTATGCTCCTTTTTTAATAATTTATATTTTTTACTAATTAATTTATATTTATCAAATAAATCATGAAAAGCATTTAATAATTCATCAAAAGATAAATTTGCATCAAATGAACTTGTTACCTCATTTCCAATGGCCATTAGTGCATAGTGAGCAACTTGCTCGGTGATGGTAGGCTCCTCTTCTTCGGATGAATTTAAGTCGTCCCATGTAGCTTTGAGAGCCTTCTTCTTTGATTGCCTCCTTTTTGCTTGGGAGCATTCACTCTTGAAGTGTTCCGGCTTCTTGCATTCATAGCATATCACTTATTCTTTCTTTGGTTCAAATTTATTTTTAATATCATTTTTGGATTTATTTTTTTATAATTTTTTTGAATTTTCTTGTTAATAGTGCCAAGTCTTCATCAAAGTCCTTATCACTTGAGTTTTCTTTCTAGTGGTCTTCTTGTGTTCTCAGTGCTATATCCTTCTTGTTCTTTAGAAGAGTGACCTCAAGCTCTTCATAAGCTTTACATGTCATTTCATAAGTCATTAGTGACCCAATTAGTTCTTCAAGAGGAAAGTTATTTAGATCTTTGGCATTTTGAATGATCGTTACTTTAGGATCCCAACTTTTTGGAAAGGATCTTAAAATCTTATTAACAAGTTCAAAATCTGAGAAACCTTTACCATGTCCTTTTAGACCATTGACGACATCCATAAATCGGGTGTATATGTCTCCAATGGTCTCACTTGGTTTCATTCGAAATAACTCATAAGAATGTACTAAAATATTAATATTTGACTTCTTCACTCTGCTAGTGCCTTTATGAGTCACTTCAAGTATGTGTCAAATATCATAAGCCATTTTACAAATCGATACTCGATTAAACTTGTTTTTATCTAATACACAAAACAAGGCATTCATAGCCTTTACGTTTAAAGCAGAAGTCTTCTTCTCCAACTCATTCCAATCGTTCATTGGAAGAGAAGACTTTTGAAAGTCATTTTCTACAATATTCTATAATTTGAAATCCATTGAAATCAGGAAGATCCTCATTCTAGTATTCCAATATGTATAATTCGTCCCATTGAACATGGGTGGACATGTAATTGAATGGCCCTCTAGGTTGCCGACAAATGCTATCTCTCTTGGATTTAAAACCAAATGAGAGTGAACCTTGCTCTGATACTAATTGTTAGGATTAAGAGCAGCACTAAGAAGGGGGGTGAATTAGTACAGCGGAAAACTTTCATGATTTCGGAAAAAGGTTCGTTTCGATTAAATTCATTTCGACGAAAATGGTTTCGATTCAATGTTTTTCGGAGAGAAGTTGAACTCGAAAGCTTTCGTAAAAGTGCAAGAGAAGATTAAGGAGGTTTGCAGTAAAGTAAATTTGCACAAATGAAAAGCAAACCAGAATTTGGAGTAGTTCAGTCAACGTGACCTACATCCACTTTCGGATTCCTCCTCCGACGAGGTCTCCGACGTCCACTAAAGGCCTTCCTTCAATAAGTGAAGACTAACCACCTCTTTTACAGCGCTTACTCCTTTTCACGAGTTTAGAAGAGAACTCTTACAAGTCTCATACCTCTCTTGTATGATCTTAAAACTTAGAAAGAGAGAAGGAGGAAACTAGCACTTGTTTATAACACTTTTACACCCTAATAACTCAAGATTATCTCAATAGTTTTCATTCCCTTTCATGCAGAAAAGGGTGGGGTTTTTATAGGCCCTAATGGCTTTCAAAAATGGAGCCAAAAAGGGTCTCATCTCGGATTTCCGAGGTACTAGTGGTACCACCGCCTAACACTTGACACTAGGCGGTACCACCGTGTAGTCTGGGTGGTACCACTGCCTAACAAAGCTCGGAGATCGAGCTCTGGTAGTACCACCGCTGGCAGCAATAACTACTGGTGGTACCACCATCCAGAATTCCTGGGGTGTTGTTTCACAAGCGGTGTTACCGCCGGCCAGGCTTTCAGCATCCTGGTTAGGCCTTGAATCTGGCCGAAACTAGCCCAACTTAGAGCCTAGTTAGCCCCTAATTAAGTTAGTGGGATTACCTCACAATCCTAATTTAATTTATGCTCTAACTATGATAATTAAGACATAATTAAGGCTCTTCATGTTCCGGTGCGTCAATTGCTCTTTTAGCGAGCGTCCAGCGTACTTCCGGCGAACATCCGACGAACTCTTGACAATGCTCCGGCGGACTCCCAGCAAGCTCCCAGACTTTACAATGATCTTCTTAGCGAGCTTTGACAAGTTTCTTTGGCAAGCTTCTAGACTTCTCGGTTGGTTTTGGCAGAACTTCCGATGAACGTCCGGACTTCCGGTGAACTCTTGAACTCCCAACGTGATCTCGATCTTGACTCCAGCACAACACCTGCTTTATGTCTTACTACTATCGTAGTTAATCCTCAACATATAGATTAGATCAAACAAATTACAATTGACTTCATCATCAAAATCTGAGGTTCAACAAATCCTACACACTTATCTCAACACATAGATTAGGTTAAATAATTTACCAATTGATTTCATCATCAAAATTTGAGATTCAATATATATATGCATATATATATATATATTAGGATCGGAGTGGCACTAAGAGGGGGGGGTGAATTAGTGCAGCGGATTAAATCTCGTAAGTTTAAAATCGATTCGTAAATGTGTAGAGATTTCGATTCAACGAAGAATGACTTAGTAAAGATAGCTCAAGTAAAAGACGTTAAGAATAGGGAGATGAAAACCAAAAGTTTGCTACTAAGTAAATAAATGTTTCAAAAAGTTAAACACTCACACATTCAAGGAACACCACAATTTAAAGTGGTTTGGTCAAATGACCTACATCCACTTGCGAAGCCTTCTTCGATGAGTCTCCCAACTTCCACTAGCAAATCACTTTGAAGGGGAAGGACCAAATACCGCTCTTACAACCTTTTTACAAGTGGTTCACACTCTTACAGAATTTTCAAAGAGAAAAACGGAGGTGAACACTTAAGCTACTGAAAACAAGAATTTGCTAAAGCTTTTTCTCAATTTCTAACTTCTCAAAAGGTCTATTCTCTGCTGAGAATTAAGGGGTATTTATAGACCCCAAGAGGATTCAAATTTCGGCTCTAAATTTTGATTTCCTTTGGGTTCCCGGAGCTGGCGGTGCTACTGCCTGTCAATGTCAATTTGATCGTGTACTAGCGGTGCCACCGCCCAACCTTTCGGGTGTTGGGCGGTGCCACCGCCCGACCTTACGGGTCACTGGTTGGGCTCTAAATTTGGCCCAAACCAGTTCATATTTGAGCCCAGTTGGCCCCTAACCAGGTTATAAGATTAACTCTTAATCCTAACCCTAATTACATGCAAACTATGAAGTTATGACATAGTCCCAAGCAGGTTTTTAACCAGCAACGTCGAGTTTCCTTCCGGCTAGCTTTCTAGCGAACTTTCGGTGAACTTCCGATGCACCCTCGGATTTCTTCTAGCGGACTCCCAGCAGGCTCCCGGTCTTGTGGCGAGTTCAACGAGTCTTTGGCAAGTAACCAAACCTTCTCAGTGATCCCCATAAACCTCCGACGATCTTTCCGGCGGACTTCCAAAAACTTCGGCAAGTCCCCGATTCCCTCTCGGTTGGTTCCGGCAACAGTTCCGATGATTCTTTGAACTTTCGGCGGACTCTTGAACACCTATCAAACTTGACTCCGGTAGATTTGCTTTATGTCTTCAAGCTATCGTAGTTAATGCTGCACACTTAACTCAATAATATGGACTAGATCAATTAACCCATCAATTGACTTCATCATCAAAATCCGAGATTCAACAATCTCCCCCTTTTTGATGATGCCAATCAATTGATGATGGAGTTAATCATAACTCCCCCTATCTATATGTCATATTTTAGATAAGTCATTCTTGAATTCAAAGCCTTTGAATTCAAGAGACATATTGATAAGTTAAGATCATTTAACATTATCAATACTCCCATCATGATTCCTATCATGATGTATCTCTCTGAAAATGATATCAAGGCTTGACATCAATTTTCAAGTTTTACATTTCAAATGTGAATGATAGTAATCGTAGCAATTCATCATATGGTAAGATATCAACATGTAAAATTACGATGTAAGCTTTTGATATCTTAACATAATGCAAACATTTCAAAGTGTTTAGCAATTCATCATATGGTAAGATATCAACATATAAAATTGCGATGTAAGCTTTTGGTATCTTAACATAATGCAAACATTTCAAAGTGTTTAGCAATCATCACATGGCTAGATATCAACATGTAAAATTGCGATGCAAGTTCTTGATATCTTAATATGATGCAAACATTTCAAGTGTTTAGCAATCATAGCATTTCATCACATGGCAAGATATCAACATGTAAAATTACGATGCAAGTTCTTAATATCTTAACATAATTCAAATTCAAATATGGCACTCATAGCATCAATTCATATGTTTCTCCCCCTTTGTCATCAATAAAAATGAGAACGATATAAGCAAATTTTAAATATAAGTGCGGTAATGATTCATGCCATAACTAGGTTCATGTCATTTTTCAACAATGAGTGATAGGATACCAATTATATAAATATCTCAAGGAAAACATGACATGGAGATTACTTTTTCCTTTTTATTTGGTGTTATCTTTTTGCATGAAGGAGGAAAGCCATTTGTGAGATTACTCAAATGAATTTAAAATCAATAAGAGATTTAAAGTACTCTTCATATTTACAAGGATCAAGATATGTATGTGAATCAAATCCTTGCAAGTAAAAAGTATCTTCCCCTTTTTTTTTTTTCAAGAAGGAATCATCAAATCCATTTCTCGAAAAATATTTTTCACATGATAAGTCTATGAGAGATGCATTTGCTACTTGATTCCATATGTCAAAAATCAATGATATGAATCAAACTCGATATGACATATGCTTAGTAAGTCCATAAGAGAATAATGTATCAAGAAAATCCGATTGTTATGATCAAAAAAATTCAAAAATAAAATTTAACACTTTCATGCATTCGGACAAGGTTTTGCTATAGATTTTCAAATACAATCATGAAGATAAAACATGCTTATTATCATGAAAATTTTTGTATCCAAAACACATAATTTCCAACATGTTATTAAGGCATGTAATAGTGTAAAATTCTCATCATAGCAATTGAATGAATCAAGAAAGTCCGAAAAATAATCTTAATAAGTTTATGCATTTGGACACATTAAGAGAGTATGAATCTTCAACATGCTCATCATGAAAACCAAGGCACAAGATTTTCAAAGTAAGCATGTTATAGAAATATTCAATTTCAACGTGAAGTGATCAAGGAAAATCCGAAAATGAGTACTGTAAAGAGATTCAAGGAAAATCCGAAAATGATGTTCAATTAATATTCCTTACTATGCATATGCTCACCAAATAATTCATCAAGTAAAACACATCAAGGATTAGTAGTCATCAAGGCAAGGGGCATTAAAAAGTAATTGTTACAACAAGACAAGAAGTGATTGTGTCCACATTTACATGAGGCAAGCAAACAATTTGGCAAGTGTTACATTTGCATCTTCTCTTTAAATGTGTAAGAAAGTAAGTAAGTTTTTGCATTTTCTTGACTTGTGTAAGCTGGCTAATTTCTCTTTGAGATGACCCTTTACATCAATTCAAGATAGCGCATTAGCAACTCTTTCTCCCCCTTTGTCATTGGCAAAAAGAAAGGAAGACCCTTTACATCAATTTCTAAATCATGACAAAGGTAAGTATCAATCTTATTTATGCATCTTTATGTTTTTAAATTAAAATATGCATAATTTCAAAACTTTACATTTATATCCTTACTTCATGTATTATACAAATAAATTAATCACTGTTGGCATATCATACATGATACATCATTTTGGTAACAAATTATAGCATTTATCAATATTTTGATCATGATACCAAGCATTTATTATTTAGAGCATTCATGATACACATTATATGCATATATCATCACAATAAAAAGCAATTGCATGCATAATTTCAAATCATAAATGTTTCAAATCATGATGGTATTAATTTGTCAAATTACATCCTACCACGCATGATCGAAACTTCTTATTTGTATACACGAAAACAAATTAATGAATATTTTATGTATTCATATCATCACATAAGGAATATCAAGAAGAGTTATTGGGTGATGAGATGAATATTTCATGAATATAGGGAATTGCATAAAAATCATATCATGAAAAGATAATACCAAAAGACATGATTTCTTTTGAAAAATCTCCTCTTAAATAAAGGAAAATCTTAGGAGATCATGATATAGATAAAATTCATTCAATCTTGTAGGAGAACAAGATATTAATTCAAGCATATAAAATTTCTCAATTCATTATGAATCATAAAAAGAATTGTGGTTCCGAAAAATCATGATTCATTTAGGAAAATTTTCTCTTTAGTACACGACAAGAAGAAATATAACAATGATACCAATCATGATTCATTTGGATAGTAGATGCTAAAAAGAAACATTGAGGATAAAAGATCTTGATTTTTATAGGATAAATCTCAAAAAATCAAGATAAAGATCATTTAAATTCAAATCATTAAATCAAAATCATTTTCAAGATGATAAAATAGATTCATTAAAGTCAATAAGATAGAAAAAATAATTTTCAAGAAAAATGCTTTTCTCTATTTAGTTGTTTCATACAAGCATATATATATATATATATATATATATATATATATATATATATATATATATATATATATATATATATATATATATATCATCAATCATTTAGGATCGAAAAATAAATTTCATCATAAAATCCATCAAGATCAATAAACCACAAAAATCATTATGTATAACTTTAAAATCTCATGCATAAAATCGTCAAGTCATGGTATCAAAATTTTAATATTTTCATTACAACTTTATGCATCATTAAGTATACAATCGTTAAGCATGACACTTACACTATTTCATATAAGCATGCCTATTTCATTTATGTCAAAACAACATTTCTTAGATATGCATGATATCAAAACATGGTTTCAAATGTTTAACATATAACATGTATAAATTCAAAAATTGAAAGGAGAAGGGAATAATTCAAAGGTACAAAGATTTCAACCATCTCATAAACAAATGAAAGATCAAGTCATGAATTCAAAATTCCATGAATCAAAATGATCATCAAAGGTAATCTCATGTTATTTCAAGAAATCAATATCATGATTTTGATAAAACTCATTTCAAATTCAAATCATCAAAATTATCAAACTCTCAACCTTACTTTCAAGAGATTCAAAAAGACATAAATAATTTTATTGGTCTCTTAGTGAAAAATCGATAAGATAGAGAAAAAAAAATTTCAAGAAAAATGCTTTCCTCCTTTTGTTTCAACTCATTGATTGATTCCATACATGCTTGTTCTTTTCTTTTATGCCAAATCCATGCATCATTCATTAATGCCGAAAAAGATCTTTCAAAAAATCACAAAGTTCGATAATCACAAAAATCATCATGCATCATTTTAAAAAAAACTCATTAAGCATGATCATTATGTATTATTTCAAATCAAACATGATTTCATTTATTTTCAAAATATTCATCATGATAGGACATACAAGGTAAAGAAATTATTAATCATAAAGCATATTTATCAATCATGGTTTCATTGAGCATAAGGTATTTTCTACCAAAATCATTTTGTTATTTGTTGTAGTCATGCATTTTTCTTTTTAGTTGAATCCATCTTTTCATGCTTAGTTTGCATACAAAAGCCATGCATCATTTTTAAAAGCAACTTTCATCATAGTAAAAATTGATAATCCATAAATCGTAAAAGATCATCATGAAAATCATCAAAATCAATAAATTATTAATTACCCAAAACTTATCATCATCATGCATAGTTTAAATAAATAAATTTATTATGCATGATATCATATTTCATAAGTCATTTTTAATCAAAATTATTTTGTTTATCATAAACATACAATTTTCATGATTATTTTCAAAATTACTAGAATTATAAGCATGATTCCTAATTTTTATTTTCATTATTAAATTATTAAACATGTAATTTTCAAGAAAATTAATCCTAAACTAAATTAAAAATAACTCATGAAAAGTATTATGTAATTTTGAAATAAATTAAGGGCATTTTTATTACCTCATCGTCGAAAGCTGTTAAGGCATAGTTTGTCATCTCGCCTTTGTTAATTTTCTTCTCGTCTTCGGAGGAGCTCGATTCTTCCCAATTTGTGTTCTTCTTCTTGCGTTCAAAGCAAGTAGTTCCGTTCTTTTTGTTCTTTAATTTTTGTTTCATTAATTTTTTAAATTTCTTTGCAAGTTCAAGTTCACCATCACTTGAGCTTATGCTCGAGTGGTCTTCATGTGTTCTATGTCCCAAATCCTTCCTGTTCTTTGGAAGGTGGTTCTGTTCATCATGTTCATCAAGTGCATTATGCACCATTTCATATGTCATCAATATACCGATAAGTTCTTTATGTGGAAAAATATTTAAATCTTTTGTTTCTTGTAAAGCTGTTACTTTTGAATCCCACTTCTTAGAAAGAGAATGTAAAATTTTGTTTATGAGTTTAAAATTCGAAAAACATTTGCCAAGGGCTCTTAA
>CM017198.1:12413825-12604003 GCA_004837865.1 Musa balbisiana
AAGGGCCTCTTCAAGTCGAAGCCGCGGTCTCCCGCCGACGTCGTGCGGCTAACGCGGGACCTCCTTGTCTACTTCGATCTCGACCTGAACTCCCGCGACGCTAAGCGGGAGGAGAAGGTAAACATTGCCCTTCCTTCTTCTTCTTCTTGCGGGTTTGATGAATGAGCATGTTATTTCATATTCCTTTTTGTTTGGGAAGATTTGGATTAGGATTCCGTTTCTTGATTAAATGATGGTTTCGTTCTGTTGGCGATGGAAAATATAGGATCTTTATCCATTTAGGTGGTAGAACTTGGGCATTCTTTGTTGAGTTCGATTTGTCTATTTTTGGTGGAGATGGATGTTCAGTATTTTGGTCTCTTTATCCTTTTTGTGTGAGTGATTGCTTATTTTCATGTGGGAATTCCTCAATCTGTTTTCCCCTCTGTTATCTATTTGGAGAAACAGAAGCTCGTAAAGCTGCCAGCTTGCGTTTTGTTTGTGAATAAGAATAAACCTCTGTTATAATAATTGTGCCATGAACAGGGAAGGCAAAAGTGGCCATCGAGGTGACCCATTTATTTGTTCTTGTGCACTTCTTGCCTTAACCATGCTGATACCCTTGTCGATGATCTTCGTCTACCTCGGGAAGTTTAAGTTTGTTAATTACCATTAATATGTTATGTTAAGCAGGATGATTGAAGTGGAGAGGAGCACTTGTTTTGTTGTTTAATTGCTTAGTCCTATAGATTATAAGAGATATTCTAAGGCTCCTGTAAGGCTTTATGGGTTAGAGTCTTAGTTACGAAGCAACATATCTAAATATTGTCATAAGTATGAGGATGGTAAGATGTTTTTTTATTTGTAAAGGGTAAGTGGCAAAGGTGGTATTCGAACCTAGGGCTTTGTGATAATGTGTCAATGTCTTTACAAGATAAGCTAGCTAGTACCTTTTGGATGTTATGTAGGGCTGTGAGGAAAAATAAGCAGTATTTATTTTTGAGTAGTTAGGGTTTTAATGTACCAAGGATAAAATATGATGAAAGTTTTTGTTGAGATAATATAACATACACTAGTAGGGACAAGATAATTATAAAGGTTGTTCAAATGAAACCTATAAATGTGTCATTTGGCAAGGTAAGATAATATACACCAGTAGTGACAAGATAATTAGAGGTAGACCTAGGAATTTCTTTCTGAGAAAACATTAATTTAATGATTATTCAAAAGATCAATGACTGAGCAACCAATGTAAATAAATGGAAAAAGAGAGCAAATTTTGTCGCCTACAAATGGATCATATGATGGGTAGTTATCTGATGGTGGTAGGTTGACGACTAGTCTACTTCAAACATTTCATCTAAAAATGATTGGATAAACATGATTTAGAATTAATGGTAAATTATTACTGTTAAGTTATTATATAATGGAGTCTCCTACTTTCCTAAGCATTAGCTTTTGACAACAATCTCAAATACTCAATAAGCCCATTAATCATCATCATGCAATTAAAATTCATTCATCACTTAAGAAGAACTGGTTTTGGATAGTCAAGTACGAGAATAATTAGTTAAAATATGATTTTTGCAGCTAGAGATCCATTATTTGAACATTAAATTTATATATTTGCTTAAAAAATTAAAATTATGTTTGACCATTTGAAAGGCCCTCATCATCATTTCCTTCATGTTAAATTGTTAAGCATTTCTCTTTGATTTTATGTTTAACCCTCTTTTTTTATTTAGATGGTGGATCTTTGCAAGAATATCCGGGAGTTGAAGTTTATTCTTTACGGAAACAATGAAGCAGAACCAGTCGCTGAAGCATGTTCACAACTGACTCAAGAGTTATTTAGAGAAAACACACTGCGTCTTTTAATTGTTTGTCTCCCAAAGTTAAACTTAGAAGTAAGTGTGTCACTTATCAGTTTTTCTTATAATCTTTACAAACTTCCAAGGTTTATTCTGCAATTTGTATTTCGCAAGCTTCTCAACAATTTTGTTTGTCTCTGTTTTCATCCATTGATATTTTTTCAGTACGCTAGGTATCTTATAATTTGGTCATTGAGATTCAGTTTTATAAAACTTTGCAGGCTCGTAAAGATGCTGCTCAAATGGTGGCAAATTTGCAAAGGCAACAGGTCCATTCCCGATTAATTGCGTCTGATTATTGGAAGCTAAAAGGATCTTTGGACCTTTTGATCTCTGGAGCATTTCTCTTTGATTTATGTTTAACCCTCTTTTTTTATTTAGATGGTGGATCTTTGCAAGAATATCCGGGAGTTGAAGTTTATTCTTTACGGAAACAATGAAGCAGAACCAGTCGCTGAAGCATGTTCACAACTGACTCAAGAGTTATTTAGAGAAAACACACTGCGTCTTTTAATTGTTTGTCTCCCAAAGTTAAACTTAGAAGTAAGTGTGTCACTTATCAGTTTTTCTTATAATCTTTACAAACTTCCAAGGTTTATTCTGCAATTTGTATTTCGCAAGCTTCTCAACAATTTTGTTTGTCTTCTGTTTTCATCCATTGATATTTTTTCAGTACGCTAGGTATCTTATAATTTGGTCATTGAGATTCAGTTTTATAAAACTTTGCAGGCTCGTAAAGATGCTGCTCAAATTGTGGCAAATTTGCAAAGGCAACAGGTCCATTCACGATTAATTGCGTCTGATTATTTGGAAGCTAACAAGGATCTTTTGGACCTTTTGATCTCTGGGTGAGATTTAAATCTAAAGTTACATATGTAACACGATAATCTTTCTATGTATATATTCTTGAGAACACTTACCATTCTTCTTTTGCTGTCAGAACTAGCTATGAACTTTTTCTCAAATATATGCTCCATATGTGTCCTTTCTCTCCTTTAGGGTTTTTGTATTTTTATATTTTGCAGCTGATGTTACTTTGGTTTGTTTACTGATTTATTTCTTGGAGAAACTCTTGGGTCCTTATGGTGATAATTTATGTATATGTAGGACAAATTATTAATTTAATGCAGTGAACTATATCTGTTCCTATACCTGTTATCATTGTGTAGTATCTTGTAAAATTCTGCATCATGTATAAACTATGTCTAGGAAACTGAGCTTTATATTTATCTGTTAAATTCATCAATTTATATTTAATTGAACAATAACAGCATCAACAGTACAACCAATTGAAAGATTTTTTGCTTTCTGATTTGGACTTGGAAAAAAAAATCGTCTGAGGATAAATAAATCTTCTTAAACTTATTCATTTGCAATAAGGATCTTATCCTGATCTAGTAGGGTACTCAATGTTTTTAATCTACAACATATAGATGATCACCAATTCTATAAATTGACAATCTATTGGGATAGACATTTGTAAGATTTGCCTATTCTAGTTGTACAAAATTATTTTAGCTGTACAAAATTTAGAAGAAAAAAATTCAGTCGAGATGGAGTGGATGACTTGCATGAAATAAAGGGAAAAGGGAATGCACCTGTAATGTTAAACATGAGTTGAAATTGGAAAAAAGATTTCAGATTTACAGCTTAAGTCAGCAGTTTCGTTTCCCAGTTTCCCTATTTTTGTTATTGGGTTTCATGTGTTGCTGACAAATTTGAGTTTGAGCTTTGTGTTTTCCTATGACAATCTATATGAATGGATTCGTGTTATTCTTGGACATTGACATGTTGCTTATGTAGGTATGAAGACATGGACATTGCTTTACATTATGGACCCATGCTTAGAGAATGCATTCGACATCAGTGTATAGCAAGGTATTTGTCAGTGGCCTGATGTCTATGGCCCTATTTTTCTGATGTGCAGAAGATTCGACATCTTAAAGTGATCAGTAGAGAAGTTTCCCTTATGCATATTGAACTGGTGTTAACATATTATGCTATCATAAAATGGATCTTAAGATGAATAGGCAGAGCACAGGGTTCCCATCGGTACAGTATTTGGGGCATGGTTTAATGGAAGGTATACAATTTCGAATGATACCGCCCGGTATGGGCGGTACGTACCGGTCAGATAGTAAACCGATACACAAATAGCTCGCTATCGGGCAGTATATATATATATATATATATATATATATATATATATATATATAAAGACAACGTCGTCTTGTTTTTCTGCGACGTCGCCTCACTTGGGGAGAAGAGAGGCGACATCGCACATTTTTTTAAAATTATATATATATATAAATATATAAATAAATAGATATATAAATAAAAGATTTTATATATATATATATATATAGAGGCGACGTCGCCTCGTTTTTCTGAGGCGATGTCGCCCCGCTTGGGGAGAACAGAGGCGATGTCACACATTTTTTTAACTTTTATATATAAATATATATATATATATATATAAGAGGCGACATCGCCGAAGCGACGTTGCCGAATACTAAACTCAACCATTATACTGTAACAATTGGATTTTGATTATATCAGTCAACATTCAGGTCAAATCAGCTTCCAATGGTCAATTTAACCATTGGGCCCTGTTTTGGCCTTTAAATCTTCCTCCCTCCTCCCTCTTTCACTCACTCTCATATTCACTCTCTTTCTCAATCTTTATTATTTTCTCCCTTGTTTAATCTTCATAATCAATAATTATTGTAAATCAACCTCTTGATTTGGATAAAAGAAGGATTAAAACTTGGGATTGGGTGAACTTTCTCTCCACTTGAAGGTATTTGGCTTCTTTCTATGTTTTATTTATCATTTCACATAATTAGAGGAATATTAATGCATATTTAGGAAGATTAAGTGTGATTATGGCCATTTTATTCATTTATGCTTAGATAACCTAGAGTTTCATTCTTATAACCTGGAATTTTTGTTTGTTTATAAATTAGATATATTTTATTCTTATCTACATATAATATACAAAGAAATTAGGAGAAAAACCTCTAAAATAGGATTTTATAAATTTTGGTTCATGTTTTGTCCCTCTTTTCGAAATACCAATGCATACCGATCCGCCCAACGATCGATATGGCCAGTCGGGAAGAGATGGTGTTTCTTGGTTTGGGGAGGGTTAGTGTATGCAATTATAGTCCATGTGATATCATACACATACCTCTTTATATGTTGTTCTTCTTCATAAAAGACAAGCTATGTTTGGCAATAAAAATAGTTTTTAAAGACATCTTTTTAGTTATGAAAATCAATTGTATCTTCAATAATATGGGATATACTCTTAAGACTTTCTTTGGCCAAAAAAGAAATCCATTGACTTCAAAATTTAGAACAACTTAGTGATACAATATGAGTCTCCCTATTTTTGTTAGTGATTTAAATTTTGAGAATGATTGACCCTTGATGCTGTTTGTTTCGGATGGTCTCAAGCTTACGTTTTTCATTGTTACACATTGGTTCATTTGAGCTTTAGTTTTTGGATTAATGTGCTCAAAAGCTTCATATTAATCAAAGCACTGAAAACCAGTTGGAAATTTATCTGATGCAAAGGAGATATTAAGTCTATTCGAGGGCTAAAAGGAGCAATTATGGACAGAATTACTTTGAATGTGCATTAAGCTTTTAAATGGAGAAACTTTTAAGGCTCTGTTTGCATGGGCAGGCCATCAGAATTTAGAAGTATGATTTCTTGTATGCATGCTGCCATATGTCTACAATTTTGTTGTTGCAGCTTTTCTTTTAAAAAAATCAATATGGTAAATCTGGACTATTGTTGATTCGTTATTTGTGTTTATAATGCAAATTGTTAGAGCATTCTTAAGAATATTAGGAGTACATGCAGTAAACTTAGCAATGTGGTCCTTTCGACTATGGCAATTATTATCTGCTTCAACAATTTTTATCTTTATCTAATATGTTTGCTTCCAAGTTAATCTATTAATATAAAAATATATCACATCTTTTTAATTATCACATGGATAACATATAGTAAATCTCTGTTGCAGGTATGTTTTAGAGTCTGATCACTTGAAGAAGTTCTTTGAATATATTCAGCTTCCAAATTTTGACATAGCATCTGATGCCTATGCAACTTTTAAGGTCAAATTACTGATACAAGCTACTTATTCTTTTTCTTACTGCTCCACAATTTTATGCTCACCAGTTAATTAAGCTAGAGTTTATATCTTTTGATTTTCTAACTAGTTTTGCTGTTGCACATTAACATAGTATCATAAAAGTAGGAGGTACCTAGTGTACTCTTCATCTCCTGCAGTAAGTACTACCTACTGTGAGTGGCTCAAAACTATTCTGTTTGCATTTTGAGCATACAGATTGGGACGGTTCTTTTAGCATAAGTTTTATGTTGGTAGATTTATGGATTACAAATGATTTGATTAGGTAATATACAAATTCCCATTTCTCACAAAACTCCCTGATTCAGGTTGAGCTTGGATCAATCATCAAAAAGTTTAAAATAATAAAAAATTCCACAAAACAAAATAATGGATGTAAGGTATAAAATTAGTAAGGCCATGCATGCTCTTTTGAATTTTTGATACAATGTTTAAATAAAAAGTATAAATTAGCTTGTATTCAGAAATATACTGAGATATTAAAGAATTAAAGAGAAAATAAAATACTCATCTTTTAAACATGATATAATAGATGAAAAAAAAGAACCTATGTTTTTAAGAAATTTAACATTTTAATACCATTTGCATTCCTTTCAAATATTAAAATTTCTTTTACATGAGAAATTTAATAAGTTGAAAGATAAACTTCCTTTTGCTGTAATGAAGAAGATATTCTGTGCTTTTTCTAGTTTCTAGTCTCAGTGTGATCTAACTATTCCCTTTCTGGTTATTTGAACTTTATCCTGTTTGCTAATTCTCTTTTTTTTTGTCCTACATCCAGTAGTTTCTTGCTGACCTATGACTCTCTTCCTCTTTTTCCATGAAGTTCCTTCTTCTCTTCGTCTCCTTTAATCATTCTCAATATACATACAGGGGCTCTCATCATAATGGTCTGATCATGACATGAAATCCAACCACTACCTATCGTGCCCATTGATTCGATAGGGTTTGAATTAATCAAAATTATTGGTTAGTAGATTGATGACCTAGACCCAAATTTTTGCAGATCTAGTTAAAAGATTGCTATGCCTACATACTATACCAACGTTAAGGTGGCATGAGGTTTGCATGCATGCCATGCCCCTTGCATACCATGGTACATTCCCCAGGACGGTCATGAAGCTGAATGACACAAGATATACATATTACTACAGTATGTGTCAAGTTGTTCGGTACCATATGGGCGATATGGGGATGGGGCATTTACATAAATTTAAGTTGAATTTCTGGAATTTACCCTTTGGTATCTATTTCTCTCTAGATTCTCAATTTTGACTTTGCACAACCTTTTACAGAATTAAGTCAGTTGAGTGATAACTATTCAGTGATTAGCCTATGTTATAGGACTAATAGCAAAGTTGGATGAGAATTGATATTCATATGTGATAAGAGAGAATATTAGTGGTTTTATAGAGTTTATAATTGGTTCTTGAAAGAAGGTGATGGAACTCTATTGGGACTTTTTCATGTTTCACACGAGATTGATTTACGGGACATTATTGGAAGAGGGAGATATTTAAGCATAGCAATAATTTTGAAGTGCAATGTGGCAAGTTGATGACTGTTTAGTTTTATGTTTTTAAGAATTCTCTGACTCACATAGATTTTCACTTAACAATTGTATTTAAATTAAGAGTTTTCAGATATGGAAGTTAATACTAGGAATGAGATGCACTTGCCCTAGTTATTCAATTGAATTTTTTTTATTCATCTCTGAAGTTGAATACCTCATTCAAGAACTATTTTTCAGCCAGCCTGTAGGAATCAATAGAAATCCACTTTAATCATTTGATTCCTCTTTACCTACAAAAACTCATATTTGATAAATATTTTATTATTTTACTCCATGCTCCAGTTTTTATAGTGAAAACATATCACCCTAAGTAAATCATCTCATGGCTATTGAGGATGAATCAAATCATATGATTGTATTTCTTAATCTTTCTAACTTGCTTTTATGGTATTAAGGTTGAAAGGTCATTCATAACCATTGATGAATGACGGTATTGATTCATGGGGTGGACTGGTACATACAGGTCAATGCCAATCTTGGAACTGCATCCACAATATTGTATTATAAACTGTGTGTCATTGATGCATCATGGTAACAATTGTTGCCTCATCCTCATTAAGAACACTTGTCCAAGGAGCCTCATGAGACGGTATGAATGTGGCATGTACACCTAGGGAGGTTGGAATGCACTAGAACTTTTGTTACCATTATTGACTTGTTGATATGTATCATAAGAACGATTAAACTCAAAAAAGAATGAGCAACTATCACCAAACATCCAATGACCATAAGATCCTCCATAATATAAAGGTTATGAATACGATGAACTCCCATTAGTGCCGACATCATAAAGGTTCTATCGAATCCACCCAAAGCCATTGACTACCTTTCCTTTTCTTTTATCCTTTTGACTATAAATGATATATGTGGATTCTTGAGCTATGATTTGAATTTTGGGTGATATGCATAGAGTGCTTCTCCTTTATGTTGAATCTCGAATTTTGATGATTAAATTAATTGATGAAGTTATGAACTAATATGCATTTAAGATAAGTGACGTAGGAAAAACTTTGATCGTGGACTTGAATCATAGAAGCAAAATCTAACGTTGTGTCGGAGAGCATCATATCGAATGATTGGTCAACGTGCCAAAGGATAAACTTTATGCCGAACAACGTAGGCTTCATGATTGTAATTAAGTCTTGGTCGAAGTTTAGAGTCTAATTGAGTCATTTTTAGGGTGTAACCATGCCAACTCAATTAAGAGCCCATTGGGCTTGAGTTGGGACTGTTTTGGGCCAAGTAGAAGGCCTATTCAGTAACCCAAGATTAGGTAGAACCACCTATGAGCTGGAAAAGTTGAGAGCACACTTTTCCAAGCTGTTAGGCGGTGGTATTGCCAGACTAAGCGGTGGTACCGCCCAAACATAGTCTCCCAGACTGTGTCAGGCGGTGGTACCACCCAGTGGCAATGCTGCAGCCGGTGGTACTGCCCAACACAAGCGATGGTACCGCTAGGACCCAAGAAACTCAAGATGAGACCTTTTTTGGCTCCAATTTTGAAGTCAGTTAGGGTTTATAAATACTCCAGTTATTTTTGCTTGGGAGAGCATGAAATTGAGTAGAAAGGGAGAAAAAATACGTGAGAAAAATTAAAAATTCTCTTAGGATTTAGAGTCTCTTTCTCCTAGAGCTAGAAGTTTTCTAAGGGAGGAGTAAGGTCTAAAAGAGAGGTGTAAAAGTTCTCTCATGAGCCCGTGAAAAGGGGAAAGAGTTGTAAGAGGGTAGTTGATCTTCGCCCGTTGAAAGAAGATCGGTAGTGAATGGCAGTGGCCTCGACGGAAGAGGAATCGGGAGTGGACGTAGGTCACAACGATTGCACCACTATAAATCTGGTTTGCATTTACTTTATGCTTTTCATTTACTTTGCAAATTAATTTCTTACTTTCACTATGCTTACGAATGTGCTTTCAAGTTAACATCTTTTCGATACGGGCTTTATCCAACAAAGTTTTCGAATTGACGTAATTTTACAAAAGCACTAATTCACCCCCCTCTCTTAGTGCCGATTTCGGTCATAACAGTTGGTATCATAGTCAAGTTTTTCTCAATTGGTTTAACACCTAAGAGAATGACTTTTACCGGTAATCTAGAGGGTCACTCTATCATTTGTCCTCCTATGTTCAATAAGACGGACTATACGTATTGGAAAACACAATGAGAGTTTTCTTGCTTTCTATGAATTTCAATTTATAGAATATCGTTGAAAATAATTTTTAAAAGTCTTGTAAACTAATAAACGAATGAAATGATTTGGAGAAGAAAATTTTTTCTTTAAATGCTATAACTATGAACGCTCTATTTTGCGCTTTAGACAAAAATAAGTTTAATTGTATTTCTTTATGCGAAATTGTACATGAGATTTGACACACACTAAAAGTAACTTATGAAGGCACGAATGGAGTTGAAGAGTCAAATAAATCTTTTGATGCATAATTTTGAATTGTTTCGAATGAAGCCAAGCGAAACCATTGTTGATATGCACACCTGTTTTACGGATGTCGTCAATAGTTTGAAAGCTTTTGAAAAATAGTTTTCTAATCTTGAACTTGTAAACAAGAATCTAAGATCGCTTCCAAAGAGTTGGGATCCAAAAGTAATGATAATACAAGAAGCAAAGGACCTGAACAACCTTTTCGCTTGAAGAACTTATCGGGTCTCTAATGACCTATGAAATGACATATTTGGCACATGACGAACATTAGAACAACCTTCCAAAGAACATGAAGGATTTGACACTTAGAATAAAAGAAGACCACTCGAGTGAAAGCTCAAGTGATGATGACCTTGAACTCCTCACAAGAAACTTTAAAAAATTTATAAAACATGACTTAAGAATAAAACGAACTTAAAAGACGCACCACTTTTCGCTTGAAGAACTTATCGGGTCTCTAATGACCTATGAAATGACATATTTGGCACATGACGAACATTAGAACAACCTTCCAAAGAACATGAAGGATTTGACACTTAGAATAAAAGAAGACCACTCGAGTGAAAGCTCAAGTGATGATGACCTTGAACTCCTCACAAGAAACTTTAAAAATTTATAAACATGAACTTAAGAATAAAAACGAACTTAAAAGAAGAAGCTGCCAAAGAAGAAGAAAGCACTCAAGGTGACTTGGGACGAATCGAACACATCTAAAGACGAAGAGCAAACCAACAAAGGCGAGGTGGCGAACTATGCCTTAATGGTTCTCAACGACGAGGTAAATGACTTAACCGAAATGTATTTACCTTACAATGAATTATTTGATGCATTTATGATTTGTATGATAAATTTAAATTAGTTGGTAAAAATTATAAATTGCTAAAAAAGGATAATATTTCTCTTTCTAATGAATTTGAAAATTTAAAAAATGAGCATGATAATTGCATGTTAAACTCTTGCACTAAATGTGAAGAATTAGATTCATGCAAAAAGGAAAAAATATTATTATAACAAACATTAGATAAACTTAAAATTGGTAGTAAATCTTTAAATATGATTCTTGCCAATAAGAGTCATGTTCATAGAAAGGAAGGAATTGGGTTTGTGAGTAACACTCAACAAAAGCCAACTATCTTCGTTAAAGGACCCACATTATATGTTTCCCATGAAAATAGATGTAATTTTTGTGGTAGATTTGGACATTATGCCTATAGATGTTCATTTAAAAGTATGACTCATATAAATTGGTTTGGGTTCCTAAAGAAACCATAAATGACCTTATGTCAAAAAACAAGATAGATAGATCTAAACATGAGGGATTCAAAGTCAAATGAGTACCTATAGCAAACCCACCTTTCTTATAGACAACTCTATAATCGAAAGCTAAGAGCAAAACTGATAAATTGATAGTGGATGCTCAAGGCTTATGACTGGAGATCCAACACACTTCATAAAGTTCAGTAGTCGAAACAGAATGATTTTGATTGAAAATGCTTTATGTTAATGAAATCATGCTTGATGATTTAATGATTTAACTATACATGATGATTTGAAGTAATGATGATATTTGTGATTCATGGCTTATTGATCTTGATGATTTTTATGATAAAATTTGTTTTTTCGGTTTTAAACGATGATGCCTGTTTTTATTTGGCATAAAAGACAAAGGCATGCTTGTGTGAAATAAATCACATAAATTGAAACACATAAAAAGAGAATATATTTTTCTTGAAATTTTCTCTATCGCTATCTTATCGATTTTTTCAATAAGAGATTGATAAATTTATTTATATCATTTTGAATCTCTTGAAAGTGATTTTGATGATTTGACGATTTGAATTTGAATGAGTTTTATCTATATCATGATATTGAATTCTCATAATCATAACTTGAGATTTTGATGATTGAAATATTGATGTAAATTTATCTTTGTTATTTATCTTTATCATAGTTTGAAAATTGATGTAAAGGGAAAAGAATTACAACATTGTATTCTTCCCTTCTTTTTGACAATGACAAAAGGGGAGTAAAACTTGCTAGCTTGTTCATATCAAAAGAGAAGTAAAGATTGCTAGCTTGCACATTTCAAAGAGAGAAAAACTTGCTTGCTTGCACATCTAAAGAGAAGCAAAAATTGCAAACTTGCACATCGTAAAGAGAGGCAAAACTTGCTAGCTTGCTCATCTTAAAAGAGAAGCAAGAAGTGCTATCTTGTACATCTCAAGAGAAGCAAAAATTTTGCTAACTCGTACATCTCAAAAAACTTGCTAGCTTGCATGTTCTAAAATAATATAAAACTTGCTAATTTACTAGCTTGCATTCTTTTTCAAAAATTTGCTAGTTGTACTTTTCTTATTTTTGTTGATGACAAAGGCGGAGAAGTTATGATGATGATATGAAATTATGCATGAAATACTCATGATATTATGTTGATGCATACAATGAGAAGTTATGATGATCATACACGGTAGGATGTAATGTACTTTGATATTTTGATACCATGATAATTTGTAATGGTTTGGAATTGTGTATGTTATACCTTGATGACTAGAAACTATGTTTAAATGATGATGCTCAATGTATGAAATTTTATATATGATGATGTGATTCATGATTAAAATCGTTTCAACTTAGATTAGGTTATCATTTATTTGAATGATGCTTCATTTCAATTATGGCATGTTGATAGGGGGAGTTTAGTTTAAACTCCGTCATCAATTTGTTGTCATCATCAAAAAGGGGGAGATTGTTAAATCTTGGATTTTGATGATGAAATCAATTGATGAAGTTATAAACTGATATACGTTTAAGATAAGTGACGCAGGAAAAACTCTGATCGTGGACTTGAATCATGGAAGCAGAATCTAACGTTGGGTTAAAGAGCATTATGTCGGATGATTGGTCGATATGCTGGAGGATAGACTTCGCGCTATGAGTTCGAGCATCGGGCCAGAAGAATCGGGCATTACGCCAAGATGATTAGGTGTTGTGGGAAGTCAATATGCAGATTGGACAATACACCAAATTAGAGGACGATGTGTCGAAGGATCGGATGAAGTGCTGGATGTACCAATGATGTGTCGGACAACGTAGGCTTCATGATTGTAATTAAGTCTTAGTCAAAGTTTAGAGTCTAATTGAGTCAGTTTTGGGGTGTAACTATGTTAACTTAATTAGGGGCCCATTGGGCCTGAGTTGGGGCTGTTTTGGGCCAAGTAGAAGGCCCATTCAATGACCCAAGGTTAGGTAGAACCACCTATGAGCTGGAAAAGTCAAGAGTACACTTTTCCAAGCTGTCAAGCGGTGGTACCACCGGATTGAGCGGTGGTACCACCGGATTGAGCGGTGGTTCCGCCAAATTGGGCGATGGTACCGTCCAATGGCAGTGTTGTAGGTAGTGGTACCGCCTAATACAGGTAGTGATACCGTCAGGACTTAGGAAACCCGGGATGAGACCTTTTTTGGCTCCATTTTTGAAGCCATTTGGGGTCTATAAATACTCCAATTATTTCTGCTTGGGAGAGCACAAAATTGAGTAGAAATGGGGGAAAGAATACTTGAAAAAAATTGGAAACTCTTTTAGGATTGAAAGTCTCTTTCTCCTAGAGTTATAAATTTTCTAAAGGAGGAGTGAGGTCTAAAAGAGAGGTGTAAAAGTTTTCTCCTGAGCCTGTGAAAAGGAGAAAGAGTTGTAAGAGAGTAGTTGATCTTCGTCCGTTGAAAAAAGATTGGTAGTGAATGTCGGTGGCCTCGACAGAAAAGGAATAGGGAGTGGACGTAGGTCATGACGACCGAACCACTATAAATTTGGTTTGCATTTATTTTATGCTTTTCATTTACATTATTAATTGATTTCTTACTTTCACTATGCTTACGAACGTGTTTTCAAGTTAACATCTTTCCAATACGAGCTTTATCGAATAAAGTTTTCGAATCAACGTAATTTTACAAAAGCACTAATTCACCCCCTCCTCTTAGTGTCAATTTCGGTCCTAACACTTTGTCCATGCCCCACCTTAGGGTTGAGTAGCCAGAACAATAAAATGGCCATCGTCGTTGCCAATATCAATTGAGGCATTGTTGTTGACATCATAATTGTCTCTATAAACCTCACGGGGCATTGATTGTGCAGGAGAAGGTGCCTCATCGTTGGAGTACAAGTGTTGCTCGTCAATTCTTTCCAAAGGATCAACTGATGCCACAACCTCATATATGTGATTGTTGGATGACACTAACCCTACTAGATTGACACCTTGATGTATAGTTGGCACGTCCTAACCGACCGTGCTCTTCCTCCTACTGGGATGATGTTCCTCTTCTTATATAGCTTTAGTGATGAAATGAGATATATGCGAGTGTCTCGTACCTCATCAAGCAAAGGACCCCCTAGGTTTCCTATTGCATCGACCCATTTCAACATTGGTCAAAAATCTTCATTGTAGAACTTAATAGTCAAAAGGATTAATTTGTAGCTCCTTGGTTCCATATCGAGCTCAGCCCATTGCAGCCTTAAAGGTATATTGTAGTGCACATATAGAAGCTTCTCGAGACATCCATATGATAGTCGATTGCATACCCTCATGTGAATCAAGGTAATTGATCAATTATGTTCGAAGTTGGTTATTCCTCAACCCTGGCCAATGTAGTCACAATGGATGCACTACCGATGATGGTGGTTCTCTAAATGGTTCTCCAAGTGACGTACATGTTTCTAAACCTTATCACCTGATTATTACTTCGGGATCATTTTCCTATAAAAAAATTGTAATAAGTTATGGCTAATGACCCTAGTTGGATCTAATGGAAAAACTGACACTAATTAGTTCTATATACTTTAATCATATTAAAAATAATAAAAGAAACCTTAATCAACCTATAAGTTCAAAATCAAACAACTAGTAACAGCTGTAATTAGGCCTAATTACCCCAAATTTGAGCCTAAATGTAAGAGAATGCACTTAATTGAGCCTAAACTTAATAGAAAGACACATAATGCTTAACAAGTTGTGATTAGGTCTAATGACCCCCAATTTGGTCCTAAAAGTAACATAATGGACCTAATTGAGCCTAAACTTAAGAAAAAAAGATAATAATCACCCTTAACAAGTTGTGATTAGACCTAACTGCTCCCCAATTTGGGCATAAAAGTAAGATAACAGACGTAATTGAATCTAAACTTAAGAGAAAGACACTAATCACCTTGATTCTTCCTAATTATGGAATAATAACTAATAAGCATCTGATTATTTGAATTGATAAATAAAACATAATAATAACATAAATACCTTTAATCAGAGAGAATTTCCACTGAACCTCGAGTTCCAATCCTTCCAAAGGAAGAGCTTGATTTCCACTAATTACTAATTAGTGAGTCTAATCAAGTTAGAATGAGTCTGAGATTGAGTGAAAGCAGGGAGAGGAGGCTGATTTGACCGTTGGAAGCTGATTTGACCCAAGATGAATTGGTACCAATCGAAATCCGACTGTTACCGATTGATACGGGTTGGTAACGGTCAGGTTTTGACCATATCGCTTGATATAGGGGGCATACATCTCAGTACACCCCCCTGTTTTATGCGTTCTGCTCAAAACAAAGCGGTACACAGACTGGTCATTGGGTGGATAGGCACATGTTGCCCATTTCATACCATTTCGGGGGGTACATCAATCACTGGATTCATCGAAGGTCATTGCCATGGCTTAACCTTTAGTTAGATATCTTGCCATAATAAATTGTTTTTCTTTAATTAGTTTCTTCTAGTGAGTTTTTTAATTTTTCATTACTAGAGTTTGGACCTCTTCACTTGTCCGTTTTTGTGCTTTCATTCTACTCCTAAACAAATAGTGGAGATCTCATTAGTAATAGAATTTGAGGAGTGTTGGACTAAACTAGAGTAGAAATATAGGACATTTTTAATTCCTTCAACAGTATAGTGGAGATCTCATCTGAATTTTCTTTTCCATATTTTCATGGATATACTGAAAATCGATTTACCTGTTGTACTTAGGAAATATCTCATTTCATTTCTTGAGTTGTTAAATGCAAGATATTATTTGTGATGCTGGTTATCTGCCTTTTTGCTTTAAATTTAATCTGCAAACTGGTAATGCTTATGTTGTTGCAATACAGGAGCTCATGACAAGGCATAAATCAACTATTGCGGAATATCTTTCTAAAAATTATGAATGGGTAATTGATCTTTTTCTTCTGGGTCTGGAGGCTTTTTTCCTCATTTTTCTTATTATGGGTAAGGTGTGAAAGCATCAGGTAGCTAGATCCAAATTATATCCTGAAATGATTGGAGTTTTAATCTAGTGAGTTTTAGTTTTAATGTTATTCTCGTAGTGGTCAAACTATTGAAGTTTTTAAATAATTTTTGCGTATTCTTTATCCATTCTGAATTTATGGTTAGAATTTCTTCAGTTGATAGAATTACTTGATGCTTGTAACCAACTTGTAATTTAAACATCTTTTGAATGGGTTATATTAGTCACTGAACAATGTGCAGTGGAAATCAACAATAAACAATTTAACTCAACTTGTATCCCAATAATGTGAAAATATGTGTCATTGTATCTTCTGAACTGTATTAGGTTTCATATTTATTTTAGTTTTGAATCTTTACTAGTAATTTTGCAAAATGCTCATAAATCTATGTGCATGAAACGATATTCTGGCCTTGATGTATTGATCAACTGCCGTTGTTTTGATGTAATTTTGCATTGTTGTTGGCACCAAATACCATCTGTTCTGGATTTCCTGCATTGTTAAAATAGCTTAGATCTGGATGCTGATATATTTTCTTTTAATGAAGTTTGAAAATTTTTATTTAGTGGTATTATGTACTTTTCTTGACCAAGCATGTTGACAATATTTCCCAGAACTTGATTTCATTTGCATTTGTTACTCAGAAGTTTCATCCCGAATGCCTTAAAGACCATCTCTTTTTTCCTTTTTTCTTTATGAAAATCAATATTTCCAAAAGTTCACTTTGGTTCTTTCACTTCTATCTTGTAGTTAGAGCCAGAGTAGTCATTTCTCATTTCTTAGCTCTTCACCTACACTTGCCTATAACTAGTTAATCAAGATGTGCAAGGAAACATGGGGTTGAAAAAATGCAACCTTACTAGTGGAGACTCATTGGATAGTGGAAACATGTTCAACTTTTCTAGATAGAGGAAAATAGCTTTTAAATAAAAGCCTCTTATTAAATCCTAATGTTAGATGTTAAATTGGAAAAAAACATGTTAGTAGGAACATTGTATATTTTAGCAAGGATTCAAATTTCAAATAATACCGCCCGTACGGGGTGGTATGTACTGGTTCGTCAGCAGACCAGTACATGGACTACCTACTACTGAGCGGTATTATATATATAATATATATTATATATATTATAATATATATATTATATAAATATGCGACGTCGTGTCACCTCGGCAACGTTGCCGAAAAAGGTGACGTCATGTCGCCTCGGCAATGTTGCTAAAAAAATTTTTATATATAAATATATATAATATTATATATATATATAGGTGACGTTGTCGCGTTTTTCTACGACGTCATCGAATTATATATATATATTATATTATATATATATATATTTTTATATATATATACCGAACGGTATACAGAACGATATACCGCTCGGTATACAATACCGTACCATACCGAGTGAATGTCGAAACTCTAGTATGGTACGATATTTGAATCCTTGCATTTTAGTATAAGGACATGAGAGATGAATGCTTCACCAACACATAACTCCATTGGTTGATTTACTTCATTTTTTATCTCTTTGATTTTATTCTTTCAGTATTAGAACTGTGAAAGAAAAAATTATTTTCCCCATGGCTAGTCCTGTAAGGTTCCAGTGCAATGCATTTCAATATGTGGGAAGTGTTGATAGCATTTTTTTTAACTATTTGTCATTCCAGTTTTTCGCAGAATTTAACTCAAGGCTGTTATCATCTCCCAATTACATCACAAGAAGGCAAGCTATCAAGGTAATTACAGACCATTACTGGATCATGTTTCTTTCTAGAGTAACATAACTCTTTTGGAACATTCTGATATCTGGCCTTCAACTTATTTTTTCTTAGAGATCTTCTACACATTCATGTTCTGTGGTTCTATTTGATATCTCAAAAGCCTGTGAAATGCCCCGATCTTTTGCTGATTAGATTCAGTTATTGCTTGAAGTATCTTCAGCTATCTATCTGTTGAAACGGTTGCCAACATCCTCTTTTCCTCAGCTTTTAGGTGACATATTACTGGACCGGTCAAATTCTGCAGTTATGGTGCGCTATGTTAGCTCAAAAGACAATCTTATGATTCTAATGAATCTCCTCAGGGTATGTTTAACTTGAACCTTTCTCAACAAGACTGATATGACTCCCTTTATATCATTTCTGGTGATTTTTACTTGGACAATTCCCTCTGCAAATTCTCATATTTATCATTGTTACCCAGTAACTTGAAGAAGCATCATCATAGTGTCTTAAATTTTCAGATGTCACTTGTTCGTGGTGAAATCTCCATTACTCGATGAATATATCTGCTGGCATTGGTCTCTATTAGTGTAACTCATTTGAGCTACACTGTGGAGCTCTTATTTTGTCTAAACAGCAATTCCTTGATTTTTCTATATGTATTAAAACACTCATCATTGTTATTATTGTAGAACAATTGGTGATTCCATAATAGTTGATAAAATTTTACCAAGTAGATGGTATTATGGTTAGTGAGTTTGTTTTGTGTAGCACTTATAAGTTCATTAGCTGCTGAGGTCTTGACCCAAAAGTATTGTTATTCTAAATATCCATATTGTCCTCTTATGCCAGGAATCAAGTAAGAATATTCAGATAGAAGCATTTCATGTATTTAAGGTATTACTCATTTCCATCGCCCTCTGTTCTTCATCACCTAATCTTCTTAGATTTGACTTTTTTTCCTTTTTGGGGGTATAAAAATTTCAGTTATTTGTTGCTAATCAAAATAAGCCACCTGAGATAACAAGCATTTTGACTACAAACAAAAGAAAACTTCTTCGTCTACTCCAAGATCTCAAATTAGACAAAGGTACGCTGGATTAACATATCCTAGTTGTCTGATTACTTCATAGCACATGCTTGTGATATCTTATGTCATGTTTTTTGTTCAGAATATCAAGTTTGTATCGATAAAACTTTTATTCCTTGTAGTCGACTCGTGTTTACTTAGCTTCTTTGTGTGAGTGCCAACATAGGATCAGTACTCTTTTTGACATATTTTATGGATTCACCCTTTCTTGGATCATTTTTCTGCAGAAGACGAACAGTTTGAAGGAGACAAAGCCCAAGTCATCCAAGAGATAGAAGCACTTGATTAAGAGAATCTCTCTCTTTAATTGAGTTCGTGGAGTGCTGTTATTTTTCACTCTTATGCTGGAACTTGGTACCACACTTACTCAATGATTTCCTGCATGGTATGCAGTGCTATATGTTTTATCTACCAAGAAGGATGACGATGATATATGTTACTGTTGTTTCTTTCCATATTTCATCACGCCTCTTTATGTGCTGGCTATTGTTGTGCAATCAATCATAAAGACTTTGTATTGGGGATGTGATTGATTGCATTCTTTTGTTTCTTGGCCAGAAAATTAATAAAGCATAGGCATTCTTTCATTTGTTTAGACTTGATGGCATATGAATGCATTATTGTGAGGTTTTGAACCTACAAAATCAACAAGCAGCAGGATTGTGAATCAGTTGTGTACACTTGAACTATTTGTTTGGGGTGATAGTGAAAGTCATTACCATGAAATATGTCACATCAATTGAATCCAAATATAAAATATTCATTGAATGTTTTTTTTACTGCAGGGAATATCTTTTCCCGTAAGTGATTAGGGAGAATCGACTATAATGACGATTGTAAGCATAGTTTTTGCACTATGATCTCTTTCATCCTCTATTACCCAGGTTCACCTTAGGAATCTAACTTGGGTGTTGAACGGATCATGTTGCAAATCTTAACTGCAATTTTATCGGACATCAATCTTAATGCATGTCGGTATCACATCGGGTGTTTGCCCACTTGTAGGAGCATGGCCCAGCAAATGCTGTAAACAGACAACCCAATGAGGACAACTCTAGGAGGGCTACTTTTTGTAGGAGCATCACCCGATAAAGGCATTCCACTTTTCACCCATGACACTTTAACCCTCGTTGAACAATTGTCAATATTCTTCTTCGTTGATGCTTCGAGTTTTGTCCTTGTTCAATGACAACGTTCTCTCTTCATTGTTGGGGATGTTGACACACATGATGGTCCATGTAATATGTCCAAACCTTGACAAGGATGATGTGGTCCGTCATCCTCATTATCCCACAACTACCATGATTCATAGCTACACAAACTCCTCAGTAGCAATCACAACCCTTAGCACTCACCATGCACCTCGGTCAATGACGACACTCGTGGCGCCAGAGCACTCATGATCTTTACACACTCAACAAATGACACTCTATGATCCCCCATTATCAAGGTTAATAGGCTTCATCATCCCAGTCGGTAGTGCCTAAATCAAAGGGTCAGTTGGTAGATTTCACCAACTATACTACACACAAATCCAATAGATTGAATGACACTTAAGAAATGCATCGAGAGTTCTTCTGACGAAGGAGACCAAGCCAATGCACATTACAAATCCACCTTTGTTTAGAAAATATTCTACTGGGTTTTTATCTCCTGACATTGAAAGTATTTGATAGGCATGGACCCCGCAGAGAACGAAGTAGCTTTTTATATCATAATGATCCTCTATAACATATCAAATATCTTGTTATATTGACCCTTCCCCTTGGCACTACGGTCACCACGATACTTTTGTTTCTTGCCAGTCTCAGTGGCCTTCGTCTTCCAACTTGCAAAGAAATTTAAGTAGCATTTTGTCACCCCAAAGTGCACGTTCATAGCCTTACTAGTAATTGCTAGTTATAGGTGTTCTGATACATGTGACACACTATATATTTATTATTATTATTATTATTATATTTTTATTTTTTATTATTTGATAAATATATATTGTGATATTCTTAAATCTGTACAGTAGGAATTGGATCATGATGATATTATGATAATGAGACCAATTCTCCTATAAATACTTATCTTAAATATTCTCAATCATACGTTACTAAATAGAGATATTGAGATAACCGGATTAATCGGTATACTACATACCCGTCCATATAATGGAGATAACTTGTCTCATAATTGCTTGTGTGAGAACACTACGGATATAGTGTAGGTATTTATTGGAGAATAAGTTCACTGGATGATTCGCTTATGGAATGTTGATTGGTTAATGATATCTTATCATTAAATAGTAATTTCGTAGTCCCAATTGTGCATATGGTCCGTAGACTTGAGACACCAAAGATGCCCTATATGAGTACTCCGCTCTTTGATATAAACTTATAGGTTTGGAGGTTCCAAATCTAGCACAACCGGTCATTGGGAGTGGTAGTCAACCTTACAAGAGCAATTAAGTATTAATAGAGGATCATCCACTCTCAATATCATAAGAGGAATATCTCATGTATTCTTACTCAAGCAAATCCGTAGCCAAGGTTAATCGGATCATAATAAATTTGATAAGTATGAGATTCGGATTGAGAGAGGAATTTTGAGGAGAATCCAATTAGAGTGATACTTGAATAAATTTCGTATGAGCTTAAAAGCACTATACCTGATATATGATCTTTAGGATATTATATAGATGAGGGACTATATATATATATGATAATTGAAGGCAGATAAATCTAATGGAATAGATCCCATTATACCGTTTGGAGATTATGACATTGTGGCCTAGTATGTCTATAGTCGATGAATTGAGTGAATTATTACGAGGATAATAATTTACTGAATTAGAAAGAGTTATGAGTTAGAATGAGTTTTGATAGGTGAAACTCACGACTAGCTCAGTATTGAGCCTAGAAGGTCATACATATATGATGGATGATGTGATGAATAGAGGATTGGATATATGATATCCAATAAACTCCTATTTTACTATATCCTTTAGGTGAGACCCAATAGGGCTTAGGATGGTTATTGGATGAGGATCCAATTTTCATTAAACTAGGGATAATTGGATAGTGATCCATTATCCAATATATCAGGGTAATTAGATGGAGATCCAATATCTAATAGGACAAGATCAATCAGGATTAAATTGAGAGAGGTCTCTATAAATAGGAGAGTGACCAAAGGGTCATTGGCTAGACACATTTGGCCACCCACCTCCTATTCTTCTCCCTCCCTTTCCTCCCCTACCATCAGTTTTATTTGGGGGTGAGAGCAGCAAGAAGGGTCGGCCCCTTCTTGTGTTCACTACTCCATGATGGTGCATGAAGGCGAGGAAAGAACGTGTTGCAAGAGGAGGTGTGTCACTACTTCATTTGCTATGTGGATCACTACTAGAGAGGGGTTTATGAGAGCTTCTTTATCCATGGACTAGGATTTTTAGATTGGGGATATATGATCTCTCCTATGTGAGAATATCTCACACGTGTTACGTAGTTTTTTAGTTTTATGAGTTTTTCGCTCCCAATTATCACACAAAGATCAAATATGATTCTTTTAGAAAACTAGTTTTTTTTAATTTTTTCATTATGCATGTGATTATCTCTGCGGTTTCCCTACAAGGGACACCATGCCATGAGGATTTGACAAGAATTCTAAATAGTTTAAAAGTTAAACTATATAATTAATTAAATAGTTTAATTAGTTATTATCTAGTAGTTCTGTATATTTGTATACATGTGATGTATGATGTAGATAGATGATCATGAGCCATGTGTGATAATGTGATGTGAGTATATGATTATTATTATTGGGTCTGCGAGCCTCTTTCTCTCTCTCTCTCTCTCATTATATTGGGCATGTAATTCTATCTAATATGTACATTTTGTTGGGAAACCTGGGGAGGTATCACATGCATAGCAGAAAATAGAGAACAAAAAGTAGTTTCCCAAAAGAATAATATAGGAACATTGTGCGATGATTGGGAGTGAAAAACTGGTCAAATAAAAAACTACATAAGATATGAGATGATCTCACCTAAGGGAACTCATATATCCCTGATCTATAGATTTCAATTCATGGATGAAGGAGATCTCATGTTCTCCTCTCTAATGGTGATACACACAGTGGATGAAGTGGTGACGCACCTTCTCTCATGATGCGTTCTTTTCTTGCTTTCATGCACCACCACCAATGCAGTAGGGGTAGTCCTTCTTGCTACCCTCGTACACTAGAGAGGGGACAGTCGACTAAGAAAGAAGCAGTGAGAGAAGTCAAAGTGGTGGCGGTTGTTAGGACCATTTCGACACTAAGAGGGGGTGGGGGGGGGAGGTTATGAATTAGTGCTTACATAAAATCATATAGATTTGAAAACTTCGTTCATTGAAAAAAAAAAACCGTATTGGAAAGATGTTAACTTGAAAACATACAAGGCCATTGGCTTTCACTACCAATTATCCTTCAATGGGAAAAGATCAACTACCCTTACAAGTCTTTCTCCTTTTCACAAAATCAGGAGAGAATCTTTACACCCCTCTATTACAAGTATTCCCTCACACTTTCCCTTAGAATAGCCTCTAAGCATATGGAGGAGGGAACTCAACTTTCTAATAGGGTTTGTAACCTTAGAATCATAGAGTTTTGTTCTACTTTTTATTGTAAACTAAGAAGGGATGAGTGGGGTATTTATAGGCCTCAAATGGATTCAAATTTGGAGCTAAAACGATCTCATCTCGATTTTCCCATATCCTAGTGGTACCACCGTCTATTGTTGAGAAATCTTGGGGGGCGACATCACATGCACAACGGAAGAACAGAAAACAAAATCCCCAATTCCCAAAGATATGTTCGTTATCGTGCGAAGATTGGTTCGTAAAAATCCGTAAAACAGAAAATCACGTATGAGATAGATTGTATTACTTAGGGAGATCGTATATCCCTGAATCCCTACAGATCTCTAGGAAAGGGTGAAAGAGGTCAAGCGCCCTCCTCTTTAGTAGTGATCCAAATAGTAGGGCTATAACGACACTTCTCAAAACTTGAAGCATACTTTGAGGTAGAGAGGGGGAGGAGAATATGAGAGGCAAGCAAAAGACTCTAGCCTATGAACCACTGATTCCCTCCTATTTATAGAGATCCCCTATCAACTTAACCCTAATGGATCCTGCCCTCTTAGGTATTGGATCTCCATCCAACTACTTAAGCCTCTTAGATTAGTGGATCTCTATTTAATAATCTCTCATGGGCACTTATTGGATCCCTTCCATAGGATCTAATAATTCAGGGGCTTATTGGATATCCAATAAGATAGGGCTCCGATGGATATCTTATATCTGAATCTCTACTCAATGCAATGCCTAGCATATGTGTGTGACCCTCTAGGCCCAATATCGAGTTAGCCGTGAGTCATACATATCAGAACTCCTTCTCGCTTAGTGAATTATTCTCTCCATAATAATTCACTCGATAATCGATTGTAGTTGTACTAGGCCACTACGCCGCAGTCCCTAGATGATACAAGGAAATCCAATCCATTGGACCTGTCTATCCTCAATTATCATGTACCAAGAGTCCCTCGTCCATCTAATATCCTAGAGACTGTATACTGGGCATGGTGTTGCCAAACCCATATGATTTCTACTCAAGTCTTGCTCTAATCAGATTCTCTTGGAGAACTCTTTTTCTCTCAATCCAAATGACCCTAGCCAAGGATTTGTCTGAGCAACAACACATGAGATATTTGATAGGACTCTAGTAGGGTTGGGTCCTACTCAACCAAGAAGTAGCTAATAAAACCTTGTGAGATTATAATAAACCCCACTTAGCTGCCTCTATCCTATAAAGAAGAGTGATTAGGGTTTATATTTGGGCCTTTGGGCTTCTTAGCTGCCGTCCCGTTTTATTGGGTTGGTTGGTTAGGGTTGAGGGTAAAAGGGGTAATTCACTTAGGAAGCAACCCCTAGGGCTAGAGTTTGGAACCGTATATAAGCATGTAGCCTCTATCTTTTTGAGAATAAGATCTATCTACAATTGCAACCATTTGGCCGACTTATAGGAGGGTGGAACCCCTATAGCGTTCCAAGGAGTAATCTCCCTCAAAGATCAATCTACATAGAATTCCTCTAGGGTTATATCATCTAGTATCAGAGCAGCGATCTTGCTGCTTTTGCTGCCATCCCTGCCGCCCACCACCAGCCAAGAAATTCCCATAATTACTCTTGACGTTGCTATCTCCACTGTCATCTTCTACCGTAGATCAAATTAATCTACTACCGTCACCTCTAATTGCATCAGAGATCTGGTATTCTCCTATCACTAATACCTTTTATTGTCATAATTTTCTATTCAAAATACTAGGAAGAAGTTTTCTTATCTATCCCATGCTGCGAATTCTTTTTGTCGCAAAAGTTATCTTCTTTGCGAATGAAGGATTACTATAGAAAATTTCAGCCGCATATTGTTAATTTTAACCGATCTATTTACAATCCTCTTTGAATGAAATTTCTTATATGATTCATAAATCATCTTCGCTTCCATCTAAGATTGATCTATTGAGGAATTCATCTCTAAAAACGTTCTTGTGTTACTGTAAATTTTTATCGTAAAACGTTAGAATTTTTCGACGAGAATTCTACTCTCGCAACTTGTACCAATTTCCTTGCTGTTATACTGCCAAAATTTTGTTGATTAAATTGGTCATCATTGCTGTAATCTAAACCAAGATTTGCTGTCAAATTACCTCCTCAAATCTATTAGTTTTTGTTGGAAATTTCGTTGAGAAACTGCTGTTTCTTCAATGACAATTCTGCTCTTACAAGACTACACCTATCTGCAGCAACTTCCATTGATTTCTATCAAACCTTTATTGCTATCTATCACAGATCTAAAATATTTTTTTCCTAACATTCATCCACTACCATCATAGCCCTAAAACTCTACTAAACCACACCCTCAAACTGCACGCAAAACAACCACAAAACAAGCCTAAACCATAGCCTACATCAACCAACCCACCAACCCTTTCGACCACTACTTCTCTCAATCTATACATGCTTTTAACTTGACAAAAAAAGAGAGATCTTAATATTACAGATTTGGAGGCATATACTATGGCATTTGAGGAGGCAATCAATACTAAATTCAAAGCCTTCAAGACATGAATGAAGGATAAGATTTGGACTCTCTTTACCGAACTCAGTTTGGGCTGACCACCAAGCCCAAAGAAATCATATCAAGGAGAGAACTCTAATCAATCACACCAAGCCTGAAGAGTTGACTTCCGAGAGAAGGGAGGCTCTATGACTGATCCCTACTATCCATGCATGAGGGTGGACTTCCCTAGATGGGAAGAAGGAGACCTGATTCGTTGGATCTTGCACGTGGAGCGATATTTTTGGTACCACAAAACCGCGGACGCATCTTGTTGAATCTCGGATTTTGATGATGAAACCAATTGATAGAGTTTATGATTTGATTTGTGTTTTAAGTGATGCAGGAAGCTTCAATCAGGGAGAGACGATTAAAGTAGGAAGAATCATGTTAGGCCAGAGTAGAATATGTCAGAAGATTGGACGTCGACCTAGAGGATCGTTTGACGTATCGGCAGAAGGCTTCGGGCCAAGAAGAGCAGAAATTGCACTAAGGATATCAGAGTTGCAAAGGTCAACTGGCTAATTGGGCAATAGATCACAAGAGAGGACGATGTGCCGAAAAATCGAATGAAGTGTCGATGAACCAGTGACATGCTCAACAACATGATTCAAGATTTGTAATAATTGTATAGATTGAAGTAGGGTTTATTTGTGTAGAATTAACTATGATAGTGATCAAGGCATAAGGCAAAATGAAGTCCCGGAGTCAAGAACAAAACTTCATTGGGAGTTCGAGAGTTCTTCAGAAGTTTTGCCGAAATTGATCGAGAAGTCTAGGAGCTTGCCGAAGAAGCTCATCGGAAATCACCAAGAAGATCGTCGTGAAGTCCAAGAGCATGTCGGGAGTCCACTGGAACATTGCCGAGAGATCGTTGGTGTTAGGAAAAGATCAGCATTAAGAGGGTGGGGTGAATTAGTGCAGCGGTAAAAATTACATTAGTTCAAAACTTCATTGCGATTTAAACCATTTTCAATGTAAAACTATTTCATAAAGGTATTAACTTTGAAAGCATACGAAAGAGTATAGTGAATGTAAAGCAAGTAAAGTGGTTTGCATTAAAGTAAATTGCTTAAGAGAAATGCAAACCAGATTTTTATAGTGGTTCGGTCGTCATGACCTACATCCACTTCGTCGATTCTTCTTCTGTCGAGGCCACTAGCATCCACTATCAGTCTTCTTTCAATGGGCGAAGACTAACTACCCTTTTACACCCCTCTTCTTCTTTTCATAGGTTTAGGAGATAACCTTTTACAACCCTCTTTTACAAGGTATCCCTCTCACACCTCTCCCTTAGAACTCTCTCTAAGCTTTGGGAGGAGGGAACTCAAATTTCTAAGGTTTACAACTTTAGAATCAAAGGTTTTGCTCAATATTTCTTACTAATCCATGTAGGAATAGCTGGGATATTTATAGTTCCCAAATTGATTCAAATTTGGAGCCCAAAATTTAAACCCCTAAAATTTAACGTACCGACCACCGCCTGCACTAGGCAGTACCACCACCTACAGCCTGACACTGGGTGGTACCACCACCTAGAAGACTACACTGGTGGTACACCACCTACAGCCTGACACTGGGTGGTACCACCACCTACAGCCTGACACTGGGTGGTACCACCACCTACAGCCTGACACTGGGTGGTACCACCACCTACAGCCTGACACTGGGTGGTACCACCACCTACAGCCTGACACTGGGTGGTACCACCACCTACAGCCTGACACTGGGTGGTACCACCACCTACAGCCTGACACTGGGTGGTACCACCACCTACAGCCTGACACTGGGTGGTACCACCACCTACAGCCTGACACTGGGTGGTACCACCACCTACAGCCTGACACTGGGTGGTACCACCACCTACAGCCTGACACTGGGTGGTACCACCACCTACAGCCTGACACTGGGTGGTACCACCACCTACAGCCTGACACTGGGTGGTACCACCACCTACAGCCTGACACTGGGTGGTACCACCACCTACAGCCTGACACTGGGTGGTACCACCACCTACAGCCTGACACTGGGTGGTACCACCACCTACAGCCTGACACTGGGTGGTACCACCACCTACAGCCTGACACTGGGTGGTACCACCACCTACAGCCTGACACTGGGTGGTACCACCACCTACAGCCTGACACTGGGTGGTACCACCACCTACAGCCTGACACTGGGTGGTACCACCACCTACAGCCTGACACTGGGTGGTACCACCACCTACAGCCTGACACTGGGTGGTACCACCACCTACAGCCTGACACTGGGTGGTACCACCACCTACAGCCTGACACTGGGTGGTACCACCACCTACAGCCTGACACTGGGTGGTACCACCACCTACAGCCTGACACTGGGTGGTACCACCACCTACAGCCTGACACTGGGTGGTACCACCACCTACAGCCTGACACTGGGTGGTACCACCACCTACAGCCTGACACTGGGTGGTACCACCACCTACAGCCTGACACTGGGTGGTACCACCACCTACAGCCTGACACTGGGTGGTACCACCACCTACAGCCTGACACTGGGTGGTACCACCACCTACAGCCTGACACTGGGTGGTACCACCACCTACAGCCTGACACTGGGTGGTACCACCACCTACAGCCTGACACTGGGTGGTACCACCACCTACAGCCTGACACTGGGTGGTACCACCACCTACAGCCTGACACTGGGTGGTACCACCACCTACAGCCTGACACTGGGTGGTACCACCACCTACAGCCTGACACTGGGTGGTACCACCACCTACAGCCTGACACTGGGTGGTACCACCACCTACAGCCTGACACTGGGTGGTACCACCACCTACAGCCTGACACTGGGTGGTACCACCACCTACAGCCTGACACTGGGTGGTACCACCACCTACAGCCTGACACTGGGTGGTACCACCACCTACAGCCTGACACTGGGTGGTACCACCACCTACAGCCTGACACTGGGTGGTACCACCACCTACAGCCTGACACTGGGTGGTACCACCACCTACAGCCTGACACTGGGTGGTACCACCACCTACAGCCTGACACTGGGTGGTACCACCTACAGCCTGACACTGGGTGGTACCACCACCTAGAAGACTGCACTAGGTGGTACCACCACCTAGACTGGCGGTACCACCGCCTGACACAGTCTCGAAGACTGTGCCATGATGATTTCACCTGTTTGGTCACTGTTTGGGCCTTTCTCTTGGCCCAACATAGCTAAAACTTGGGCCCAATTGTCCCTTAATTGGGTTGGCCCAATTATAATCCTAATTATATGCTAACTATGAATTTTAAGATATTTACTAAGCTAAACAAAGTCCGTAAGTCTTGGTTTCTTCCGACAAGCTTCCAGCGATCTTTCGACGAACTTTCGATGATCTCTCGACAATGTTCCAACGGACTCCCGATAAGCTCCTGGACTTCATGATGATCTTCTTGGCAAGTTTCGATGAGCTTTTTTGGCAAGCTCTAGGACTTCTCGATTGGTTCCGGTAGAACTTCCGACGAACTCTCGAACTCTCAACGAAATCGCGTTCTTGACTCCGGGACTTCATTTCACTTTATGCCTTGCTATCATAGTTAATTCTGCACATGTAAAACACACTTCGATATAGACAATTATTACTAAGTATGAATCATGTTGTTCGGCATGTCATTGGTTCATTGACGCTTCATCCGATTCTTCGATGCATCATTCTCTCTTGCGGCCTATTGCTCAGTTGGTCAGTTGACCTCTACAACTCCGATATTCTTGGCACAATATCTGCTTTTCTTGGCCCAATGCCCGAATCCATGGCTCGAAGCCTTCTGTCGATATGTCGATCATTCCTTCGGCTCAACATCCAATCTTCTGACATGTTCCACCGGCCCAACATGATTCTTTCTGCTTTAATTGTCTTGTCCTGATCGAAGCATCCTGCGTCACTTAAAACATAAATTAAATCATAAACACTTATAAATTGGTTTCATCATCAAAATACGAGATTCAACAATCTCCCCCTTTTTGATGATGACAACCAATTGATGACGGAATTAACCTTAACTTCCCCTATCAATATGCTATATTGTTAGAACCATGAATTCAAGCTGAATTCAAGTCATTGCAAATTTCATCATGAATATTTGCAACACGTCATCATGCATAACATGATCATACTCCTCCTCCTTTGTCATCAACAAAAAGGAGAAGTGTAACTTTCTAAGCGTTTGAGATACAAGTTCAAATCGTTGTCTAATAAATATAATTTCCAGTTTTATCATTATGCAAGATAGCAATAATTAAAGATGTGCAAGTTTAGCATGTTTGCTATACTTGAGATAGGCAAGATAACACTTTTGCTTCTTTTGAGATAACAATTCTTTGCTTCTCTTTAGATTACAAGCTAGTGATTCTAGCAAATTTTACATCATGCAAGATAGCAAATTTTCGGTGATGTTCAAGATATTAAGTTCTTCTCCTTGAAATTTGTAAGCTAGCAAATTTTACACATATGAAATTTGGCAAGCTTTTTGCATCTTTTGAGATAAGCAAGCTTTTTGGTTCTTCTTGAAATATGCAAGCTAGCTAGCAAGCTAGTAAAATTTTCTCCCACTATGTCATTATCAAATAGAAAGGAAGAATACAATATTGTAATTCTTCATCGGTTTGCCACTTCATCTTCATCGGTTTGCTCCTCATCTTCGGATGAGCTTGATTCGTCTGTAAGTGCTTCATTCTTTTTGCATTCATAGCAAGTAGTTGCGTTCATTTTGTTCTTTAATTTTTGTTTCATAAACTTTTAAAATTTCATAGTGAGGAGTTCAAGTTCACCATCACTTGAGCTTATGCTCGAGTGGTCTTCGATTGTTCTTAGTCCAAAATCCTTCCTACCCTTTGGAAGGTAGTTCTGAAGTTCTTCACGTGCATTGCATGTCATTTCATAGGTTATTAGAGACCCGATAAGTTCTTCGATAAAAAAAGTATTCAAATTTTTTTATTCTTGAATAGCCATTATTTTCGAATCCAAATTTTTAGAAAGTGATCATAAAATCTTGTTAACGAGTTCAAAATTAGAAAAGTATTTGCCAAGAGCTTTTAAACCATTGACGACATTCATAAAATGGGTGTACATGTTAACAATGGTTTTGCTCGGCTTCATTCGAAATAGTTCAAAATCATACATTAAAAGATTGACCTTCGAAACTTTTAATCTACTTGTGCCTTCGTGAGTGGTATTAAGAATGTGCCAAATGTCGAAAGCCATTTCGTAAGTAGAAACCCGATTAAACTCGTTTTTGTCTAAGGCGCAAAATAGAGGGTTCATAGCTCTAGCATTTAAAGAAAAAGTCTTTTTCTCGAAATTATTCCAATGGTTCATTGGAAGAGAAGACCTTTGAAAATTGCTTTTAACAATATTCCATAAATTCAAATCTGAAGAAAGCAAGAAAACTCTCATTCAAGTTTTTCAATATGTGTAGTCCGTCCCATTGAACAAGGGAGGACGAATGAGAGAGTGACCCTCTTAAATGCCGAAAAGAGTCATTTCTCTTAGGTGTTAAACCAAATGAGAAATCACGAGGTCTAATACCAATTATTAGGAAAAGATCAACACTAAGAGGAGGGGGGGGGGGGGGGGTGGGGGTGAAGTAGTACAGCGGTAAAAATTACGTTAGTTCAAAACTTCATTGCGATTAAATCTGTTTCCAACGTAAAACCGTTTTGTAAAGGTATTAACTTTGAAAGTGTACGAAAGAGCATAGTGGATGTAAAGCAAATAAAGTGGTTTGCAGTAAAGTAAATTGCATAAGAGAAATGCAAACTAGATTTTTATAGTGGTTCGGTCGTCATGACCTACATCCACTTTGTCGATTCCTCTTACATCGAGGTCACCGGCATCCACTATCGGTCTTCTTTCAATGGGAAAAGACTAACTACCCTTTTACACCCCTTTTCTCCTTTTCACAGGTTTAGGAGACAACCTTTTACAACCCTCTTTTACAAGGTATCCTTCTCACACCTCCCTTAGAACTCTCTCTAGGCTTTGGGAGGAGGGAACTCAACTTTACAAGGTTTATAATTTTAGAATCACTTGGTTTGCTTAATATTTCTTGCTAATCCATGTAGGAATAGCTAGGATATTTATAGGCCCTAAATGGATTCAAATTTGGAGCCCAAAATTGAAACCCCTAAAATTTTAGGGTACAGGTGGTATCACCGCCTGCACTAGGCGGTACCACCACCTACAACCTGACACTAGGCGGTACCACCACCTAGTCTGGTGGTACCACTACCTAGAAGACTGCACTGGGTGGTACCACCACCCAGACTAGCGGTACTACTGCTTGACATAGTCTTAGAGATTGTGCCACGATGATTTCACCTGTTTGGTCATTGTTTGGGCCTTTCTCTCGGCCCAATGCAACCCAAACTTGGGCCCAACTATCCCCTAATTGGGTTGGCTCAATTCTAATCCTAATTATATACTAAATATGAATTTTAAGACATTTACTAAGCTAAACAAAGTTTGTAAGTCTAGGTTTCGTCCGGTGAGCTTCCAACAATCTTCCGGCAAACATCCGACGATCTCTTTGCAATGTTTCAATGGACTCCCGGCAAGCTCCTGGACTTTATGACGATCTTCTTGGTGAGTTCCAACAAGCTTCTTTGGTAAGCTCTAGGACTTCTCGGTTGGTTCCGGTAGAACTTTCGACGAACTCTCGAACTCCCAACGAAACCGCGTTCTTAACTCTGGAACTTTATTTCACTTTATACCTTGCAATCATAGTTAATCCTGCACATATAAAACACACTTTGATCTAGATAATTATTACTAAGCATGAATCATGTTGTCCGGCATGTAATTGGTCCATCAACGCTTCAATCGATTCTTCTATCGATACGTTGATCGTTCCTTCGGCTCGACATCCAATCTTCTGACATGTTCCATCGGCCTAACATGATTCTTCCTACTTTAATTGTCTCATCCTAATTGAAGCATCTTACATCACTTAAAATGTAAATTAAATTATAAACACTTATCAATTGGTTTCATCATCAAAATACGAGATTCGACAATCTCCCCCTTTTTGATGATGACAACCAATTAATGATGGAGTTAACCTTAAATTCCTCTATCAACATGCCATATTGTTAGAACCATGAATTCAAGCTGAATTCACGTCATTACAAATTTTATCATGAATATTTGCAACACGTCATCATGCATAATATGATCATACTTCTCCCCCTTTGTCATCAACAAAAAGGAGAAGTGTAACTTTCTAAGTGTTTGAGATACAAGTTCAAATCATTGTCTAATAAATATAATTTCTAATTTTATCATTATGCAAGATACCAATAATTAAATATGTGCAAGTTTAGCATGTTTGCTTTTCTTAAGATAGGCAAGATAGCACTTTTGCTTCTCTTTAGATTACAAGCTAGCGATTCTAGCAAATTTTACATCATGCAAGATAGCAAATTTTTGGTGATGTTTAAGATATCAAGTTCTTCTCCTTGGAATTTATAAGCTAGCAAATTTTACACATATGAAAGTTGGCAAGATTTTTGCATCTTTTGAGATGAGCAAGCTTTTTGCTTCTTCTTAAAATATGCAAGCTAGCTAGCAAGCTAGCAAAATTTTATCCCCCTATGTTGTTGTCAAATAAAAGGGAAGAATACAGTATTATAAATCTTTTCCCTTTTTATCAATCTTCACATCATGATAAAGGTAAAGTATCAACCTTATTTTAATATGTTTGTGCATCATTATAGTTTCAATTTACATGCACAATTTTGAAACTTTACATATCATCCTTACTCTATGCATGATACTAAAAATAAATCAATCATCATATCATACATGATACTTATAAGCTAGCAAATTTTATATCATTTCAGAGCATCAAAACAATATCATGAGTATTTCATATATTCATATCATCATGTGAAGAATATCAAGAAGAACTTGATGATGAGATATACTTCATGAATATAAGGAATTTTACATAATAAAATTCAAGTCAGAAACTTCAAAAGATGTCATGTAGCATATCATGGTTTATTGGAATAAGTCTTCTTTTTAGTGAATAGCAAAAAGAATAGTAGGAGAACAAGATCACAAATCATGCATATCAATATATATGATTCACTTTGACAAATCTCATTTTTAGTAAATAACAAAAAGAGACATGGGAGTTCAAAAACAAGATATTGATTCATAGAAAAATTTCAAGTATTAATATCGAGAATTCAAGATCATGATTTAGATAAAACCCATTAAATTCAAATCATTTTCATAATCCATGAGATTCACAAAAATGATACAAATAGATTCATCAAAATCAATAAGATAGAGAAAAAGAATTTTCAAGAAAAATGTTTTCCTCTTTTTAGTTGTTTCAATTCATATGATTTATTTCATTTATGCCAAATAAAAACCTGTATCATGTTTAAAACTGAAAGTACAAGATTTATTATGACAAAGATCAATACGACGTAAATCACCCAAAAATCATCATTACATTATTTCATCAAGCATGATTTCATAAAGTATTTTCAATCAAAAGTAATATGAAAATCATTAAAACATCTAGCATGATTTAAGTATAACATTTTATTCCTTTATCATACACATGTAATTTTCATGATTATTTTCAAAATTACTAGATAAGCATGATTACTAATTTTTTTACATTTTCATTTATTAAACATGTAATTTTCAAGAAAAATAATTATTCTAAACTAAATTAAAAATAACACATAAAAGATATTATGTAATTTTGAAATAAATTAAGGGCATTTTGATTACCTTATCGCCGAAAGCCGTTAAGGCGTAGTTTGCCACTTTGTCTTCATCGATTTGCTTCTCATCTTCGGATGAGCTTGATTCATTTGTAAGTGCTTCCTTCTTCTTGAGTTCATAGCAAGTAGTTGCGTTCTTTTTGTTCTTTAATTTTTGTTTCATGAACTTTTTAAATTTCATTGTGAGGAGTTCAAGTTCACCATCACTTGAGCTTATGCTCGAGTGGTCTTCGATTGTTCTTAGTCCAAAATCCTTCTTATCTTGTGAAAGGTAGTTCTCAAGTTCTTCATGTGCATTGCACGTCATTTCATAGGTCATTATAGACCCGATAAGTTCTTTCATAAAAAAAGTATTCAAAATTTTTGATTCTTGAATAGCCATTATTTTCAAATCCTAATTTTTAAAAAGTGATCGTAAAATCTTGTTAACGAGTTCAAAATTAGAAAAGCATTTGCTAAGAGCTTTTAATGTTAGGATTTGGAGCACTAAGAGGGGGGGGGGGGGGGGTGAATTAGTGTAGCGGAAAACTTTCGACGATTTAAAATGACGTTCGTACGATAAAAACGATTTCAATATGAAAGCTAATTCGGAAATTACTTTAACTTAAGATCAAGTGAAGTGCAGTTAAAGTAAAGCTATGGAGGCAGTTTGCAGTTAAGATAGAGAACAAAATGTAAATACAAAATGAGATTTAGAGTGGTTCGATCAATCTTAACCTACATCCACTTTTGGCTTCCTCTTCTGATAAGGTCACCGACGTCCACTAGAGGCCTTCCTTCAATAGGCGAAGGCCAACCACCCTTTTACAATTTCAATCCTTTTGATGGTCTTAGGAGACAACCCTTATAGATTTTTTACTCCTCTCTTGAATGATCAAAACTTGGATGAAAAGAGGGAGAAGAACTTTTGCCCTTTACAACACTTTTGAGCTCTAAAAATCATAGAGTAAGATCAAGCTTTTGGTGCTCTTTCATGCAGGAAAGGGTGGGGTATATATAGGCCCCAAACTGGTTTGAATTTGGAGCTAAAAAATATCATATCTCGGATTTCCGGGATCCTGGCGGTACTAACGCCATAATTGGGTGGTACTATTGCCTAACAGAGCTCGGAGACCAAGCTCAGGCGGCGGTACCACCGCCCAGCCTCACTCGGAGACTGAGCCCAAGCGATACCACCGCCTGACATGGGCGGTTCCATCGCCCAGCTTTCCTGGGAGACTAAACTCCTAGGCGGTGCCACCGCCGGCCAGGAAATTTGGGTCCGAATGGGCTGATCCATTCGGCCCAATTTGGGTCTTTCAAGGGCCCAATTGCCCCAAGATTAAGTTAATGGGATCATCTCCCATTTCTAACTTAATCATCATGCTAACTACGGTATTTTTTAAGATATTTACTATAACTTGCTCCGGTGCGTCAATCGCTTCTTCCGGCGAGCTTCGACGAACATCCGACGAACCTTCGGTGATACTCCGGCGGACTTCCGGCAAACTCCTGGACTTGCGACAATCCACTTGGTGAGTTCCGATGAGCTTCTTTAGCAAGCTCTTGGACTTCTTGGATTTGTTCCCGCAAAACCTCCGATGACCGTCCGGACTTCCGTTGAACTCTTGAACCCCTAACGTGATCATAGTCTTGACTCCGGCGCAACTCCTGCTGCATGTCTTACTTTCATCATAGTTAATCCTGCACACTTATCTCAACATATGGATTAGATAACAAATGACAATTGACTTCATCATTAAAATCCGAGATTCAACAATCTCCCCCTTTTTGATGTTGACAATCAATTGATAACGGAGTTAACCTTAACTCCTCCTATCTATATGCCATACTCGAGATAAATCATTCTTGAATTCAAAGCCTTTGAATTCAAGAGACATATTGATAAGTTAAGATTGTTTAACCTTATCAGTACTCCCATCATGATTCCTATCATGATGTATCTCTTTGAAAATGATGTCAAGGCTTGACATTCATTTTCAAGTCTTACATTTCAAGTGTGAATGATAGTAATGGTAACACTTCATCATATGGTAAGATATCAACATGTAAAATTATGATGTAAGCTTTTGATATCTTAACATAACGCAAGTATTTCAAGTATTTAGCAATCATAGCATTTCATCACATGGTAAGATATCAACATGTCAAATTACAATGCAAGTTCTTGATATCTTAACATGATGCATATATGGCATAATGCAAATATGACAATCATAGTATTTCTATCATCAATTTACCATATATTTCGATGCAAGCTTCTTTTGATATCTTAACATAATTCAAATTCAAATATGGTACTCATAGCATCAATTCATATATTTCTCCCCCTTTGTCATCAACAAAATGATATAAACAAATTTTAAACATAAGTGCGGTAATGATTCATGACATAACTAGGTTTATGTCATTTTTCAATAATGAGTGATAGGATACCAATTATATAAACATCTCAAGGAAAACATGACATGGAGATTACTTCTTCCTTTTTATTTGGTATTATATGTTTACATGAAGGAGGAAAGCCATTTGTGAGATTACTCGAATGAAGTTAAAATTGATAAGAGATTTGAAACACTCTTCATTTTTACAAGGATCAAGATATGTATGTGAATCAAATCCTTACAAGTAAAAAATATCTTCCCTTTTTTTTTAAAGAGTTTATAAGAAGGAATCATCAAATCCATTTCTCGAAAAATATTTTTCACATGATAAGTCTATGAGAGATGCATTTGCTAGTTGATTCCATATGTCAAAAATTAATGATATAAATCAAAATCGATATGACATATGCTTATTAAGTCCCGAAGAGAATAATATATCAAGAAAATCGAAAAATAAAATTTAACACTTTCATGCATTCGGACAATGTTTTGCTATACAATCATGAAGATAAAACATGCATATTATCATGGAAATTTTTGTATCCAAAACACATAATTTCCAATATGTTATTAAGGCATGTAATCGTGTAAAATCATCATAGCAATTAAGTGATTTGATCATTGAATCAAGAAAGTCCGAAAAATAAATTTAATGAGTTCAAGCATTCGGACACATTAATATACCTAATTCTCTTCTAATGAAATCAAATTGTTCTTCACTTAAAGGCTTTATAAAAATATTAGCTAGTTGATGTTTAGTATCAATAAACTCTATAATTACATCATGATTAGTGATATGATCTTGTATAAAGTGATGTCTAATATCAATATGTTTTATTCTTGAGTGTTGAATGAGATTCTTTATTAAACATATAGCACTTGTGTTATCACATTTAATGGAAATATTTTTAAGATGAACTTTATAATCATCTAAGGTGTTTTTCATTCACACAACTTGTGCATAGCATACACTAGTTGCAATATACTCAGCTTCGGTTGTTGATAGTGCAACCGAGTTTTGTTTCTTAGATGACCAGGAAATAAGGGCATGTCCCAAAAATTGACATGTTCCTGATGTGCTTTTTCTATCTAGTCTACACCTAGCAAAATCTGCATCAACATAAGCAATTAACTCAAAATTCTCAATTTTTGGATACCATAATCCTAGATTTGTGGTACCTTTAAGATATCTAAGTATTCTTTTAACCACTTTGAGATGAGATATCTTAGGGTTCGATTGAAACTTAGCACAAAGTCCTACACTGAATATGATATATAGTCTAGTTGCAGTGAGGTAAAGTAAACTTCCTATCATACCCCTATAAGATTTTTGACCGAAGCTTTCTCAACTTTCATCAACTTCTAACTTAGTGGAGGTGCTCATACGAATGTTAATAGCTTTTGAGCTTTCCATATTAAGTCTTTTTAGCAAATCTAAAGCATATTTAGTTTGATTAATAAAGATGTCATTTCTTAGTTACTTAATTTGTAAGCCTAAGAAAAAGGTTAATTCTCCCATCAAACTCATTTCAAATTCGAGACTCGTGGTTTTAGTAAATGATTCACAAAGTGATTCGTTTGTAGAACCAAAGATAATATCATTAACATAAATCTGAATAATGAGAAAATTGTTTTCAAAATTCTTGATAAACAATGTAGTATCGACCCTGCCTTTTGTGAAATTATTTTGAATAAGAAAAGAACTAAGTCTCTCATACCAAGCCCTTAGGGCTTGTTTTAAACTATAGAGAGCTTTAGTTAATTTAAACATATGATTAGGGAGGCTATTATTTTTAAATCCGGGAGGTTGTTCAACATAAACTTCTTTGGAAATAAAGCCATTAAGAAAAGCACTTTTAACATCCATTTGAAGTAACTTAAAATTATTATTACTAGCATAGGCAAGGAGCATCCTTATGACTTCTAATCTAGTCACAGGAGCGAAGGTTTATTCGTAATCGATACCTTCTTCTTGGTTGAAACCTTTGGCTACTAATCTAGCCTTATTTCTAACCACGATACCATATTCATCTTGCTTGTTTCTAAAGACCCATTTGGTACCAATAACTAAATGGTCATTTGGCCTAGAAACAAGCTTCCATACCTCATTTCTCTCAAATTGATTTAACTCATCTTGCATTGCGATAATCCATGAATCATCATTCATGGCTTCGTCAATACATTTAGGTTCAATTTGGGAGAGAAAAGCGACATTGGCACAAAATTTTTTAAGAGAAGAACGTGTTTGAACCCCCTTAGATGTGTCTCTAGGATTAGCTCCTTAGGATGAGCATCTACATACTTCCAATCCTGGGTAAGGATGTTTCGAAAGTGGATGCATCCATGTTGCTAGTTGGAGAAGGGGTTTCATTTAAATTCAAAGAATCAAAATTAACATCATCATCAAAATCATTTTTCGCCATTTCTTATAAATTTCTATTTTTTCTTTCTACTACTCCAATTTGTTGAGGATTTCTTGGAGTAGAGAAGTTGTGATTGTATCCATTAAATTCAAAGAATCAAAATTAACATCATCATCAAAATCATTTTTCTTGATTTCAGAAATCTCATTGAAAACAACATGAATGGATTCTTCTATAATTAAAGTTCTTTTATTGAAGATACGAAAAGCTTTAGAAACCGAAGAATAACCAAGGAAGATTCCTTCATTGGATTTGCATCAAATTTTCCTAAGACATCTTTTTCATTCAAGATAAAACACTTATACCTAAAAACTTTTAAATATGAAACATTGGGTTTTTTGTTGTTCCACAACCCATAGGGAGTTTTGGTGAGTAAGGGTCTTACTAGAACTCTATTCAAAATATAGTATGTAGTGTTTATGGCTTTGGCCCAAAAATATTTGGGTAGGCTATGTTCATTCAACATGGTTCTCGCCATTTCTTATAAATTTCTTTAAATATGAAACATGTGGGTTTTTTGTTGTTCCACAACCCATAGGGAGTTTTGGTGAGTAAGGGTCTTACTAGAACTCTATTCAAAATATAGTATGTAGTGTTTATGGCTTTGGCCCAAAAATATTTGGGTAGGCTATGTTCATTCAACATGGTTCTCGCCATTTCTTATAAATTTCTATTTTTCTTTTCTACTACTCAATTTGTTGAGGATTTCTTGGAGTAGAGAAGTTGTGATTGTATCCATTAAATTCATAAAATTCTTGGAAATCACAGTTTTAAAATTCACCACCATGATCACTCCTAATTGACGAAATCATAGAACCCTTTTCATTTTGGATAAGTTTGCAAAACTTGGTAAAATATCTAAAGCATTCATTTTTGTGTTTTAAGAAATAAGTCTATGTGTATCTACTATAGTCATCTATAATGACGAAGGCGTATTTGCTACCTCCTAGGCTTGATGTAGAGATAAGTTCAAACAAGTCCATATGGATCAATTGTAAGGGCCTAGAGGTGCTTATTTGATTCTTAGATTTGAAACTACACTTAATTTGTTTTCCTAATTGACAAGCATCACACACATTATCTTTGATGAACTTGATATGAGGAATTCCTCTTACAAGTTCTTTGGATGATATTTGAGTAATTAGTTTCATGCTAGCATGACCTAATCTCCTATGCCAAAGCCAAACATTCTCATTCAAAACCGAGAAACACATTTCATTGCAAAGATCATTGATGTCAGTAGTATATAGTGTATACATTATTTTGTTTTAATACAATCATAGATGTGTTTTTGTATAGTTTTTCAATAATGCAAGCATTAGATTCGAATTTGACAATATATCCATTATCACATAATTGACTAATGCTCAAGAGGTTATGTTTTAAACCATCAACTAACAAAACATCTTCAATAAAGAAGTTGGATTTGTTACCTATGATTCCTTTGCCAATGATTTTACCCTTGTTGTTGTCTCCGAAGGTGACATAGCCTTCGTCTATGCTAGTGAGCTTAGAGAATTGAGATGGATCTCCGGTCATATGTCTTGAGCATCTACTATCAAGATACCATCTCTTGCTCCTAGTTTGTGATGGTGTATGTTTCTACATGAAAGGATGATTTTTAGGTACCCATTTACTTTTGGGTGCCTCAAAAACTGATCTACATTGTTTATCATATTGCATAGAATTTATCATGGTTCCTTTATGAACCCAAATCAGTTTGGTCATACTAATCTTCTTGAATGGACAATGATAAGTTTTATGTCCATGTTTGCAACAAAAGTTGCATTTGCTTCGGTGCCGAACATGTAAGATAGGGCCTTTTATGAAGGTGGTTGGATTTTGGTGAGGACTTCTCACAAATTTGATTCTACTTCTTTTAGGAACATGACCCTTATTTGTAAGGATCATATTCAAAGACTTGCTACCAACCTTGAATTTCTTTAAGGTGTCCTTAAGTAGTAACTTCTCCTTTTAGAGAGTTTCTAGATCATGACATTTTTTACATGGAGCTAAACTATCATGATATTCAATTTTTAATTTATTAAAATTACAAGTAAGACTATCATGCTCCTTTTTTAACAATTTGTATTTTCTACTAATAGTTTTGCATTCATCAAATATGTCATGGAAGGTATTTAATAATTCGTCAAATGATAAATCTGCATCAATTAAATTTGTTACCTCATCTCCATAGCAAATAACTTGGTCCTTTTTGGGTTCAAATTTATTTTTTGTGTTATTTTTAAACTTGTTTCTTTTAATGAATTTTTTGAATTTTCTTATTAGAAGTGCTAAGTCATCGTCATAGTCTTTATCACTTGAGTTTTTTCTCAAGTTGTCTTCGAAAGTTCTAAGTGTCATATCCTTTCTATTCTTTGGAAGAATATATTCTTGCTCTTCATGACCTTTGCAAGTCATTTCGTAGGTCATTAATGACCTGATTAATTCTTCAAGAGAGAAGTTGTTTAAATCTTTAGCCTCTTGAATAGCAGTAACTTTAGGGTCCCAACTCTTAGGAAGGGATCTTAGAATCTTATTTACGAGCTCAAAACCCGAAAAAATTTTATCGAGTCCTTTTAGACCATTGACGACATCCGTGAAATGGGTGTACATGTCGCCAATAGTCTCGCTCGGTTTCATTTGGAAAAGTTCAAAAGAATGTATCAAGAGATTGATTTTTGACTCTTTCACTCTACTTGTGCCTTCGTGAGTCACTTCGAGTGTATGCCAAATATCAAATGCGGTTTCACAAACTGAAATACAATTGAACTCGTTTTTATCAAGTGCACAAAATAAGGCATTCATAGCCTTTACATTAAGAGCGAAAGTCTTTTCCAATTCATTCCAATCGATCATTGGAAGAGAAGACTTTAAAAATCCATTTTCGACAAGATTCCAAAGTTCAAAATCCATTGAAATAAAGAAGATCCTCATTCGGGTCTTCCAATAGGTGTAGTCCGTCCCATTGAACATGGGTGGACATATAATAGATTGGCCCTCTTGATTTCCAGCGTATGCCATCTCTCATGGGTTTTAATCCAATTGAGAGTTAACCCTGCTCTGATACCAATTGTTAGGATCAAGAGCACTAAGAGGGGGGGGGGGGTAAATTAATGCAGTGGAAAACTTTCGACAATTTAAAATGACGTTCGTACGATAAAAATGATTTCAGTATGAAAGCCGATTCGAAAATTACTTTAACTTAAGATCAAGTGAAGTGTAGTTAAAGTAAAGCTATGGAGGTAGTTTGCAGTTAAGATAGAGAACAAAATGTAAATGCAAACCGAGATTTAGAGTGGTTCTGTCAATCTTGACCTACATCCACTTTTGGCTTCCTCCTCCGATGAGGTCACCGACGTCCACTAGAGGCCTTCCTTCAATAGGCGAAGGCCAACCACCCTTTTATAGTTTCACTCCTTTTGACGGGCTTACGAGACAACCCTTATAGATTTTTCACTCCTCTTGAATGATCAAAACTTGGAAGAAAAGAGGGAGAAGAACTTTTGCCCTTTACAACACTTTTTAGCTCTAAAAATCACAGAGTAAGATCAAGCTTTTGGTGCCCTTTCATACAAGAAAGGGTGGGGTTTATATAGGCCCCAAACTGGTTTGAATTTGGAGCTAAAAAATGTCATATCCCAGATTTCCGGGGTCCTGGCGGTACTACCACCATAACTAGGTGGTACTACCGCCTGATAGAGCTTGGAGACTGAGCTCAAGCGGTACCATCGCCTAACAGGGGTGGTACCTCCACCCAACCTCCCTCGGAGACCAAGCCCAAGCGGTACCACCGCCTGATATGGGCGGTTCCACCGCCCAGCTTTCCCAGGAGACTAAGCTCTTGGGCGGTGCCACAGCCGGCCAGGAAATCTGGGTTCGAATGGGCTGATCTATTCGGCCCAATTTAGGTCTTTCAAGGGTCTAATTGCCCCAAGATTAAGTTAATGGGATCACCTCCCATTTCTAACTCAATCATTATGCTAACTATGATATTTTTTAAGACATTTACTGCAACTTGCTCCGGTGTGTCAATCTCTTCTTCCGGCGAGCTTCCGGTGAACTTCCGGCGATCATCCGAGGAACCCTCAGCGATGCTCCAATGGACTTCCGGCAAACTCCTGGACTTGCGACGATCCACTTTGTGAGTTTCAACGAGCTTCTTTAGCAAGCTCTTGGACTTCTCGGATTTGTTCTCGTAGAACTTCCGACGACCGTCCGGACTTCCGTCGAACTCTCGAACCCCCAACGTGATCATAGTCTTGACTTCGGCGCAACTCCTACTGCATGTCTTACTTTCATCATAGTTAATCCTACACACTTATCTCAACATATGGATTAGATAACAAATGACAATTGACTTCATCATCAAAATCCAAGATTCAACATTTAAACAATTGACGATATCCATAAAATGGGTGTACATGTCAATAATGGTTTCGCTCGGCTTCATTCGAAATAGTTCAAAATTGTGCATTAAAAGATTGACCTTCTAAACTTTTAATCTACTTGTGCCTTCATGAGTGGTTTTAAGAATGTGCCAAATGTCGAAAGTTGTTTCGTAAGTAGAAACCCGATTAAACTCGTTTTTTTCTAAGGCGTAAAATAGAGCGTTCATAGCTCTAGCATTTAAAGAAAAAGTCTTTTTCTCCAAATCATTCCAATGGTTCATTGGAAGAGAAGACCTTTGAAAACCACTTTCAACAATATTCCATAAATTCAAATATGAAGAAAGCAAGAAAACTCTCATTCAAGTTTTCCAATATGTGTAGTCCGTCCTATTGAACAAGGGAGGACGAATGAGAGAGTGACCCTCTTGAATGCTGAAAAGAGCTATTTTACTTGGGTATTAAACAAAATGAGAAATCATGAGTCTCTGATACCAATTATTAGGAAAAGATCGGTACTAAGAGGGGGTGAATTAGTGCAGCGTTAAAAATTATGTTAGTTCAAAACTTCATTGCAATTAAATCCATTTCCAACGTAAAACCATTTCATAAAGGTATTAACTTTGAAAGCATATGAAAGAGAGTAGTAGATGTAAATCAAGTAAAATGGTTTGTAGTAAAGTAAATTGCATAAGAGAAACGTAAACCAGATTTTTATAGTGGTTCGGTCGTCATGACCTACATCCACTTTGTCGATTCCTCTTCCGTCGAGGCCACTGGCATCCACTATCAGTATTCTTTGAATGAACGAAGACTAACTACCCTTTTACACCCCTCTTCTTCTTTTCGTAGGTTTAGGAGACAACCTTTTACAACCCTCTTTTACAAGGTATCCCTCTCACACCTCCCTTAGAACTCTCTTTAAGCTTTGGGAGGAGGGAACTCAAATTACAACTTTAGAATCATAGGGTTTTGCTCAATATTTCTTACTAATCTATGCAAAAATAGTTGGAGTATTTATAGGCCCCAAATGGATTCAAATTTGGAGCCCAAAATTCAAACCCCTAAAATTTCACGGTACGGGCAGTATCACCTCTTGCACTAGGTGGTACCACCACCTACAACCTGACACTGGGTGGTACCATCACCCAGTCTAGCTATACCACTACCTAGAAGATTGCACTGGGTGGTACCACCGCCCAGACTAGTGGTACCACCGCCTAACATAGTCTCGGAGATTATGCCACAATGATTTCACCTGTTTGATCACTGTTTGGGCCTTTCTCTTGGCCCAACACAGCCCAAACTTGGGCCCAACTATCCCCTAATTGGGTTGGCCCAATTCTAATCCCAATTAGATACTAACTACGAATTTTAAGATATTTACTAAGCTAAACAAAGTCCATAAGTCTAGGTTTCATCCGGTGAGCTTCCAGCGATCTTCTGGTGAACTTCCGACGATCTCTCAGTAATGTTCTAGCGGACTCCTAGTAAGCTCTTGGACTTCATGACAATCTTCTTGGTGAGTTTCGACAAGCTTCTTTGGCAAGTTCTAGGACTTCTCGGTTGGTTCCGGTAGAACATCCGATGAACTCTCGAACTCCTAACGAAATCGCGTTCTTGACTCTAGGACTTCATTTCGCTTTATGCCTTGCAATCATAGTTAATCCTACACATGTAAAATACACTTCAATCTAGACAATTATTACTAAGTATGAATCATGTTGTTGATAAGACCCTACAGTCTTATCGTAAAAAAGAAGAAGAGAAAGGGATGATCACTTCGAGGGGATCGACCTCCTTGATCGCTTCGAGGGGATCGGCCTCCTACGATTTGTCAAAAGACAGAATAGTATTTTTGATTGGTGCGAAAAGAAGCAGTTACATCCCTATTTATAGAGTTTACTTTAGTTAAAATAAACAGACTTAATAAATATGCAAACAATAAAAGGAAAATTAAAAGGATCCTAACAATCATGCCTCCTACAATTCAGCCTTGCCCTCAAGGCTGAGCAGCATCAAATTCTGGAAACTTCTCCTTTAGCATGCTGTAGGACTCCCAAGTGGCATCTTCCCTTGGTAAGTTGGCCCATTGCACTAGCACTTCAATTACAGGATGTCTGTGGTACATTCCAACTCGTCGATCAAGTATGGCTTGTGATTGAGCTTGAACTTCCCCAGTATTAGAAGTGTCCGGCAAATGGCACTGCACTATTACATCTTCACCCAATTTCCTTTTAAGGCATGCAACATGAAAGACTGGATGTATTTTAGAACTAGCAGGCAAGTCCAAGTGGTAGGCCACTGGTCCAATGCGTTCTAATACCTTATAAGGCCCAAAAAACCGAGGAGATAGCTTCATGGAAGATCGGACCTTTATAGAAGTTTGCTTGTAGGGTTGAAGACAAAGGAAAACCCAATCACCCACAGTAAATTCTCGTTCACTTCGGTGTTTATTAGCTTGTTGTTTCATTCTTGCTTGTGCGACTGTGAGGTTATCCTTTAAAAGCTGAATAATCTTATTTCTATCCATCAATTCCTTATCCACTTGATCAACTTTAGAACAACCGGGTACATACTTTGTAATTGTAGGTGGGGGTTGGCCATAAACTGCTTCAAATGGAGTCATTTTAATAGAAGAATGGTAAGAGGTATTATACCACCACTCTGCCTAGGAAAGCCATTTGACCCATTCCTTCGGCTTGTCGCTAGTAAAGCATCGGAGGTAATTTTCTAGGCACCTGTTTACCACTTCAGTTTGCCCATCTGTTTGTGGATGATAAGCAGTGCTCATATTCAGCTGAGTACCTTGTAAACAAAAAAGTTCTATCCAGAAGGAGCTAGTAAAGCACAGAAATACGAGCAACACTTGCAGCAGTATAAGGATGTCGTAAAGCACAAAAATGAGCATACTTTGTAAGTCTATCCATGACTATAAGTATAGTACTCTTTCCTTGAGATGATGGGAGACTGTCAATGAAATCCATAGATATATCAGTCTATGTAACATCAGGAATAGGAAGGGGCTGTAGTAAGCCTGGGGTGGCTACTGTCTCACTTTTGTGACGTTGGCAAACATCACATTCAGTAACAAATTTCTTGATAAAATTTTTCATACCTTTCCAGTAAAAAAGTTGTCGAACTCGCTTATAAGTGCGGAGAAATCTCGAGTGACCAGCAATTGGTGATGAATGGAACTCCTTCAGAATTCTTGCCTGGCAAGGAGAATGTGGGGCAACCACTATTCGGCCTTTATAGCGCATGTCCACCGAATCCCAACTATAACTTGAGACAGAACCTGGGGCTTCTTCTAATTTTTTAATAATGTTTTGGATTTTAGGATTATTTGACAATTCCCTTCTGATAACTTCTAAAGTCTCGCAAATAGGAATAGAAATAGCTACTAGTTCAGCTTGTTCTGGAAGGCGTGAGAGGGCATCTGCTACTAAATTCTCACTCCCCTTTTTATAAACGATCTCATAATCGAATCCCAGTAACTTTGTGACTGATTTCTGCTGCTCTGGAGAAGAAATCTTTTGCTCTAGAAAATATTTAAGGCTTTTGTGATCAGTGCGTATTTGAAACCGTCGACCAATTAGGTAGGGCCTCCATTTTGTGACTGCATGTATTATGGCTAGCATCTCCTTGTCATAAATAGATGAACTCAAATGGGAAGGGGAAAGAGCCTTACTAGCATAAGCGATAGGCCGACCTTCCTGCATTAATACAGCCCCTATTCCAGCTCTAGAAGCATCAGATTCAATCACAAACATCTTATTAAAATCGGGTAGAGCAAGCACAGGTGTAGTAGTCATTACAGTTTTCAAGGTTTGAAATGCATGAGTTGCCTCTTCTGACCATCTGAATGCATTTTTCTTGAGAAGTGACGTCAAGGGGGCACTAATTTTGCCATAATTCTTCACAAACTTTCGATAATAGCCTGTTAGTCCCAAGAACCCCCTTAAGGCTTTGATTGACTTTGGAATTGGCCAATCTGTCATCACTTGGATTTTTGAAGGATCAACTGCAACACCCCTTTGAGATATGATATGGCCAAGGTACTCAACCTCAGGTTGCCCAAAACTGTATTTGGATCTCTTGACAAAAAGACCATGCTCATGAAGAATATTAAAGACAATTCATAAATGTAATAAATGACTATCTAGAGAATGACTGTATATTAAAATATCATCAAAGAAAACCAAAACAAACTTACAGAGATGAGCCCGAAATATATCATTCATTAAACTCTGGAAGGTAGAGGGCGCATTGGTTAACCCAAAAGGCATTACTAGAAACTCATAATGGCCATTATGTGTCCTGAAGGCAGTTTTCTGAACATCCCTTTCATGTACTCTGATTTGATGATAACCCGATCGTAAGTCCAATTTAGTGAAGACCTGAGCTCCTCCCAATTCATCCAACAGTTCGTCCACTATTGGAATAGGATATTTATCCTTCACTGTAATGCTGTTAAGTGCTCGATAGTCGACACACATCCGCCATGAGCCATCCTTCTTTCTGACTGGTAAGACTGGGGAAGAATATGGGCTAACACTAGCTTGTATAACTCCTGTTTTGAGCATCTCTGTGACAATCCTCTCTATCTCTGCCTTTTGGAAATGTGGATATCTATAGGGTCGGACATTGGTTGGTGCCTTCTTGGGTAATAATGGGATCCGATGATCATGACATCTAAGAGGTGGAAGTCCGTGTGGCTCTGCAAATATATCTGCAAACTCTGCTAGCAAAGATTCAATATTTCCAGCCGGAATGTTCGATGTCATTTCCTTTTCAATGTTATGCAATTGCACCAAAAATCCAGTGTGTGTCTTCCGAAGGACCCGCTCCATCCGATGGCTAGTGATAGTTGTAACTTTACCTCCACGTCTTCCTTGGAGAGTCATCTGTCTTCCATTAATAAAGAATTTCATAATCAGTTTAGAAAAATTTTAGGAGACATCACCTAGGGTTGATAGCCATTCAATTCCGAGCACCACTTCATAGTCTTCCAAGGGCAATAAACAGAAATCCACAAATAATTCTTGGCCTTGCAACATTAGTTTTATCTTTGAGCACTTGCTGTCATAGGTTAAAATCCGTCCATCGGCTACCTTGACTTCAAATTTGTCACAACATTCGATATGGTAAGCTAATCGGGCTGCAACTTTCCTATCCATAAAATTATTAGTGCTACCTGTATCAATTAAAATAGTGACAGACTAGTGTTTCAGAGTTCCCCTAATTTTCATGGTTTGTGGATTAGAGTAGCCAGCCAATGCATGTACTGTATGTGTGACGGCTTCAACATCATCATTAGTTTCCACTTCTTCATGATCGGAATCCGATACTTCTGCTTCTGGTTCCTCCTCGATCAGTTCAATCATCAAAAGCCTTCCTTGTTTGCATCGATGCTCCTTACTCCACTTCTCATTGCAATGCCAGCACAAACCCTTTGCTAACCTTTCTTTGAGTTCTTCTCGGATTAGTCTGCTAGTGTTATGGTTTCGACTAGGAGTAGATGAGGTAGGTTGCCAGCTAATCACCTGTTTATTGGCACCTTTGTTTCAACGATATTCCACACTAATTTTTTCTTCATGTAGGCGTGCAAATGAAATCGCAGCCATCATAGTGCGGGGCTAACGAGCCTTAACCTCGCATCGGATCTCGGGAATAAGCCCTTCAATAAATGTACCCAGAAGTTGTCGTTCTGACCAATCTCTAGCTTGGTTGGACAATCGTTCAAATCTACTTTGATATTCCAACACTGTTGAAGTCATCCGAATTTTAGCGAGTTGGCCATCAACATTCTCATATTTGGATGGTCCAAAGCGAACAAGAAGTCCGGTCCTCTTTTAAATTGTTCCCAAGAAGGAATTCCGTGGCAAGTTTCGTACCAATCATACCACTGGATTGCATCTCCATCGAGCTGGATTGAGGCCACTTCTACCTTGGATTCTTCTAGGGTTCTATGAAAACGAAAAAAATTTTCCGCCCTAGAGATCCAACTGGTCGGATCCCCATCTTCCCATCGTGGAAATTCTACCCTGATGCATGGGTAGTGTGTGTCACCATCCTGGGGCCCTTTTCCTGTATCTCTCAATCTATTCGGCGGAGAACTTGAGCTCCCATTTCATTGAAACCCGCTAAAGTGCTCCAACAAACTCTTTTTGAAATCATGAAGAGTTTCTTGTAGCCGATTTTCAATTTTGGTTTCCAATGCTTCCATTTGTGCCTTCACTGAGTTATCGGTAGCCATTGCATACGATCGCAAATTGGTAATCCCCAGTTCTTGTTTCTAATGTCTAGTCAAGGGCATCTGCACAGTAGCTGGGCAGTAGCAGCGACGGTGGCAATAGCCGACAGCAGCAAAGCAGCAAGGGAACCCACGGGGGAGCGGCGCGGTTGAAAACAAGGGCAGAGCAAGGTGAACTGCCTGTGCTCTGTTTCGGTTACAGAGGATGCAGAGCAAGGTGGAGCAGCGGCTGGGAGGCGAGCGGCGGTCATCGCACGGTGGCCCGCAGCGGTGATGGGTCGGCTGGGCGGTGACGGCGCTCGAGGGAAAGAGGAGTGCTGGAGGCGCGGCTGGAAATAAGGGCAGCAGCGGTGAGTTGCCCTATTTCGGTCGCCGTGAGGAGGGGGGCAATTGGCGGCTACGGTTGCGACCCGGGGGGGGGGCACGGTGGCAGGGAATTTAGGGCAGCGTCGTCGAGAGCATCAACGACGAAGGGGTGGTCCGTTGGCAGGGAGACGACGCTAGTGGTCCTTCTCGCTTGAGCGAGATGGGGAAGCGAGGAGGAGAGGTCGCCGGTTGGGGGGCAACGATGGTGTTGGTTGATCAGCCGGGAATCAACGCCGGCGGTGGAAAGGAGGCAACAAGGGAGGGCACGGCCTGCCGGAGAGTAGGGGCGACGGTGAGGAAGAAGGGAAGCAGGGAACCCTTCCTGGTGGCCGTCGGGGTAACAACCCCCTTTCTTTTTTTTTCTTTTTGTTAATTTTTTTATATTTTACATTGCAGCGAGAACGCCAAGGATCGCTGCTCTGATACCAATTGATAAGACCCTACAGTCTTATCAAAAAAAGAAGAAGAGAAAGGGATGATCACTTCGAGGGGATCGACCTCCTTGATTGCTTCGAGGGGATCGGCCCTCCTTGATCGCTTCGAGGGGATCAGCCTCCTACGGTTTGTCAAAAGATAGAATAGTATTTTTCATTGATGCGAAAAGAAGCAGTTACATCCTTATTTATAGAGTTCCGACTTTAGTTAAAATAAATAGACTTAATAAATACATAAAAAATAAAAGGAAAATTAAAAGGATTCTAACAGTTGTCTAGCATGTCATTAGTCCATCGACGGTTCGTTCGATTCTTCGACGCATCGTCCTCTCTTGCGGCCTATTGCCTAATTGGTCAGTTAATCTCTGCAACTCTAATATAATTGGCACAATATTTGCTCTTCTTGGCTAGATGCTCGAATCCATGGTCCGAAACCTTTTATCGTTACGTCGACCGTTCCTTCGGCTCGACGTCCAATCTTCTGACATGTTCTACCGGTCCAACATGATTCTTCCTGCTTTAATTGTCTCATCCTGATCGAAGCATCCTATGTCACTCAAAATATAAATCAAATCATAAATACTTATCAATTGATTTCATCATCAAAATATGAGATTCAACAGTCGGAAGTTTGCTGGAAGCTCGATGGAAGAAACCTAGACTTACAGACTTGTTTAGTTTAGTATATGCCTTAAATTTTGTAGTTAGTACATAATTGGGATTGGAATTAGGCCAACCCAATTAGGGGCCAGTTGGGCCCATGTATGGACTGTGTTGGGCCAAGTGAAAGGCCCAAATAGTGACCCAATAGGTGGCATCATCATGGCACAGTCTCTGAGACTATGTCAGACGGTGGTACCGTCAGACTAGGCGGTGGTACCGCCTAATGTCAGTGTCAGGCAGTGGTACCACCATTCTGGGTGGTGGTACTGACTAGACATAGCTCCCAGGTGGTGGTACTGCCCAGTGTCAATGCTGTAGGTGGTAGTACCACCCAGCACAGGCGGTGGTACCGCCCAACATAGGTGGCGGTACCGCCAAGACCCGAGAAACCCGGGATGAGACCTTTCTAAGCTCCAAGTTTGAATCAATTTGAGGCCTATAAATACCCCTCTCATCGCTAGTTAACATACACAAGCACAAAGAGTTTAAAAGTGAGAAAATGCTATTGCAATCTCTTGAGAAATCCCCTCCTTTAATTCTAGGTTTAGAATTCTATTTAGAGAGGAGTTAGTGCTTGTAAAGGTTGTCTCCTAAACCTATAAAAAGGAGAAGAGGGGTGTAAAAGGATAGTTGGTCTTTGCCCATTAAAAGAAGACCGATAGTGGATGTCGGCGGCCTCGACGGAGGAGGAATCGGGTGTAGATGTAGGTCACGACGACTGAACCACTATAAAACTTAGTTTACATTTACTTTGAGCAATTTAATTTTATAGCAAATTGCCTCACATCCTTACCTTGCTTTCAGTGTGCTTATGCTCTCATATGTTTCAAGTTAAGTACATTTCCAAAATAGGTTTTATCGTATGAAGATTTCTGAAATCGATGATTTTTCCACTGCACTAATTCACCCCCCCTCTCATAGTGCTGACTCGTTCCTAACCATTGGTATCAGAGTCTCTTAATTTCTAATTTGGTTTAACCCCCAAGAGAAATGGCTCTTTTTAGATTTCAAGAGGGTTTTTCAATCGTTTGTCCTCGTTTGTTCAATGGGATGGACTACATGTTAGGATCGGAGCGACACTAAGAGGGGGGGTGTATTAGTGCAGCAAATTAAAACTTGTAAGTTTGAAAACAATTTCATAAATGCATAGAGATTTCGATTCGAGAATGAATAACTTGGCAAGAGTAGCTCGAGTAAAGTTAAAAGATGAAAACCGAAAGCTTGCTGCTATGTAAATAACGATTTCAGATAGGTAAACACTCACACATTTAAGAAACACACCAATTTAAAGTGGTTCGGTCAAATGACCTACATCCACTTGCGAAGCCTTCTTCGATGAGCCTTCTACTAGCAAATTACTTTGAAGGGGAAGGACAAATACCCCTCTTACAACCTTTTACAAGTGGTTCACACTCTTACAAGTTTTTAAAGAGAAAGAGGGAGGTGAACACTTAAGCTATTGAAAACAAGACTTGCTAAAGACTTTGCTAAGGCTTTATCTCAATCTCTTCTCAAAAAGGTTGTCTTCTCTGCTGAGAAATGATGGGTATTTATAGGCCCCAAGAGGATTTAAATTTGGGCTCCAAATTTGAATTCTTTTGGGTTTCCCGATGCTGGCGGTGCCACCACCTGTCAGTGGCGGTGCCACCGCTTGCTAGTGTCTGATACTGATAGTTTACTTGCAATGCCACCGCAGGAACTCTCGGATTCTAGGCGGTGCCACCGTCCAACCTTTCGGGTGCTGGGCGGTGCCACCGCTCGTCCTTATGGGTCATTGGTTGGGCTCCAAATTTGGCCCAAACTAGTTCATATTAGGGCCTAGTTAGCCCCTAACTAGGTTATAGGATTAACTCTTAATCTCAACCCTAATTACATATAAACTATGAAATTAAGACATAGTCCTAAGCATGATTTTAACCGGCAACTTTGAGTTTTCTTCCGGCGAGCTTTCCGGTGATCTTCCGGTGGACTTCCGATACACCCTCGGATTTCCTTCGATGGACTTCGAGCAGGCTCTTGATCTTGTGGTGAGTTCAGTGAGTCTTTGGCAAGTAGCTAAACCTTCTCGGTGATCTCTGCGAATCTCCGACGATCTCTTTGGCAGACTTTCAAAAACTTCGGCAAGTCCCCGATTTCTTCTCGGTTGGTTCGAACAGCACTTCCGACGAATCTTCGAACTCTTGGTGGACTCTCGAACACCCATCAAAATTGACTTCGGTAGACTTGCTTTATGTCTTCAAGCTATTGTAGATAATCCTGCACACTTAACTCAATAATATGGATTAGATCAATTAATCTATCAATTGATTTCATCATCAAAATCCGAGATTCAACAATCTCCCCCTTTTTGATGATGATAATCAATTGATGACGGAGTTAAACATAACTCCCCCTATCTATATGACATATTATGAGAAGATAAAAATACTTGAATTCAATCTCTTTGAATTCAAGCCTAAACCGATAAGTTCTATCCATTGACCTTATCGTTATTCTTAATAAGCATGAGCAAATACGAAACTTCGTATTTGTCATAATTTCAAGCTATGAAAATTATTTGCAAGTTGAATAATAAAAGACAATTATCATTTCGACAAGAGACGTAAACTTTCAACATGAATCTCATGATATAAATGTAAGGCATGATTTAATATGATCAACCAATCTAAAAACTTACGATATTCTCAAGGAGTTTTACGATGCATATAAGACATTTGCATAACGATAAGCTCTTGCAATTTATATAAGTCATGCTATCGATGCATATGAGACATTTGCATTAACACAAGCTTTTACAATTTAAATAAGTCATGCTATCACATTGGCATACAATTCATCAATCTTTTACTCATTCTTCTCCCCCTTTGTCATCAACAAAAAAGGAGATGAGACTTTTAAGCCGACAATTTATGATTTAAAAATTCACCATTAAGATCGATCATTCAGCATTCATAAGATTATACAAAATTTATCATATTAAACAGAATCTAAAATTCTTTAGAAAAATTCAACGTTCATCAAAGGTTGTATCACATAATGAAACAGCATGACTTTCATACAAAAGAAAGAAGATGGCAAAACCTTAACTTGGCATTAAGAGTAATCATACAAAGATTACATGTCAAGGTAATAGAATAAGAAGGCATATCGATTAATCCTTAGGAGGAAATCCATAGTTCTTATACATGATATCTATTTTTTGATTCATTTGTCGTAGTTCCTTCAAAATTTCAATTTACTGAATTTGAATTTGCTCTTGTTGTGATTTGATTTGTTCTTGTTATGATTTGATCTGATATAATTCTGCCATAGTGAGATCTTCAGAAGATGAAGCAGGAGCTGAAGGTGCTACACCAAAGGGACTAGGAGGAGATTCATTTCCCCTAAAAATTGGTGTTTCGTGGTGTTCTACTTGTGGGGGAACTGGATCAGTCCTTCTAGGTTGCCTAACCCATATATCATTGCTAAAAGTGCACCTAAGTCTTTTGAGTAGGTTTCTATTGATAGTGGTAAATCTATCAACTTGAATTATTTCTTCATCGGGTGAGACACAAATATGATAGGCAAGTATTAATCGAGTGACTAACCTCCCATATGGTAACATTGTGTCTTTAGCTATTATGTCCTGCATATGTTGCCGGATTAAGTATCCAAAATAATTATGTTCGCCGGTCATAATCTAATACATAGTGCTTAGCTCTATTTGACTAATTTCATCATGATGAAATTGTTTGGGAAGTAGTATGCTAGTCATGATGTGATGAAGAAATTTAGAGTTGAAGGACAATAAGTGCTCGCAACTTTTGGGAATCATGCCTAGGTTCGGATTTGCAAATATAGTTTCTAAGGCTTCAGAGTAGGTTGCTCATATTGCATTGATATCTCATTTATTTCTAAAATAATATCCCCTATCCTTTTCGGTAATTCCAATTAATTCGCATATAGTGCTATCAAAGATTTGAATTTGTGTTCCTAAGAGGTAGGTAGTTAATCTATCATTGTCCACATATAAGTTTGCGTAAAATAGCCTAACTAACCTAGGATAAATTGGTTCATTGATTTGTAGGAGAGGTAAAGCATGTAAATGTATAAACCATCTAATGGGTTCTAGGTTTCCAAGTTCATCTAGATCAACATGTTTGCTATTCTGTATAGTTCTTGTTTCGAAATTTGGAAACCTAAGAGCTACTTCATTAGATCTAAAAAGATTTTGGTCATATAAATCTCCTTCCAACCTCTTCCCTTTTGTTCTTGTTGATCTCTTAAGAGCCAAGATGATAGATCAAGAATATGAAACTGTGAAGAGTAGGCAAAATAATGAGAAGAGGAAGGAAAGATTTTAGATTTTACCTTATGGAGAATTCCTTGGAAGATAGAGAGCTTGAAACAACAAGAATCCCTCTCTTAGGCTTCTAAAGGTTAAAATGAGGGTGAGAGAGGTTTAGAGAGTATTGTGGGAGTTCTAGGGAGAGTTCTCATGGGTTGGGGGCGGTTCCACCGTCGGCCCTAACTCATTCTCTTACAAGGGAGTTCTTGGGCGGTGCCACCGCCAATCTGAGCGGTGCCACCGCTTGGCGACCGAGCGCTCAAGCGGTGCTACCGCCAGTTCTAGCGATGCCACCGCTAGCGTGACAAAGAAAAGAAATTTCTTTCCTCCCTTTTTGTTTTCAGATGTGTGATTCACGATAGGATCTTGGATTGTTCTTTAAGATGTTATTTGGAATCGAAAAAGAAGGAAGAAATCAAATCCACGAAAACCGGAAAGAGGATGAAAAAACTTTCAGAAAAGACACATAATCAAGCTTATTTTTAAGGACAATTTAACATGCCTAGTTCCCTTCTAATAAAGTCAAATTGGTCTTCATTTAAGGCTTTTGTAAAAATGTCTGCTAATTGATGTTTTGTGTCAATAAACTCTAGAATGACATTATTGTTAAGGGCATAATCGCGTATGAAATGATGCCTAATGTCGATATGCTTAGTTCTAAAGTATTGAATTGGATTTTTGGTAAGACATATGGCATTTGTATTATCACATTTTATCGGAATGTTTTTCAAGTGAATTTCATATTCTTCTAATGTATTCTTCATCCAAACAACTTGTGCACATCATGCACTTGCCGTAATGTATTCGGCTTCCACTGTAGATAGTGCAATTGAATTTTGTTTCTTGGAAGTCCAAGAAACAAGTGCATGACCCAGAAATTGGCATGTTCCGGATATACTTTTTCTATCTATCCTGCACCACCAAAGTCGGCATCTATATAAGCTATTAAATCGATTTTTTTGGATTTCGGATACCATAATCCAAAATTGGGAGTTCCTTTAAGATATCTAAAAGTTCTTTTAATACTCTTAAGAAGAGATAATTTAGGATTAGATTGAAACCTAGTGCAAAGTCCTACACTAAACATGATATCCGGTCTAGTCGCGGTGAGGTAAAGTAGACTACCTATCATTCCCCTATATGTTTTTTTATCAAACTTTTAACCATTTTCATCCATATCTAACCTAGTCGAAGTACTCATAGTAGTGTTTATCGCTTTTGAACCATCCATATTAAATCGTTTCAATAATTCTAATGTATATTTAGATTGATTAAGAAATATACCATCACTAAGTTGTTTAATTTGTAATCCTAAAAAGAAGATAAATTCTCCCATTAGGCTCATTTCAAATTCATGACTCATACACTTGACAAATGATTCACATAGTGATTCATCCGAAGAACCAAAAATAATATCGTCAACATAAATTTGCACAATAAGAAAATTATTTTCAAAGTGTTTGATAAACAATGTAGTATCAACCTTGCCTTTGGTAAAATTATTTAAAATAAGAAAGGAACTAAGCCTTTCATACCAAGCTCTAGGAGCTTGTTTCAAGCCATAGAGAGTCTTAGTCAATTTGAATACATGATTAGGAAGAAGAGAATTTTCAAATCTGGGAGGTTGTTCGACATATACTTCAAATCCGAGAATTTTCAAACCATTCAAGAAGATACTTTGACATCCATTTGAAATAGTTTAAAATCATTACTACTAGCATAGGCAAGGAGCATCCTAATGGCTTCTAATCTTGCTGAGTGAAGGTTTCTTCGTAGTCGATACCTTTTTCTTGGTTGAAACCTTTTGCCACTAGTCTAGCCTTATTTCTAACCACGATACTATATTCGTCTTGCTTGTTTCTAAAGACCCATTTAGTACCAATGACTAAATTGTTACTAGGTCTAGGAATAAGCTTCTATATCTCATTCCTCTCAAATTGGTTCAATTCCTCTTTCATTGCAATGACCCATGAATCACCTTAAAAAGCCTCGTCAATGCATTTAGGTTCAATTTAAGAAAGGAAGGCGGCGTTAGCATAAAAATTCTTGAAGGAAGAACGAGTTTAAACCCCTTTTGATGTATCTCCTAGAATTAGCTCCTTTGGATGAGCATCCATATACTTCCATTTCTTAGGTAAGGAAGAAGATGCATCCAAGTTGCTATTTTGAGGAGAGGGTTCATTTAAATTCAAATTATCAAAACCAAGATCATCATCAAAATCATTTTTATTTAACTCAAAAATTTCATTGAAAACTACATAAATAGACTCTTCTACAACTAAGGTTCTTTTGTTAAAAACACAAAAAACCTTTGAAACGGAAGAGTAACCAAGAAAGTTGCCTTCATCGGATTTAGCATCAAATTTTCCTAAGGCATCATTTTCATTTAAAATAAAGCATTTGCAACCGAAAACTTTAAAATAAGAAACATTTGATTTTTTGTTATTCCATAATTCATAGGGAGTTTTTGATAGAGATGGTCTTATTAGAACCCTATTCATGACATAGCAAGCCGTATTAATGGCTTCAGCCCAAAAATACTTAGGTAGACTCTGTTCATTTAACATGGTTCTTGTTATTTCTTATAAATTTTTATTTTTTCTTTCAACTACCCCATTTTGTTGAGGATTTATCGGAGTAAAGAAGTTGTGGTTATATCCATTGGATTCACAAAAACTTTGGAAGTCATGGTTTTAAAATTGCCATCGTGCTCACTCCGAATTGATGAAATCATGAAGCCTTTTTCATTTTGAGTAAGTTTACAAAATTTAGAGAAACATTTGAAACAATCACTTTTGTGAGCCAAGAAATAGGTCCAAGTGTATCTACTATAGTCATCAACAATTACGAAGGCATATTTGCTTCCTCCTAGACTCGTTGTGTCAATTGGTCCAAATAGGTTCAAATGGATCAATTGCAATGGTCTAGTTGTGCTAATTTGATTTTTTTAGTTTGAAACTAGTTTTTATTTATTTTCCTAGTTGACAAGCATCACACACTTTGTCCTTAACAAACTTCATATTGAGAATTCCCCGTACTAACTTACTAGATGAAATCTTAGATATTAGTTTCATACTTGCATGGCCTAATCTCCTATGCCAAAGCCAAGCATCATCATTTAAAGCGGAAAAGCATATTTCATTACTAAGTACATCAAGGTTGATGGTGTAGATATTATTTTGTTTTAAGGCAATCATTGATATGTTATTGTTTGGTTTTTCAATAATGCATACATTAGATTCAAATCTAACAATGTAACCTTTTATCTCATAATTGACTAATGCTTAAGAGATTATGTTTTAATCCATCAAATAGTAACACATCATCAATTGAAAAACTTAATTTGTTACCCATGGTTCCCTTGCCAATGATTTTACCTTTGTTGTTGTCTCCGAAGGTGACATACCCTTCTTCTTTGCTAGTGAGCATAGAGAAATGAGATGGATCTCAAGTCATGTGCCTTGAGCAACCACTATCAAGATACCATCTCTTGCTCCTAGCTTGTGAGATTGTCTATAAAAGAGGATGGTTTTTAGGTACCCGTTTGATTTTGGGTGCCTCAAAAATTGATCTACTAATTTTGTCATTCATCATTGAATTATTTATAGTTCCTTTAGAAACCCATATCAACTTATGTGGACTAATTTTCTTAAATGAACATTTGTAAACAACATATCCAAATTTACAACAAAAGTTACATTTCAAATGAGGTGAAACATGTAATGTGGGTCTTTTAATGAAGGTGGCAGGATTTTGGTGAGATCCTCTCACAAAACCAATTCCATTTCTATTTGCAACGTGACCCTTGTTTGCAAGGATCATGTCGAAGCCTTTGCTACCGACCTTAAACTTGTTTAAGGTCTCTTTAAGTAGCAAATTCTCATTTTCTATTGCTTCTAAGTGTTCACACTTAGAGCATAGAGGAGTTCGAAGACTATCAAGCTTATTTTGTAGTAAGGCATGCTCTTTCTTTAATAGATTAAACTTCTTACTAATAGTTCTATACTCATCAAATAATTCATGAAAAGCAACAGAAAGTTCATCGAAAGATAAATCTTCATTAATTAAATCACATATCTCTCCTCCTAAAGCCATTAGCGCACAGTTTGCCTCCTCTTTGTTGCTAGCTTCTTTATTCTCGGAATCACTTGAGTTGTCCCAAGTTGCTTTTAAAGCTTTCTTCTTCTTTGGTTGCTTCTTCTTAGCTTGGGGGCATTCATTTTTAAAGTGCCCTAGCTTCTTGCATTCGTAGCATATTACTTGGTCCTTTTTATGTTCAAGTTTGTTTTTGGTGTTATTCTCAAATTTGTTCTTTCTTATAAATTTTTAAAATTTTTGAGTTAAAAATGCAATGTCATCGTCACTGTCCTCATCACTTGATGTTCCTTTCAAGTGGTCTTCTTGTGTTCTAAGTGTCATATCCTTCCTGTTCTTTCGAAGGGAGTTCTCAAGCTCTTCATGAGCACGACACATCATTTCGTAGGTCATTAAAGACCCAATAAATTCTTCGAGAGGAAATGTTTTAAGGTCCTTGGCCTCTTGAATGATCGTAACTTTTGGATCCCAACTCTTTGGAAGGGATCTTAAAATTTTAATTACTAGTTCAAAGTTAGAAAAACCTTTACCAAGAGCTTTGAGTCCATTGATGACATCCGTGAAACGGGTGTACATATCTCCGATGGACTCACTTGGTTTCATCTAGAAAAGTTTGTAAGAATTCATAAGAATATTGATTTTGGACTCTTTCACTCGGCTAGTGCCTTCATGAGTGACCTCAAGAGTTCTCCAAATATCAAAAGCCGAATCATAAATCGAAGTGCACAAAACAAGGCATTCATAGCCTTTGCGTTTAAAGCAAAAACCTTCTTCTCCGATTCATCGCATTAGCTCATCGAAAGGGAAGATTTTTGAAATCCATTTTCGATAATAGTCTAAAGCTCAAAATCTATGGAAATAAGGAAGATCCTCACACGAGTCTTCCAATACGTGTAATCCGACCCATTAAACATAGGTAGACGTGTAATAGAATGACCCTCGTGCATACCGGAGTAAGCCATATCTCTTGGGTATTAAACCAAATATGAGAGTAAGCCTAGCTCTGATACCAATTGTTAGGATCGGAGTGGCACTAAGAGGGGGGGGTGAATTAGTGCAGTAGATTAAAACTTGTAAGTTTGAAAACAATTTCATAAATGCGTAGAGATTTCGATTCGAGAATGAATAACTTGGCAAGAGTAGCTTGAGTAAAGTTAGAAGATGAAAACCGAAAGTTTGCTGCTATGTAAATAACGATTTCAAAAAGGTAAACATTCACACATTCAAAGAACACACAAATTTAAAGTGGTTCGGTCAAATGACCTACATCCACTTACAAAGCCTTCTTCGATGAGGCTTCCAACTTCCACTAGCAAATCACTTTGAAGGGGAAGGACAAATACCCCTCTTACAACCTTTTACAAGTGGTTCACACTCTTACAAATTTTCAAAGAGAAAGAGGGAGGTAAACACTTAAGCTATTGAAAACAAGACTTGCTAAAGACTTTACTAAGGCTTTATCTCAATCTATTACTTCTCAAAAAGGTTGTCTTCTCTACTGAGAAATGAGGGATATTTATAAGCCCCAAGAGGATTCAAATTTGGGCTCCAAATTTGAATTTTTTTAGGTTTCCCGATGCTGGCAGTGCCACTGCCTATCAGTGTCTGTTATTGACAGTGTACTAGCAGTGCCACTACCGTAATTCTTGGGTTTTGGGCAGTGCCACCACCCGACCTTTCAGGTGCCGGGCGTTGCCACCACCCGTCTTTACGGGTCACTGGTTGAGCTCCAAATTTGGCCCAAACTAGTTCATATTAGGGCCCAGTTGGCCCCTAACCAGGTTATAGGATTAACTCTTAATCTCAACCCTAATTACATGTAAAATATGAAATTAAGACATAGTCCTAGGCAGGTTTTTAACCGGCAACTTCGAGTTTCCTTCCGGCAAGCTTTCCGGTGATCTTTCGGTGGACTTCCGATACACACTCGGATTTCTTCCAACAGACTCCCAATAGGCTCCCGATCTTGTGGTGAGTTCAACGAGTCTTTGGCAAGTAGCCGAACCCTCTTGGTGATCTCTGGAACCTTTGACGATCTCTTTGGTGGACTTCTGAAAACTTCGGCATGTCCCCCATTTCTTCTCGGTTGGTTCCGGCAGAACATCCGATGAATCTTCAGACTCTTGGTGGACTCTCGAACACCCATCGAACTTGACTCCGGTAGACTTGCTTTATGTCTTTAAGCTATCATAGTTAATCCTGCACACTTAACTCAATAATATGGATTAGATCAATTAACCCATCAATTGATTTCATTATCAAAATCCGAGATTCAACAATCTCCCCCTTTTGATGACAATCAATTGATGATGGAGTTAAACATAACTCCCCCTAACTATATGCCATATTATGAGAAGATAAAAACACTTGAATTCAATCTCTTTGAATTCATGCCTAAACTGATAAGTTTTATCCATTGAACTTATCGTTATTCTTAATAAGCATGAGCAAATACGAAACTTCGTATTTCTCATAATTTTAAGCTATAAAAATTATTTTTAAGTCGAATAATAAAAGACTTAATATGATTTAATATGATCAACCAATCTAAAAACTTGCGATATTCTCAAGGAGTTTTGTGATGCATATGAGACATTTGCATTAAGACAAGCTCTTGCAATTCATATAAGTCATGCTATCGATGCATATGAGACATTTGCCAAGCTTTTACAATTCAAATAAGTCATGCTATCACATTGGCATACAATTCATCAATCTTTTACTCATTCTTCTCCCCCTTTGTCATCAACAAAAAAGGAGATGAGACTTTTAAGCCGACAATTTGTGATTTAAAAAAATTACTATGAAGAATTTAAAAAAATTACTATGAAGATCGATCATTCAGCATTCATAAGATTATACAAAATTATCCTATTAATCAGAATCCAAAATTCATTAGAAAAATTCAGCATTTATCAAAGGTTGCATCTCATAAAGAAACAGCATGACTTTCATACAAAAGAGAGAAGATGGAAAAACCTTAACTTGGCATTAAGAGTAATCATACAAGGATTGCATTTCAAGGTAATAGAATAAGAAGGTATATCGATTAATCCTTAGGAGGAAATCCATAGTTCTTATACATGACATCTATTTTTTGATTCATTTGTCGCAGTTCCTTTGCTGGATTTGAATTTGCTCTTGCTGTGATTTAAGTTATTCTTGTTGTGATTTGAAGGGATCTTAAAATTTTAATTACTAGTTCAAAGTTAGAATAACCTTTACCAAGAGCTTTGAGTCCATTGATGACATCCGTGAAACGGGTGTACATGTCTCCGATGGACTCACTTGGTTTCATCCGGAAAAGTTCGTAAGAATGCATAAGAACGCTGATTTTGGACTCTTTCACTCGGCTAGTGCCTTCATGAGTGACCTCAAGAGTTCTCCAAATATCAAAAGCCGAATCATGAATCAAAATACGATTAAATTCATTTTTGTCAAGTGCCTAAAATAAGGCATACATAACCTTTGTGTTTAAAGCAAAATCCTTCTTCTCCGATTCATCCCATTCGCTTATCGGAAGAGAAGATTTTTGAAATCTATTTTCGACAATAGTCCAAAGCTCTAAATCTATGAAAATGAGGAAGATCCTCATATGAGTCTTCCAATACACGTAATCCGACCCATTAAACATAGGCGGATGTGTAATAGAATGACCCTCGTGCATGCCAGAGTAAGCCATCTCTCTTGGGTATTGAACCAAATATGAGAGTGAGCCTAGCTCTAATACCAATTGTTAGGATCGGAGCGGCACTAAGAGGGGGGGTGAATTAGTGCAACGGATTAAAACTTATAAGTTTAAAAATGATTTCGTAAATGCGTAGAGATTTTGATTCGAGAATGAATAACTTGCCAAGAGTAGCTTGAGTAACGTTAGAAGATGAAAACCGAAAGCTTGCTGCTATGTAAATAACGATTTCAGAAAGGTAAACACTCACACATTCAAGGAATACACTAATTTAAAGTGGTTCGGTCAAATGACATACATTTACTTGCGAAGCCTTCTTCGATGAGGCTTCCAACTTCCACTAGCAAATCACTTTGAAGGGGAAGGACATATACCCCTCTTACAACCTTTTACAAGTGATTCATACTCTTACAAATTTTCAAAGAGAAAGAGGGAGGTGAACACTTAAGCTATTGAAAACAAGACTTGCTAAAGACTTTGCTAAGGCTTTATCTCAATCTCTTACTTCTCAAAAAGGTTGTCTTCTCTGCTAAGAAATGAGGGGCATTTATAGGCCCCAAAAGGATTCAAATTTGGGCTCCAAATTTGAATTCTTTTGGGTTTCCCGATGTTGGTGGTGCCACCGCCTATCAGTGTTTGATACTGATAGTGTACTAGCGGTGCTATTGTCGAAACTCTCGAGTTCTGGGCGGTGCCACCGCCTGACCTCTCGGGTGCTGGGCGGTACCACTGCCTGTCCTTACGGGTCATTGGTTGGGCTCCAAATTTGGCCCAAACCAGTTCATATTAGGGCCCAGTTGGCCCCTAACCAGGTTATAGGATTAACTCTTAATCCCAACCTTAATTACATGTAAACTATGAAATTAAGACATAGTCCTAAGCAGGTTTTTAACTGGCAACTTTGAGTTTCCTTCTAGTGAGCTTTCCAGTGATCTTTTGGTGGACTTCTGATACACCCTCGGATTTCTTCTAGCGGACTCCCAGCAGGCTCCTAATCTTGTGGTGAGTTCAGTGAGTTTTTGGCAAATAGCCGAACCTTCTTGGTGATCTCTGTGAACCTCCGACGATCTCTTTGGCGGACTTCCGAAAACTTCGGCAAGTTCCCGATTTCTTCTCGGTTGGTTCCGACAGCACTTCCGACGAATCTTCGGACTCTTGGCGGACTCTCGAACACCCATCGAACTTGACTCTAGTAGACTTGCTTTATTTCTTCAAGCTATCATAGTTAATCCTGCACACTTAACTCAATAATATGGATGAGATCAATTAACCCATCAATTGATTTCATCATTAAAATCCGAGATTCAACACTACACTTGTTGGAAAACTCAAATGAGAGTTTTCTTGCTTTCTATGGATTTAAACTTACGAAATATCATTGAAAATGGATTTCAAAAGTCTTCTACTCCAATAAATGAATGGAATGATTAGGAAAAAAAACTTTTTCTTTAAATGCTAGAGCTATGAATGCTCTATTTTGCGCCTTAGACAAAAATGAATTCAATCGAATTTCTATGTACAAAATAGCTTTCAATATTTGGTACACTCTTGAAATCCCACATGAAGGTACTAGTAGAGTAATACATTCTAAGATAAATCTTTTGATACATGATTTTAAACTTTTTGAATGAAGCCAACTTATCGGGTCTTTAATGACCTATGAAATGAATTTTATGGCACAAAACGAACTTAAGAACAACCTTCCAAAGAACAGGAAGGATTTAAGGTTTAGAACAATTGAAGACCACTCGAGCAAAAGCTTAAGTGATGGTGAACTTGAACTCCTCACTATGAAATTTAAAATTTTCATGAAATAAGAATTAAAGAGCAAAAATAAACTTAAAAAGAATGTAACTACTTGCTATAAATGTAAGAAGAAGGAAGCACTTTGGGACGAATCAAGTTTATCTGAAGATGAAGACAAACCAACAAAGGCGAGGTGGCAAACTACGCCTTAACGACTTTCGACGACAAGGTAACCAAAATTCTTTACTTTATTTTGAAATTACATGATGCATTTCATGAATTATTTTTAAATTAGATTAAAAAATTATATGTAAATTGTTAAAAAATATAAAAATTGGGATAATGCATATCTTTCTAGTAATTTTGAAAATGATAATGACAATTGTATGTTTTATGAAAATACAACAAAATATTAGAATTAAATCTAGTGATTAATTTCTTGTATGTTATAAACAATTACGTATATTGTGATGATTTTGTATTGCTTTTCGAGTTTTATTGGATGGTTTTCATATGAAAATTTGAGCATACTTATATGAAATCAATCACATAAAATGAAATGCATAGAAAGAAAAATATATTATCATTGGAATTAAAATGATAAATCAAATCTCTTATTTAAAGAAACAATAATGTGTATCGTGTTGATTTCATATTGATTTCCGACTCTGATTGAAACCACTCAATGAAATCATGCATATTGATTTAATGAAAGGTTTGGTACAATGCTTGATGACTTTATTCTATGCATGAGATTTTGAAGTTATACATGATGACTTTTGTGATTTATTCATGTTGATGATTTTTGTGATAAATCTTGAACTTTCATTTTAAACGATAATATATGTTTTGATTTGACAAAAAGGATAAGGGCATGCATGTATGAAATCAATCACTTAAATTGAAACAACTAAAAAGAGAAAAATATTTTTCTTGAAAATTTCTTATTATCTATCTTATCGATTTTTTTAAAACAAGAGATTAATGATTCTATTCTTGAACTATTAAAGTGACTATGTTAATTTGACGATTGGAATGAGTTGAAAATAAATCATGATTTTTCTCTTGATTTCTTGAAATTTATAATAGAAGATTACCATTGAAGATCATTTAATCTCCTATGCTTCTTCTTGTTATTTACTAAAGAGGAGAATTTTGTAGAGGAATCATAAATTTTTCAAAATTATGACTATTTTTTTTTAATTGAGACATTATGTATGAATCAAGTTCTCATGTGAATATATTTATGTTGTCTTCATTGAATTTTTTAAAAAATAATTTTGATGATGATTTTGGATCTATTTTCATATGACTATTGAGATGATATATCCAACTAAATCATTTATCATATTTACGACTTATGATATATTTAACATGAAACATCTTTCTTGATGCACGTATGATTCACTCTTTTAAGAGAATATTTATCAAATCATGATAAGATGAAATTCTCTTTATATGAATCAAGATTTTTTCATGATCTCCTAAGAATTCTTTTCATTATTTATTTAAGAGGAGATTTGTTAAAATGAATCATGGTGTCTCTTGATTTCTACATATTATAACTTGAGAATTCTTTCTATAAATCAAGATTGTTTACTATGATTCTTTCTTTTCGCTCTTTAAGTTATCCAAAAAGAATCATGATATGTCTTTTGATATTCACAATTTGTCTTCATTATTTGTATATCTCATCACCAAAATTGTTTTGATATTTTTTATGTGATGATATGAAATTATGCATGAAATACTCATGAATTTATTTTGTTGTGTTCAAATGAGAAGTTATGATCATGCATGGTAGGATGTAATGTAATTTGATATTTTGATACCATTATGATTTGAATTATTTATGATTTGGAATGATGCATGCAATACTATGATTTGTTGCTAAAATGATGTATCATGAATGCTTGAGTATCATCTATGATATGCCTATAATGATGATTTATTTCTTGTATCATGCATAAAGTAAGGATGAAATGTAAGGTTTTGAAATTGTGCATGTTTTAATTTGAAACTATAATGATGCACAAATATATTGAAATAAGATTGAAATTTTACCTTTGTCATAATTTGAAAATTGATGTCAAGGGTCTTCCCTTCCTTTTGACAATAACAAAGGGGGAGATAAAAGATGCTAGCTTGCATAATTCAAGAAGAAAGAGAAAATTGCTAACTTGCTCATTACAAAGAAAGCAAAAAAATTGCACTTCTCAAAAGAGAAGAAAAAAACTTGCTATCTTGAACATCACCAAAAATTGATAGCTTCCCTATCTTAAGATGCAAAAATGTAAACTTACATAATTTGCAATCTTGTACATCTTTAAAATTGATGATGATTTGGTGATTATGCATGTTGTAAGGTGATGAACAAATTTGCTAGCTGTATATTATAAAACTTGCATGATGATGAAACTAGAGATTATGCAATGATTTGAACTTTTATAACTAAACACTTGATAATTGAACTTCTACTTTCTATTGATGACAAAGGGAGAGAAGTATGATGTTATGCATGATTTTATCATGACATGTTACTTGGATTTTTGAATCCAAGAGTTTTATCAATATGACATATTGAGAGGGGGAGTAAGGTTAACTCAGTCATTTATTGATTGTTATCATCAAAAAGGGGGAGATTGTTGAATCTCGGATTTTGATGATGAAACCAATTAATAGAGTTTATGATTTGATCTGCATTTTGAGTAATGCAGGAAACTTCAATTAGGGAGAGACAATTAAAGCAGGAAGAATCATGTTGGGACAAAGTGGAACATGTTAGAAGATTGGACGTCGAGCCAGAGGATTAATCAACGTATCGGTAGAAGGCTTCGGGTCATGAGTTCGGGCATCGGGCCAAGAAGAGTAGAAATTGCACTATGGAAATGGGAGTTGTGGAGGTCAACTAACCGATTGGGCAATAGGCCGTAAGAGAGGATGATGCGCTGAAGAATCGGATAAAGCGTCGATAAACTAATGACATGTTGGACAACATAATTCAAGCTTTGTAATAATTGTCTAGATCGAAGTAGGTTTTATATGTGCATGATTAACTATGATAGTGATCAAGGCATAAAGCAAAATGAAGTCCTAGAGTCAAGAATGAGACTTCGTTGGGAGTTCGAGAGTTCGTTGGAAGTCCGAATGTTCGTCGAAAGTTCTGTCAGAATTGATCGAGAAGTCCATAAGCTTACGAAGAAGCTCGTTAGAACTTACCAAGAGGATCATCATGAAGTCCAAGAGCATGTCGGGAGTCCACTGGAACATTGGCAAGAGATCGTCAGAAGTTCACCGAAAGCTCGCTGGAAGAAACCTAGACTTACAAACTTGATTAGCTTAGTATATGCCTTAAATTTCATAGTTAGTACATAATTAGGATTGGAATTGGGCCAACCCAATTAGGGGCCAGTTGGACCTATGTATGGACTGTGTTGGGCCAAGTGAAAGTCCTAAACAATGACCCAACAAGTGGCATCGTCGAGGCACAGTCTCGAAGATTGTGTTAGGTGGTGGTACCAGCTAGTATCATTGTCAGGCGATGGTACTACCAGTCTGGGCGATGGTACCTCCTAGACATAGCCTCTCAAGCGGTGGTACCGCCCAGTGTCATTACTGTAGGTGATGGTGCTACCCAGCACAAGTGGTGATACCACCAAGACCCGGGAAACCCGGGATGAGATCGTTTTAGGCTCCAAGTTTAAATCAACGTGAGGCCTATAAATACCCTTCTCATCCCTAGTTAACATACACAAGCACAGAGAATTTAAAAGTGAGAAAATACTATTGCAATCACTTGAGAAATCTCCTCCTCTAATTCTAAATTTAAAATTCTATTTAGAGAGGAGTGAGTGCTTGTAAAGGTTGTCTCCTAAACCTGTAAAAAGGAGAAGAGGGGTGTAAAAGAGTAGTTGGTTTTCACCCATTGAAGGAAGATCGATAGTGGATGCCGATAGCCTTGACGGAGGAGGAATCGGGAGTGGATGTAGGTCATGACGATCGAACCACTATAAAAACTTGGTTTACATTTACTTTGAGCAATTTAATTTTATAGCAAATTGCCTCTCCTACTTACCTTGCTTTCACTACACTTACGCTCTCATATGTTTCAAGTTAAGTATATTTTTGAAATGGGTTTTATGATATGAAGATTTTCGAAATCGACTATTTTACCGCTGCACTAATTCAGCACCCCCCCCCCCCCCTTCCCCCCCTTTAGTATCGACTCATTCTTAACAAATATTTGGTGAAAATTATAGCTATACATCATGAGGGGGATGCCATACAATTGTTTGACTAGTTTGAATACACTCATGGAGTCCTCTCAAGGTGACAATTTAAAGGACTGTTGATCCACTTTAGACCAACCGATTACGAGAATATTGACAGACAACTAGCAAAGATCCGACAAACCTCGACCATTCTAGAGTTCTAAACCAGGTTTGGAAGGTTATCTAATCAAACTTATGATTAGTCTGAAAAATAGCCATTGGGGACCTTCATTGAGGGCTTGAAGCCAAAGATCCGAAGAGAAGTTAAAGCATGACAACTATACACGCTTATGGCAGCCATCTCTTTCGCATGACTTCAAGAGGAGCGTTTGAACCATGAAGCCCGAAGGACTAGGGTCACTCTTAGACTAGCAATACCAAAGCCCTTAGCTACCCCTACTACTAGCCGAGCCCTTGCACCAAAATGGTTGACAAGAGAAGAGCTTCGGGAGCGATCTGTGAAGGGGTTATGTTGGCACTACGACGAGCCATGGAGCCGCGTGCATCACTGTAGAAAAGAGAGACTTCTTATGATTAAACCGGTAGAAGAATAGGTCATTGAATATCTAGAAGAGAGCCTTGAACATGAAGAAAAAGATACGAAAGAAGAGCCACAATCGATAGACTTTATGGTGCATGCGCTAGTCGGCTACTCAAACCCGCAAATGATGAAAGTTGGAGGACTTCTCAAAAAACAACCGATCACTATTCTCATCGACACGGGTAGTACTAATAACTTCCTAAATAGTAAGGTTGCTGCTCTGATAGTGCTTCACATTGAAGATTGCAGCAAGTTCGATGTAAAGGTCACCGATGGCAGAATCCTAAAGTGCCACCAAAGATACCCGCCGGTAAAACTATTATTGCAAGACCAATAAATTATCATAGACTTCTTCCTCCTACCAATTGATGACTATGAGGCCATGCTTGGCATAGAATGGCTGACTACACTAGGTAATGTCTCCTGGAACTTTTCCAAGTTAATTGTGAAATTCTACTACAAAGGCAAATAGATCATCCTATGTGAGAAGCGCGGAAGCAATGTAACCACCATTTTGACCCGACGAATGGAGAAAGTTTTACATAAGATAAATGGTGGCTTTTTGATGCATCTCTAGTAGCAATCAAAGGGGAAGAATGTTGGGAAATCTTCAGGGGCAACATCACATGCGCAATGGAAGAACAAAAAACAAAATTCCTAATTTCCCAAAAAGATGTAAGTCGTCGTGTGAAAATTGGTGCGCAAAAATCTACAAAACTAAAAACTATGTATAGTAAAGATTATGTTACCTAGGGAGATCATATATCCCTATTTCCCTATAGATCTCTCGGAGAGGGTGAAAGAGGTCAAGCGCCATCCTCTCTAGCGGTGATTCACACAATAGGGCTGTGATGATGCTCCTCAAAACTCTAGGCCTACTCGGAGGTGGAGAGGGGGAGGAGAATAGGAGAGGCAAGCAAAGGCTCTGGCCTATGAGCCACTGAATCCCTCCTATTTATAGAGGTCCCCGATCAAACCCTAATGGATCCTCCCATATTAGGTATTGGATCTGCATCCAATTACCCAAGCCTCTTAGATTAGTGGATCTCTATCCAATAATCTATCATGGGTTTTTATTGGATCTCATTCATAAGATCTAATAATTCAGGGGCTCATTGAATATCCAAAAAGATAGGGGCTCCAGCGGATATCTCATATTCGAACCTCTACTCATTGCAATGCCTACCATATGTGTGTGACCCTCTAGGCCTAATATTGAGTTGGCTGTAAGTCATACCTATCAGAACTCCTTCTAGCTTAGTGAATTATTATCTTCATAATAATTTACTCGACTCATCGACTACAAACGTACTAAGCCACTACGCCGCAGTCCCCAAATGATACATGGGAATCTAATCCATTGGACCTATCTATCCTTAGTTCCTATATACCTATAGTCTCTCATCCATCTAATATCCCAGAGACCGTATACCAGGCATGGTGCTGTCAGACCCATACTGTTTCTACTTGAGTCTCACTCAAATCGGATTCTCTCGGAAAACTCTTTCTCTCTCAATCCGAATGACCCTAGCCAGGGATTTGTCTGAGTAAGAACACATGGGATATTCCTCTTATGACACTAAGAGTAGATGTGTTGGGAAATCTTGGGGGCGACATCACATGCGCAGCAGAAGATCAAGAAAAACAAAATCCCCAAGATCCCAAAAGGATGTTCATTGTCATGCGAAGATTGGTTCGCATAAATCCGCGAAACAAACTACGTATAAGTATAAGATAAATTGTGTTACCTAGGGAGATCGTATATCCCTGTTTTCCTGCAGATCTCTAGGAGAGGATGAAGGAGGTCAAGCGTCCTCCTCTCTAGCGGTGATCCACACAGTAGGGCTACGACGATGCTCCTCAAAAACTCCAAGCCTACTCTGAGGTGGAGAGAGGGAGGGAGAGAGGCAAGCAAAGGCTCTAGCCTATGAGGCTCTGAATCCCTCCTATTTATAGAGGCCCCCTGTCAAACCCTAATGGATCCTCCCCTAATGGGTATTGGATCTGCATCCATTATCCAAGCCTTTTAGATTAGTGGATCAATATCCAATAATCTCTCATGGGCTTTTATTGGATCTCGTCCATGGGATCCAATAATTTAGGGGCTTATTGGATATCCAATAAGATAGGGGCTCCGGCGGATATCTCATGTTTGAACATCTACTCATCGCAATGCCTACCATATGTGTGTGACCCTCTAGGCCCAATATCGAGCTGGTCGTGAGTTATAGCTGTCAGAACTCCTTCTGGCTCAGTGAATTATTATCTCTATAATAATTCAATCGACTCATTGACTACGGACGTACTAGGCCACTATGCCATAGTCCCCAGACAATACATGGGAATCCAATCCATTGGACCTGTCTGTCCTACAGTTACCGTGTACATATAGTCTCTCATCCATTTAATATCCCAGAGACCGTATATCGGGTATGGTGCTGTCAGACCCATACGATTTCTACTCGAGTCTCGCTCTAATCGGATTCTCCGGGAGAACTCTTTCTCTCTCAATCGATGACCTTGGCCAGGGATTTGTCTGAGCAAGTACACATGGGATATTCCTCTCATGACGCCGAGAGTGAATGATCCTTTATCGACACTCAATAGCCCTCGTAAGGTCGATTGCCACTCCCAATGACCAACTGTACTAGATCTGGGATAGCCAAACCTATAAGTCTGGTATAAAAGACTGGAGCACTCATATAGGACATCCTTGTTTTCTCAAGTCTAAGGACCAGATACACCACTAGGACTACGGAATCACTATCTGACAATAAGGCATCATCAACCATCCAATATTCCGTAAGCGGATCAATCAATGAACTCATTCTCGAATGAGCACCTATATTGTATCCCTAGTGTCCCCACACGAGCAGCTATGAGATGAACTGCATCCATCATATGGATGGGTATACAGCACACTAGTCTGTCCGGTTATCACGATGTCCCTCTCGAGTAACCTATGACCGGGATTATTTAGGATCTGTGTTTAAAGGTGAATCGGTCTCATGATCGTGATCTCATCACGATCCAATTCCCATTGCACAGATCCAAGGACATCACAATATATACATGCAATAGACAATATATAAAGTGATAAACGCCAAAATATAATAAGCAAAAAAGATTCTGTGTCAAGACACACATGCCATTACTCACGTGATTGGCTTGTTGGGCACCTATGACTAGCAATCTCCCACTTGACCTAAAGCCAATCACCTATGTGTCTGATCTCCATCAGACCACTTTGTCGCTCAAAGACAATCTGAGACAATGGCTTTGTCAGTGGATCTGCAATGTTATCTTCGGATGGAACTCTTTCCACTACTATATCTTCTTGGGTTATGATCTCTCTAATAAGCTAGAACCTCCTCAGAACACTTCTGATGAGACCTGGGTTCCCTTATTTGAGTAATCGCCCCGTTGTTGTCGCAATATAAGGAAATCGGCTCCTCGCTATTCGGCACGACTCCCAAATCTGTGAACTTCTTTATCCAGACTCCCTCTTTTGCTACATTTGCTGCAGCAATGTATTCCGTCTCTGTGGTTGAGTCAGTAGTAATATCTTGCTTGGAACTCTTCCAGCATACTGCTCCTCCATTCAAGGTGTACACATATCCCGAATTCGACTTGCTATCATCGACATCAGACTGAAAACTTGAGTCTGTGTAGCCTTCAACCTTGAGGCTACTACCTCCATATACTAGTAAAAGATCCTTAGTCCTTTTCAAGTACTTAAGGATACACTTTATTGCTTTCCAGTGCTCCAACCCTGGATCCGCCTGATACCTGCTCGTGACATTCAGAGCATGCGCTATATCAGGCCTAGTACATAGCATGACATACATGATAAACCCTATTGCCAAGGCATAAGGTATCATATCCATGTTCGCCCTTTCTTCTGGAGTCTTTGGGGACATACTCCTAGAAAGCGATATCCCATGTTTCATCGGTATGAGACCTCTCTTCGAATTTTCCATGCCAAACCTTTTGATAATGGTTTCTATGTACCTGGATTGAGACAAGCTAAGCATCCTCTTGGATCTATCTCTATAGATCCGAATCCCCAAGATCCCAAAAGGATGTTCATTGTCATGCGAAGATTGGTTCGCATAAATCCGCGAAACAAACTACGTATTCAAGTCTAAGGACCAGATACACCACTAGACTACGGAATCAACTATCTGACAATAAGGGCTCATCAACCAATCCAATATTCCGTAAGCGATCAATCAAATGAACTCATTCTCGATGAGCACCTATAGTGTATCCCATAGTGTCCCCACAGACGAGCAGCTATGGAATTGAAACTGCATCCATCAGATGGAGGGTTACAGCACACTAGTCTGTCAGGTTATCACGATGTCCCTCTCGAGTAACCTATGACCGAGGGATTATTTAAGGATCTGTGTTTAAAGGTGAATCGGTCTCATGATCGTGATCTCATCACGATCCAATTCCCATTGCACAGATCCAAGGACATCACAATATATACATGGCAATAGACAATATATAAGTGATAAACGCCAAAATATATAAGCAAAAAAGATTCTGTGTCAAGACACACATGCCATTACTCACGTGATTGGCTTGTTGGGCACCTATGACTAGCAATCTCCCACTTGACCTAAAGCCAATCACCTATGTGTCTGATCTCCATCAGACCACTTTGTCGCTCAAAGACAATCTGAGACAATGGCTTTGTCAGTGGATCTGCAATGTTATCTTCGGATGGAACTCTTTCCACTACTATATCTTCTTGGGTTATGATCTCTCTAATAAGCTAGAACCTCCTCAGAACACTTCTGATGAGACCTGGGTTCCCTTATTTGAGTAATCGCCCCGTTGTTGTCGCAATATAAGGAAATCGGCTCCTCGCTATTCGGCACGACTCCCAAATCTGTGAACTTCTTTATCCAGACTCCCTCTTTTGCTACATTTGCTGCAGCAATGTATTCCGTCTCTGTGGTTGAGTCAGTAGTAATATCTTGCTTGGAACTCTTCCAGCATACTGCTCCTCCATTCAAGGTGTACACATATCCCGAATTCGACTTGCTATCATCGACATCAGACTGAAAACTTGAGTCTGTGTAGCCTTCAACCTTGAGGCTACTACCTCCATATACTAGTAAAAGATCCTTAGTCCTTTTCAAGTACTTAAGGATACACTTTATTGCTTTCCAGTGCTCCAACCCTGGATCCGCCTGATACCTGCTCGTGACATTCAGAGCATGCGCTATATCAGGCCTAGTACATAGCATGACATACATGATAAACCCTATTGCCAAGGCATAAGGTATCATATCCATGTTCGCCCTTTCTTCTGGAGTCTTTGGGGACATACTCCTAGAAAGCGATATCCCATGTTTCATCGGTATGAGACCTCTCTTCGAATTTTCCATGCCAAACCTTTTGATAATGGTTTCTATGTACCTGGATTGAGACAAGCTAAGCATCCTCTTGGATCTATCTCTATAGATCCGAATCCCCAAGATATAGGATGCTTCCCCTAAGTCCTTCATGGAGAAGTGTCTAGATAACCAAGCCTTTACTATGGATAGCATTCCTACATCATTCCCAATGATCAGGATGTCATCCACATATAACACCAAAGAGGTGATAGCACTCCCACTTACCTTCCTGTACACACAAGGCTCATCTTCGTTCTTAACAAAGTCATAAGATCTGATTGCCTTATCAAATCTTATGTTCCAACTTCGGGAAGCTTGCTTTAGTCCATAAATGGATCTAAGCAACCTACACACCTTATCTGTGTTAGGATCGGAGCAGCACTAAGAGGGGGGGGTGAATTAGTGCAGCGGATTAAAACTAGTAGGTTTGAAACTGATTCCGTAAAATGCGAGGATATTTCGATCAATAGTAACTAGAGTAAAGTGAAGAACAAAAACTTGCTTCTATGTAGATAATGATTGCAGAAAAATAACAACTCACACATTCAAGGAACACGCAGATTTAAAGTGGTTCGGTCAAAATGACCTACATCCACTTGCGAAGCCTTCTTCGATGAGGCCCCCAACTTCTACTAGCAAATCACTTTGAAGGGGAAGGACAAACACCCCTCTTACAACCTTTACAAGTGGTTCACACTCTTACAAAATTTCAGCAAGAAAGAAAGGGAGGTGAACACTCAAGCAATTTGAAAGTAAGACTTGCTAAGGCTTTACTAAGACCCTTTTTTTACTCTATTGCTTCTCAAAGAGTTGTAATCTCAGCTGAGAATTGAGGGGTATTTATAGGGCTCAAGAGGATTCAAATTTGGGCTCCAAAATTTGAATTCTCTTCGGTTCCCGAAGCTAGCGGTGCCACCGCCTGTCAGTGGCGGTGCCACCGCTTGTCAGTTTTGACACTGACAGTGTACTGGGCGGTGCCACCACCTGGCTCTCGGGTGCTGGGCGGTGCCACCGCCCAGCATTATTGGTTACTAGTTGGGCTTTAAGTCCGGCCCAAACCAGGTTTCCTTTTGGGCCCAATTGGCCCCTAATCAAGATATAGGATTATTTTTTAATCCTAACCTTAATTACATGCAAACTACGTAACTAAAAAACATAATCCTAAGCAAGTTTTTAACCGGCGAACTTCAAGTCTTGTTCCGGCGAGCTTTCCGGCGATCTTCCGGTGGACTTCCGATACGCCCTTAGATTTCTTCCGACAGACTCCCAGCTGGCTCCCGATCTTGTGGTGAAATCAATGAGTAGCCGAGCCTTCTCGGTGATCTCTGCGAACCTCCGATGATCTCTTTGGCGAACTTTTGAAAACTCCGACAAGTCCCCGATTTCTTCTCGATTGGTTCCGGCAGCATCTCCGATGAATCTTCGGACTTTCAAACACCCATCAAACTTGATTCTGGTAGACTCGCTTTATGTCTCCAAGCTTTCGTAGTTAATCCTGCATACTTATCTCAACATATGGATTAGATAAAACATGACAATTGACTTCATCATCAAAATCCGAGATTCAACAATCTGGGCAGTCCTTGGACACGAATCCCTCAAGTTATATCATATACACCTCTTCATCGAGTTTCCCATTAAGGAATGCAGTTTTCACATCCATCTGCCAAATCTCATAATCATAGTGTGCTGCAATAGCCAATAGAATTCGGATGGATTTTAGTATTGTTACGGGTGAGAAGGTTTCGTCATAGTCAACACTTTGCCTTTGACGATACCCCTTAGCCACTAGCCTTGCTTTATAGGTCTCTACCTTTCCATCTACTCCGATTTTTTTCTTAAAGATCCACTTGCAACCAATGGGTACAATACCTTCGGGCGCATCAACTAGGGACCAAACCTTGTTGGAGTACATAGAATCCATCTCAGAATTCATGGCTTCTTGCCACTTCCCAGAGTTTATACTCATAATAACTTCCTCGTTGGTCTGAGGATCAATATCCTCAACATCTTCTCCTCTAATATGTCCCACATATCTCTCAGGAGGATGGGATACTCTACCGGACCTACGTAAAGTTGGAACTTGTGTGTTAGGTATCTAAACAGACTTGGGCTGTAGAGTGGTGCTTGAGCTTGGTTCTCCAACCTCGCTCAACTCTATCATGCTCCCATTATCTCCGCCAAGAATGTGTTCCTTCTCAAGGAACACTGCTCTCTTGGCTACAAAGACCTTTTGGTCCTTAAGATGATAGAAATAATACCCACAAGGGTATCCCACGAACTTGCACTACTCTGTCCGCGATTCTAACTTATCGGGGTTGTGTCTTTTAACGTGGGCAGGGCAGCCCCAAATCTTAACAACTTTAAGATCGGGCTTCTTCCCTTTCCATATCTCATATGGTGTAGACACTACCGACTTAGTTGGAACTCTGTTCAGAAGGTAAGCTGCGGTCTCTAGGGTATATCCCCAGAATGAGATGGGTAGGTCAGCGAAACTCATCATGGATCGTACTATGTCTAACAGCGTACGATTTATCCTTTCAGACACACCATTGAGTTAAGGTGTATAAGGAGGTGTCCATTGGGATAATATCCTATAGTCCTTGAGGAACTGAGTAAACTCTGTACTTAAGTACTCACCTCCTCGATCTGATCGAAGAGTTTTGATACTCTTTCCAGTCTGGTTCTCCACCTCATTCTTATACTCTTTGAATTTCTCAAAGGCCTCGGATTTGTACTTTATTAAGTACACATATCCATACCTTGAGAAATCATCAGTAAAGGTAATAAAGTAGGAGAAACCACCAATGGCATGAGTTGACATGGGTCCACATACATCACTATGTATGAGTTCCAACATCTCAGTGGCTCTTTCTCCAGTTCCACTAAATGGAAAGTTGGTCAGTTTTCCATGAAGACAAGGCTCGCAAGTTGCATATGACTCATAGTCGAATGGATCTAGATATCCATCCTTTAGCAACTTTTGAATCCTTCCCTCATGGATGTGACCTAGCCTACAATGCCACAGGTATGTACTGTTCATCTCATCTCATTTCCTCTTGGACACACTTATACTCATGATATGTGGAGTAGTGTCTAACATAAATAAACCATTATGTAATGTTCCTTTCGTGATGATCTCATCATCTAATAATATTGAACAACCATTGTTCTCAAAAACTAATTTATATCCACTAACTGTCAAACATGAAATGGAGATAATATTTTTGATAATAGAAGGAACAAAATAATATGCATCTAATGCAATAAAAGCGCCACCAGGCAAATGTAGGGCGACCTCGCCAATGGCTATTATAGTAACTTTTGCTCCATTGCCCATCTTCAGGTCCATCTCGCCTCTCTCTAGTCTCCTAGGCCTTGCCAGAACCTGCAACGAATTACATATATGATAAGCACTACCGGTATCCAATACCCATGTGTTATCATAAGAGTCTGATAGATGGAGACTAATCATGAATGTACCTGAAGCTTCACCAAGCTTCTGTTTCACCTTTTTTGCAAGGTACTCTTTGCAGTTCCTCTTCCAGTGCCCATCTTTGCCATAGTGGAAGCACTAGCCTTTGTCCTTTGTTGGGTCTTTCTTAGCAACCTTTGTTTTTCCTAGTCTGCCCTTGCCCTTTCCCTTCTTAAGGGACTTTTCGGCTTTCCTTTTCTTTCTAGTCTCACTAGTGTAGAGAACTGGCTTCTCTTTCCTAATAGTACTCTCTGCCTCCCTCAACATATTGAGGAGCTCTGGGAGAGTCACCTCAAGCTTGTTCATATTATAATTCATTATGAATTGTGAAAAGGAATCTGGTAGGGACTGAAGCACAATGTCCACACATAAGTTATCCTCTAGGACAATTCCTAGACTTGTGAGTTTCTCCATCCACTCAATCATCTTTAGGATATGCTTCTGAACCAATGTCCCCTCAGTCATCCTAGTGCGGAAGAGGCCCTTGGATATCTCATATCGCTGAGTCCTTCCCTGTTCCTCAAACAATTTACGGACATGTAGAAGAATGGATCTAGCATCCATCTTTTCATGTTGTCTCTGTAACTCAGGAGTCATAGAGCCCAACATATAGCACTGAGCAAGAGTGGAGTCATCAATGTACTTCACGTAGCGAGCGATCTCATCCTCGCTTGCCCCTTCCTCAAGCGTAGGCATCACTGTATCAAGGACGTATACGATTTTCTCTGCCGTGAGAACAATTCTCAAGTTACGGAGTCAATCCATATAATTTGGACCAATGAGGCGGTTGACATCAAGTATGCCACGTAAGGCATTTGAAAGCGACATTTTTTGAAAATAAAGATGTAGCAGGAATAAATAACATGCAGATTTTGCAAGAAATAACCTATTAAGATATGGACTTCTATCTTAATATGCTCCCACTATTTTACTAGCGAGTCACGTGACACCCTCAACACGTGAAACGAAAGTCTCTAGCAGACTTCTAGTGGGGATCAGGATCCAATCAGCGTCTTACTGTAACCTCAAGGGACTCGACTAATCACACTAAGCCCAAAAGGTAGGCAACTCTTGCCGATCACAACTCCTTATGATTCCTGTCTTGTTCGGCCTCCGAATCACCATGGTCTCGAGGGACTCGACCAACCATGATGTTCGGTTAAGTCAACACCTTCGTTATAAGATGAGTCTGATTTGATGATATACCCTCGAGGGACTCGACCAAGCATACCATGCCCTCAGGTCACCGGTGACATCTCTATGTCGTAAGTAAGATAGCGAATCGCGATATAGGTGAGCCTCGAGAGACTCGACCAACTCAACCTACAACGGGAATCGGTTCCTACCCATAACGATGGAAGGCCACGTGGGTCAATCTAATTGCCTCACGTTTACCGACTTAATATTATGGAGAGAAATGTTTCTATGATTTGGTCTCCTAATATGATATGTCACACATATTCATATTTAATATATATCTACATCGCATGTAAATATATATACATATCTAGTATGTGTATAATCAATCACACCAGATAATCATGGACCACAACCTAATGTGATCAGGCCCGAGCCAGTAAGCCTAATCACTCACATCAAGATCTATGTGTGCAACGGTGCATCTTCATGCCCTGTGATTGTCCATCTCGTCCTCGTTGGTTCCGTCGACATCTCGATGCATCTCCATGCATCGCGATCGTTCGTCTCGTGGGTCCTGCTATCGCATCCACGCTCCCGCTGCGCCTCCTCATGTGATTACAACTTAATCATAGGCACGCAAGCCCGACAATAAACGAGAAATATAATGGGGACTCGCAGGCCCCAATAATAATAATCACAAGTACACACATCACACGGTCCATGATCATCCGTCCACACATCATACATCACATGTATAAATCATTATCATGTAGGACTACTAGATAATAATGAAAATAATAATCAACTAAACCTTTTAATTAATTAATATTTTCTGAAATTAGGGACATGTAGGGAATTTTTTGAATTTTGAAGGGGTATTTTCGTAGTTTAGTCAAAGGACAAAAATTGGAATTTCAAAAATTCATAGGGGCAAAACTATCTTTTTGCCCAAAACCCTAACCCCTTCTCTCCCTTTCTGCTATTGCTGCCGCCGCCGCCACCCTGCTGGCGGCGGCTTGTGCGGCGGAGGGCAGGACGCTGCCCTCGCCTACGGGCGGTGTGCTTGCGGGTGGCGCCCCCGCTGGCGGGCACCCTAGTAGGCAACGCTGTCCACCGCAGCACCCACAGGGGCCGCAACGCTCGCAGGTGCTTGTGCCGCGCGACGCCTCTGCCCGCGGGTGGAACCGCACCAGCAGGCCAACGCCGCCCGTTGGGGCTTACTACTGCCGCTGTCGGCGGCTTACGCACGGGCCCAGTGTCGGCTGGCGCCGCCTGCGCCCACGGGTCCAACACTCGCATGCACCGTCCTTGTGCGCGAGCGTAGTGCCCGCGCGTAGGTGGCCGCTGTGCCTACGGCCCTGCTTGCCGGCACCGCCGCAGGTTGCGCTCGCGGGTGGGGCACCCGCGGGTTGCCAGCCCCGCCGTCGCAAGCCTGCTGCATGCAGGCCGCCGCCCGACTACTGCAGGCGCAGCGCCTGCGCATGCGCCGACGCTACGCTGCCTGCGGTTGCATGCACGGAGATCGAGGGCAGCAACGGTTGCTGCCCTTTCTCGCTTTTGCATCAACGATTTTGACATCAAAATTCTTCCTAAACACAACACACGCAGTTCAAAAACTAATCATTCGCACGAACAACCTGGCTTTGATACCACTGTTGGGAAATCTTGGGGGCGACATCACATGCACAGCGGAAGATCAAGAAAAACAAAATCCCCAAGATCCCAAAAGGATGTTCATCGTCGTGCAAAAATTGGTGCGCAAAAATCCGTGAAACAAACTGCGTATAAGATAAATTGTGTTACCTAGGGAGATCATATATCCCTGTTTCCTTGCAGATCTCTAGGAGAGGATGAAGGAGGTCAAGCGTCCTCCTCTCTAGCGGTGATCCACACAACAGAGCTACGACGACACTTCTCAAAAACTCCAGGCCTACTTTGAGGTGGAGAGAGGGAGGAGAATAGGAGAGGCAAGCAAAGGCTCAGCCTATGAGGCTCTGAATCCCTCCTATTTATAGAGCCCCCCTGTCAAACCCTAATGGATCCTCCCCTAATGGGTATTGGATCAGTGGATCTATATCCAATAATCTCTCATAGGCTTTTATTGGATCTCGTTCATGGGATCCAATAATTCAGGGGCTTATTGGATATCCAATAAGATAGGGGCTCTAGCGGATATCTCATATCCGAACCTCTACTCATCACAACGCCTACCATATGTGTGTGACCCTCTAGGCCCAATATCGAGCTGGCCGTCGGTCATAGTTGTCAGAACTCCTTCTGGCTCAGTGAATTATTATCTCTATAATAATTCACTTGACTCATCGACTACAAACGTACTAGGCCACTACGCCATAGTCCCCAAACGATACAGGGGAATCCAATCCATTGGACCTGTCTATCCTACAGTTATCATGTACCTATAGTCTCATCCATCTAATATCCCAAAGACCGTATATCGAGCATGGTGTTGTCAGACCCATACGATTTCTACTCGAGTCTCACTCTAATCGGATTCTCTGGGAGAACTCTTTCTCTCTCAACCCGAATGACCCTGGCCAGGGATTTATCTGAACAAGTACACATGGGATATTCCTCTCATGACGCCGAGAGTGAATGATCCTCTATCGACACTCAATAGCCCTCGTAAGGTCGACTGCCACTCCCAATGACCAACTGTACTAGATCTAGGACAGCCAAACCTATAAGTCTGGTATTAAAGAGTGGAGCACTCATATAGGATATCCTTGGTGTCTCAAGTCTAAGGACTATATACACCACTAGGACTATGGAATCACTGTTTGACAATAAGGCATCATCAACCATCCAGTATTCCGTAAGCGGATCAATCAGTGAACTCATTCTCTAATGAGCACCTATACTGTATCCCTAGTGTCCCCACACGAGCAGCTATGAGACCAACTACATCCATCATATGGATGGGTATACAGCACACCAGTCTGTCCGGTTATCACGATGTCCCTCTCGAGTAACCTATGACCGAGATTATTTAGGATCTGTGTTTAATGGTGAATCGGTCTCATTATCATGATCTCATCACGATCCGATTCCCATTGCATAGATCCAAGGACATTACAATATATACATACAATAGACAATATATAAAGTGATAAATGCCAAAATATAATAAGCAAAAAAGATTCTATGTCAAGCCACACGTGCCATCACTCACGTGATTGGCTTGCTGGGCACCTATGACTAGCAAGATGACCCTCTATCGACACTCAATAACCCTTGTAAGGTTGACTACCACTCCCAATGACCAGTTATATTAGATTTGGGATATCCAAACCTATAAGTCTGGTATCAAAGAGTGGAGCACTCATACAGGACATCCTTAGTGTCTCAAGTCTAAGGACCAGATACACAATTGGGACTATAGAATCTTTGTCTAATAATAAGGCATCATCAATCATCTAGCATTCCGTAAGCGGATCAATTAGTGAACTCATTCTCCAATGAGCACCTGTACTATATCCCTAGTGTCCCCACATGAGTAGCTATGAGACCAACTGCATCCATCATATGGACAGGTATACAACATACCAGTCTGTCCGATTATCTCGATGTCCCTCTCGAGTAACTTATGACCCGGATTATTTAAGATCTGTGTTTAAAGGTGAATCGGTCTCATTATCATGATCTCATCACGATTCGATTCCCATTACACAGATGCAAGGACATCACAATATATATATGCATATATGCAATAGTCAATATAGAGTGATAAATGTCAAAATATAATAAGCAAAAAAGATTGCATGTCAAGTCACACGTGTCATCACTCATGTGATTAGCCTGCAGGACACATATGACTAGCAAAGAAAATAGAAATTGAAGATCAAAATCTTGCCTAATTGCTTGTTGAATTTATCAACATTTTTGCTGAGCCGTGCAGTCTTCCTCCTACTCGACAACATGACCATCTGATTCTAATCCTTCCGGGCAAGCCACCAGTGAACACTCAGTCGTACCATTATCCTCAGCTCCAAAAGGATGAAATTGAAAAGATTATAAAGGATATGCTTGAAACAGGGGTGATTCGGCCAAGTTGCAACCCCTATTCCTCATCGGTGCTACTTGTGCGCAAGAAGGATAGAACATGGTGGATGTGCATCGACTACTGAGCTTTAAATGAAATCACCATCAAGGATAAGTACCCAATACCAGTGGTGGATGAACTTCTTGATGAGTTAAAAGGAGCTCGAGTCTTCACAAAGTTGGACCTCCGATTTGGTTACCACCAAATTTGGTAATGTGAAGATGACATTCCAAAAATTACATTCCGCACATATGACGACCATTGTGAATTCTTGGTAATGCCTTTTAGACTAACTCATGCTTATTCAACCTTCCAAAATATCTTGAATGATATTTTTCTAAGCTTTCTTCGTAAATTTATGCTGGTATTTTTTTATTATATTCTCATTTACAGCCCTTCTCTTAAGACTCACTTTCAGCATTTCCAGGTTGTTTTGATGATCCTTCGGGAGAATACTCTTTTTGTTAGGTAGTCAAAGTGCACCTTTCTCTTGCAAAAAATAGAGTATCCTTGGGCATATAATATCAGAAGAAGGAGTGGCGATAGACCCAACAAAAAGTGAAGCAATGCAAGGTTGGCCGAAACCTACAAATGTGAAATCACTATGCGGGTTCATTGGACTAACGGGCTACTACCAAAAATTTCTCAAGGACTATGGGAAGATCAGTGCACCCCTCACTTCTCTACTGAAAAAGGATGCTTTCCAATGGTCGGATAAAGCCTCCACTGCCTTCGACAAACATAAGGCATCCATGATGATGACGCTGGTGCTAGTGCTACCAGATTTCAACCGACCCTTCATCATTGAGGTCGACGCATTTGGAGTCAAAATTGGAGCTATCTAATGTAAGATGGTCAACCACTTGGACAAACCAGTAAGGCATTGTCTCCCTCCCATCAAAACATGTCAATATATGATAAGAAGATGCTCGCCATTGTGCACGCTGTAACGAGGTGGAGACCCTACCTGATTGGCCAGCGATATCAAATTAAAATCGACCATAGAAGTCTCAAGTACTTTTTGGAGCAAAATATATCATCCTTTGAGTAGTAAAAATGAGTATCCAAACTTCTAGGATTTGATTATAAAATTATTTACAAAAAGGGGAGAGAAAACATTGTTGTAGATGCACTCTTGATTAGGAAAGCAGTCGGCACTAAGTGGGGGGGGGGTGAATTAGTGCAATGGTAAAATCACGTCGGTTTTGAAAAATTCTTTGTATGATAGAACCAAACTCAGAAGATAACTTGAAATCTCGTTCGTATATATAGTGAAAGGTAGTAAGTAAGTAAATAGGTTTGCAGTAAATGTAAATTATTCAATAGTAAATGCAAACCAGATTTTATAGTGGTTCGGTCATCGTGACCTACATCGACTCCACCGATTCCTCTTCCGTCAAGGCCACCAGCATCCACTATCGATCTTCTTTCAACGGGCGAAGATCAACTACCCTTTTACACCCCTCTTCTCCTTTTCATAGGTTTAGGAGACAACCCTTACAAGTACACACTCCTTTCTAAACAGAATTCTAAGTCTAAGTTAGAGGAGGGATCTCTTAAGCAATTTCTATAGTGTTTTCTCACTTTTAAGTTCTTTGTGTTTGTGTGTATTAACTAGGGAAGAGAGGGATATTTATATGCCTCAAGTTGATTCAAACTTGGAGCCTAAAAATATCTCATCCTGGGTTTCTTGGGTACAGGCGGTACCACCGCTAGTGTTAGTCTGACACTGACACTACACTGGGTGGTACCATCACTAGTGTTAGTTTGACAATCACACTGCACTGGGCGGTACCACTACCCAGTCTGGTGGTACCACCACCTAGCACCCTACCACTAGATGGTACCACCACCTAACTTAGTCTTAGAGATTGTGCCACGATGGTGCCACCTGTTGGGTCATTGTTTGAGTCTTTCATTGGGTCCAAGATAGTCCTTACATGGGCCCAATTAGCCCCTAATTGGGTTGTCCCAAATCCAATCCCAATTATGTGCTAACTTCGATTTCTAAGACATTTACTAAGTTAGACAAGTCCGTAAGTCTAGTTTTCTTCCTGCGAGCTTTCAACGATCTTCCGACGATCTCTCGGCAATGTTCCAGTCGACTCCTGGATAGCTCCTAGACTTCAGGATGATCTTCTTGGTGAGTTCCAACAAGCTTCTTTGGCAAGCTTCAGGACTTCTCGATTGGTTCCGGTAGAACTTCCAATGAACGTCTGGACTTCCGACGAACTCTCAAACTCCCAACAAAATCACGTTCTTGACTCTGGGACTTCATTTTGCTTTTTGTTGCTATCGTAGTTAATCCTGCACATATAAAACACACTTCAATCTTGACAATTATTAATTACTAAGTATGAATCATATTGTCCGACATGTCATTGGTCTATCGACACTTCATCCGATTCTTCGGTACATCGTCCTCTCTTGGGGCCAATCGACCAATTGACCTTCGCAACTCCAATATCCTTGATGCAATATCCGCTCTTCTTGGCCCAATGCCCGAAACCATGGCCCAAAGCCTTCTGTCAATACATTGACCGATCTTCTAGCTCGATATCTAATCTTCTAACATGTTCTACCAGCCCAACATGATTCTTCCTGCTTTAATTGTCTCTCCCTAATTGAAGCTTCCTGCGTCACTCAAAACGTATATCAAATCATAAACACTTATCAATTGGTTTTATCATCAAAATCCGAGATTCAACAATCTCCCCCTTTTTGATGATGACAACCAATTGATGATGAAGTTAACCTTAACTTCCGGTGTTTAAACAAACTCCCCCTATCAATATGGCATATTTATAGAACTCTTGGATTCATAAATCCAAGCAATATGTTATCATAAAATTATACATAACATCATCATACTTCTCCCCCTTTATCATCAACAAAAAGGCAAAGTCTAACTATCAAGTGTCTGAGATATAATTTCAACTCATTGTATAATAAACATTAATCTACAGTTTTATCATCATGCAAGCTAGCAAAAATTTGAGTTTTGCAAGTTTGTAATTTTGCTAGATGTGCAAGTTTAGCATGTTTGTTTTGCAATGTTCAAGCTAGCAAGTGTTTGAAAAAGAAAGCAAGTTTTGCAACATACAAGCTAGCAACAATTTAGAGTTGTGCAAGTTTGCAAATTTGCTTTTCTTTACGATGTGCAAGATAGCATATTTTTGCATCTTCTTGAGATTTCAAGCTAGTAATTCTCAGTGATGTTCAAGATAGCAATTTCTTCTCTTTTGAGAAGTTCGATTGTTTTTGCTTCCTTTGCAAAAACACAAGCTAACAAAATGTTACATCATTTTACAACATGGAAGCTAACAATTTGAGATGTTCAAGAAGCAAGTTCTTTCTTCTCTTTTGAGAAGTGTAATTTTTGCTTTCTTCTTGAATTGTGCGAGCTAGCATCTTTTATCTCTTCCTTTGTCATTGACAAAAAGAAGGGAAGACCCTTTATATCAATTTTCAAATTATAACAAAGGTAAAGTATTAATCATTTTTCAATATGTTTGTGCATCATCCTAGTTTTAAATTAAACAATGCATAATTCCAGAATCTTACATATCATCCTTACTTTATGCATCATACTGAAAATAAATCAATCATCATATCATCGTTTTAGCAATGAATCATAGTATCATGATGGTATCTAAATGTCAAATCTTATCATGCATGATCATAATTTTTCATGAGTATTTCATGCATAATTTCATTTTATCACATTCATTTCATCTCATAATAAATATCAAGAAAAAGTTGGTGATCAGTTCTTCATGAAAAATCATATCAGGAAATACCAAAACACATGATTCATTTTGACAAATATTATCTTTAGTGAATAGCAAAAAGAAACAAGGAGAAGATGATCTCAATTTATAAAAAGATTTCATATATCAAACATCGAGAAATCAAGATCATTGATATAGATAAAGATTTTCCTATATCAAATAGAGTCATGGGAGAAACATATAAAGGATCTCGATTCATATATAATAATTCTCATGATTTTTATAGTAAATCTCCTCTTTAAATAAAATATCAAGAAAAATCATAGGAGTACAAAGAAGATATCTTGATTCAAAAATGATTTCAAGTTATAAATTTCGAGAAATTATAATTTTGATAAAACTCATTCAGATTCAAATCATCAAGTCATCAAAATTACTTTCAAGAGATTCAAAATGACATAAACAAGAGATTCAAATCATCAAGTCATCAAGAGATTCAAAAGAAAAATACTTTTCTTTTCTTTGTTGTTTCAATTTATGTGATTTAATTCATAAAAGCATGCCTTTTTCATTTATGCCAAATTAAAAACATGCATCAACGTTTAAAACCGAAAAAGAACTTTCATTACAGCAAAGATTGATAATCCATAAATCACAAAAATCATCATGTATAATTTCGAAATAAAACTTATTAAGCATGATATCAAGCCTCTTAACGTTTTTATTAAAACATCAAGCATTATTGCATTAAACATAGAGCATTTTTAATTAAAATCAAAATACAAAGCAATATGAAAATAATCAAGATGTGCAACATCATAAATTATTTTCAATTAAAATTGAAAATCAGCAAGACGAAAAACAAAAGGCCTCTTCAATTGAAAATCGAAAAGCAATACGAAGATTAACATGATACATATTATTGCTTCTTAAAAAACATACATAGGATTATCATTAGATTTAACTCTAACATTTTATTCCTTTAACATAAAACATGTAATTTTCATTATCATTTTTAAATTTACTAGAATGATCCCAATTTTTTTGCATTTTCATTACATTATTAAACATGTAATTTTCAAGAAAAATAATTTTTCTAAACTAATTTAACAATAACTCATAAAAAGCATTATGTAATTTCAAAGTAAACTGAGGGCATTTTGATTACCTCATCATCAAAAGCTGCTAAGGCATAGTTTGCTGCCTCGCCTTTGTTGATTTTCTCCTCATCTTCGGAGGAGCTCGATTCATCCCAAAGTGCTTCCCTCTTGTTGCGTTCATAGCAAGTAGTTACATTCTTTTTGTTCTTTAATTTTTATTTTATAAACTTTTTAAATTTCATAGTGAGGAGTTCAAGTTCATTATCACTTGAGCTTATGCTCGAGTCGTCTTTGATTGTTCTAAGTCCAAAATCCTTCCTGTTCTTTGGAAGGTTATTCTCAAGTTTGTTTTGTATATTGTGCATCATTTCATATATCATCAAAGACCCAATTAGTTTTTCGATCGGAAAATGGTTCAAATATTTTGATTCTTGTATTGCCGTTACTTTTGAATCTCAATTTTTAGAAAGTGATCGTAAAACTTTATTAAAAATTTTAAAATTTGAAAAACATTTGTCAAGTGGTTTTAAACTATTGACGACATCCATAAAACGGGTGTACATGTCTCCAATAGTCTCGCTTGGCTTCATTCGAAAAAGTTCAAAATCATATATCAAAAGTTTTATCTTAGAATCTTTTACCCTACTTGTGCCTTCGTGTGTGATTTCAAGGGTGTGCTAAATATCGAAAGCCATTTCACAAGAAGAAACCCGATTAAATTCATTTTGTCTAAAGCACAAAACAAGGCATTCATAGCCTTTGCATTTAAAGAAAAAGTCTTCTTTTCTAAATCATTCTAATGGTTCATTGGAAGAGAAGACCTTTCAAAACCACTTTCGACAATATTCCATAAATTCAAATCCAAAGAAAGCAAGAAAACTCTCATTCGAGTTTTCCAATATGTGTAGTCTGTCCCATTGAATAAGGGAGAACGAATGAGAGAGTGACCCTCTTGAAAGCCGAAAAGTACAATTTCTCTTAAGTGTTAAACCAAATGAGAAATAATGAGGCTCTGATACTAATTGTGAGGAAAGTAGTTGGCACTAAGAGGAGGGGGTGAATTAGTGTAGCGATAAAATTACGTTATTTTTGAAAAATTCTTCGTACGATAGAAACCGAACTCGGAAGACAACTTGAAATCTCGTTTGTATATGTAGTGAAAGGTAGTAGGCAAGTAAAGAGGTTTGCAATAAATGTAAATTGCTCAAAAGTAAATGCAAACAAGATTTTATAGTGGTTCGATTGTCGTGACCTACTACATCCACTCCACCGATTCCTCTACCGTTGAGGCCACCGGTATCCACTATCAATCTTCTTTCAACAGGTAAAGATCAACTACCCATTTACACCCCTCTTCTCTTTTCACGGGTTTAGGAGACAACCCTTATAAGCATACACTCCTCTCTAAACAGAAATCTAAGTCTAAGCTAGAGGAGGGATCTCTTAAGCAATTTCTATAGTGTTTTCTCACTTTTAAGTTCTCTGTGCTTGTGTGTGTTAACTAGGGATGAGAGAGGTATTTATAGGCCTCAAGTTGATTGAAACTTGGAGCCTAAAAATATCTCATCCTGGGTTTCCTAGGTACGGGCAGTACCACCGCTAGTGTCAGTTTGACACTAACACTGCATTGGGTAGTACCATCACCCAGTTTGGCGGTACCACCACCTAGCACCCTACCACTGGACGGTACCACTGCTTGGGAGGTTGTGCTCGGTGGTACCACTGCCCAGACTAGCGGTACCACTGCCTAATATAATCTCGGAGACTGTGCCACAATGGTGCCACTTGTTGGGTCATTGTTTGGGCATTTCATTGGGCCCAACAAGTCCTTACATCCTACAGTCCTTACATGGGCCCAACTGGCCCCTAATTGGGTTGGCCCAAATCCAATGCCAATTATGTGCTAACTACGATTTCTAAGACATTTACTAAGTTAGACAAGTCCGTAAGTCTAGTTTTCCTCCAGCGAGCTTCCGGCGATCTTCCGGTGAACTTCCGACGATCTCTTGGCAATGTTCCAATAGACTCCCAGCAAGCTCCTGGACTTCATGATGATCTTCTTTGCGAGTTCTGATGAGCTTCTTTGGCAAGCTTCAGGACTTCTCGGTTGGTTCCAGCAGAACTTTTGACGAACGTCCGGACTTTCGATGAACTCTTAAACTCCCAACGAAATCGCATTCTTGACTCTGGGACTTCATTTTGCTTTATGCCTTGTTATCATAGTTAATCCTACACATGTAAAATATAGTTCGATCTAGACAATTATTACTATTAATGAATCATGTTGTCCGGCATGTCATTGGTCTATCGACGCTTTATCCGATTCTTCGACGCATCGTCCTCTCTTGTGGCCTATTGCCCAATCGGCCAGTTGACCTCTGCAACTCTAATATCTTTATCATAATATCTGCTCTTCTAAGCTCGATGCTCAAAACCATGGCCCGAAGCCTTCTGTCAATACGTCGATCGATCCTCCAACTCGACGTCCAATCTTCTAACATGTTCCACTAGCCCAACATGATTCTTCCTGCTTTAATTGTCTCTCCCTGATCGAAACTTCCTTTGTCACTCAAAATATATATCAAATCATAAACACTTATCAATTGGTTTCATCATCAAAATCCGAGATTCAACACTCTCATGGCTACCTGAGCAAGCTAAATTTTCAGCCATCTCCCTTCCTTCCACCGGTTCCTTGAGGACACTAGGTAAGAATGGAAAAAGGACCCAAAGATTAGCAACATCATAAGAAAATTCAAGGAGGATCCAAGTGCAGTAGCCCACTACACTTGGGATTCGAGGGATCTATGCTACAAAGGTCGCATTGTGCTTATACTTGACTCTCTTAGCATCAAAATCATCATGCATGAAATACACTTCACACCTTTAGCAGGGCACTCCAGATTCCTAAGAATCTACAAAAGAGTGAAGCAAAATTTTTATTGGAGATGGATGAAAAAAATTATTTCTGAATATGTGGCACAATGTGATGTTTGTCAATAGCATAAGGGTGAAACAGTGGCAAGTCCAAGGAAGCTACAAACACTACCCATACCAGACTCGGTGTGGGCTAACATCTCTATGGACTTCATCGAAGGGTAGCCACCTTATAAAGGTAAAAGCACAATTCTCGTGGTGGTTGATCAACTTTCGAAATATGCTCACTTTAGTGCTGTGCGAAATCCCTACACTTCTGCTAGTATTACCAAGATTTTCATAGAATATATTGTTAAACTACATGGGATGCTAATGTCCATTGTGAGTGATCATGATAAGATTAATAGGACCCTAGCAAGGTTGGGTCCTACTCAACCTAGAAGTAGCTAATAAAACCCTATGAGATTATAATAAACCCCACCTAGTCGCCTCTATCCTATAAAGAAGAGTGGCTACGGTTTATATTTGGGCCTTTGGGCTACCTAGCCACCGCCTCCTTTTACTAGGCTGGTTGGTTAGGGTTGAGGGCAAAAGGGGTAACTCATTTAGGATGCAGCACCTAGGGCTACGGTTTAGTGTGCTATATACTCGTCCATATGATGGATGCAGCTAGTATCATAGCTGCTCATGTGGGGATACTAGGGATATAGTATAGGTGCTCATTAGAGAATGAGTTCACTGATTGATCCGCTTACAGAATGCTGGATGGTTGATGATGCCTTATTGTCAGATAGCGATTGCGTAGTCTCAGTGGGGTATCTGGTCCTTAGATTTGAGACACTAAGGATGTCCTGTATGAGTGCTCCACTCTTTGATACTAGACTTATAGGTTTGGATGTCCCAAATCTATCACAACCGATCATTGGGAGTGTTAGTCAACCTTACGAGGGCTATTGAGTGTCTATAGAGGATCATCTACTCTTGGTGTTATGAGAGGAATATACCATGTGTTCTTGCTCAGACAAATCCCTAGCCAAGGTCATTCGGATTGAGAGAGAAAGAGTTCTCCAAAAAATCTGATTAGAGCAAGCTTGAGTAGAAACCGTATGGGTCTGATAGCACCATTCCCGATATACGGTCTTTGAGATATTAGATGGTTGAGCGACTATAGTTATATGGTAACTAAGGACAAATAGGTCCAATAGATTGGATTCCCCTGTATCATCTATGGCGTAGTGGTCTAGTACGTCCATAGTCGATGAGTTGAGTGAATTATTATGGAGATAATAATTTACTAATCCAGAAGGAGTTCTGACAAGTATGACTTATGACCAGCTCGATATTGGGACTAGAGGGTCACACACATATGGTAGGCATTGTGATGAGTAGAGGTTCAGATATGAGATATCCGTTAGAGCCCCTATCTTATTGTATATCCAATAAGCCCTTGAATTATTGGATCCTATGAATGAGATCCAATAAAAGCTCAGGGACATATTATTGCATAGAGTTCCACTAATCTAAGAGGCTTGGGTAATTGGATATAGATCCAATACCCAATAGGGGAGGATCCATTAGGGTTTGACAGGGGACCTCTATAAATAGTAGGGATTTAGTGGTTCATAGGTTAGAGCCTTTGCTTGCCTCTCCTATTCTCCTCCCCCTCTCCACCATAGAGTAGGCCTGGAGTTTTGAGGAGTGTTATCACAGCCTTGCTGTGTGGATCACCGTTAGAGAGGAGGGCGCTTGACCTCCTTCACCCTCTCCTACTGATCTGTAGGGATACAAGGATATACGATCTCCCTAGGTAATTGTTATGAACCTTTTCTTGAGCTTTTGAATCATGTTTCTTGAGTCTATTTAGTCCAGCTATTTATTGAGTCTGTTTGGTTCAGTTAGAGTCAGGTAGAGGTTTATTTAATATTTATTTATTATTAGAGTCCAAATCTTGGTGGACTCTAGGTGGAATTCTATAAATAGGGTCGTAATTATTTCTTTTCGGTTATCTATGAAAAATACTATTCAGTCTTTTCACAAACCTTAGGAGGCTGATCCCCTCGAAGTGATCATCCATTTCTCTTCTTTGTTTTATGATGAGACCTTAGGGTCTTACCATTTGGTATCAAAGCGGCGATCCTTGGTGTCTCGCTACAGTGATTAACGTAGCTATCATCAAAAAAAAAAATTATGAGAAAGGGTGAAGCCAGTATCCACGCACGATGTTCCTTCTCAACCGAGAAGGAATCTTTGCTTCCCGGTGCCGACCACCACTGCCTCTTCTTCACCACCGGCGCTGCTTCCCGATCGGCAACCACCGCCGCCACTGCTCCCCGGCTAGCGCCCACCGTCGCCACTATGCCACGGCTAGCAACCTTCTCTCCTCGCTTCCCCATCTTGCTCAAGTGAGAAGGCCGTGACCGCTGTTTCGCAGCCAGCGGACCACCCCTCATAGCCGCCAATCGGCGACGCTACCCTAGCCGCACCACCACTGCCTACCATTGTTGGTCGTGATCGTTCGGCATCGGCAGTGGCTTCCCCCATTGTGCGGCAGAAACAGAGTATCCTCTACCGCCGCAATCGCCAGTCTCCCCTGCCATTGCGAGCGCCGGTTGCCCCTGCCACCGCTGCTTCCCAGCCACTTCAACACCAACCCCCTCCTCCCAGCCGACCCACCACCGCTGCCAGCCACCGTTCGACGACTGCCACTCGCCTCCTAGTCGCCGCTCCCCCTTGCTCTGCATCCTTTATGACCGAAGCAAGGCAATCACCTCCATTGCCGCAATAGCCGGTCCCTTTGCTGCTGAACGCCGGTTGCCACCATCATCACCGCTACTACCCAGCCAGCGACGACGTCGCTCACCGCCTAGCCATGATCCTCGCAGCCTCCCCCTTGCTTTGGTGATAGAAATAGCGCAAATCACCAATTGCCCTTGTTCCCCGTAATGCCTCCTTGTAGCGATCACAGCACTGCCCTTGACGGATGCCCTTGACCAGACATCAAAAATAAAAACTGGGGATTATCAATTTGCAGTCGTACACAATGGCTGTTGATAACTCAGTGAAAGCACAAATGGAAGCATTGGGAACCAGAATTGAGAATCGGCTAATGGAAGCATTGGAACCAAAATTGAGAATCGGCTACAAGAAACCCTTCATGATTTCAAAAAGAGCTTGTTGGAGCACTTTAGTGGGTTTCAACAAGATGAGAGCTCAAGTTCTACGTTGAACAGATTGAGAGATACAGGAAAAGTGGCCCAGGATGGTGATGCACACTACCAATGCATTAGGGTAGAATTTCCACGATGGGTAGATAGGGATCCGACCAGTTGGATCTCTAGGGCGGAAATTTTTTTTTGTTTTCACAGAACCCTAGAAGAATCCAAGGTAGAAGTGGCCTTAATTTAGCTTGATGGAGATGCAATCCAGTGGTATGATTGGTAAGAAACTTGTCACGGAGTTCCTTTATGGGAGCAGTTGAAAAGTGGGCTTCTTGTTCGCTTTGGCCCATCTGAATATGAGAATGTTGATGGCTAGCTCGCCAAAATTTGTCAGACCTCTACAGTATTGGAATATTAGAGTAGGTTTGAAAGATTGTCAAACTAAGATAATATAGAGTAGGTTTGAAAGATTGTCAAACTAAGCTAGAAATTGGTCAGAACGACAACTTCTAGGTACATTTATTGAAGGGCTTATTCCAGAGATCCGGTGTGAGGTTAAGGCTCGTCAACCCCGCACTATGATTGCTGCGATTTCATTTGCACGCCTGCATAAGGAAAAAATTAGTGTGGAATATTGTCGAAATAAAGGTGCCAATAAACAAGTGATTAGCAAGCAACCCACCTCATCTACTCCTAGTCGAAATCATAACACTTGCAGACTAACCCGAGAAGAACTCAAAGAAAAGTCAGTGAAGGGTTTGTGCTGGCATTACAATGAAAAGTGGAGTAAGGAGCTCCGATGCAAACAAGGAAGACTTTTGATGATTGAACCGATCGAGGAGGTACCGGAAGAAAATGTGTCGGATTCCGATCATGAAGATGTGGAAACTGATGAAGATTGGCATCACACATATACTGCATGCATTGGCTGGCTACTCTAATCCACAAACTATGAAAATTGGGGGAACTTCGAAACACCAGCCTATCACTGTTTTGATTTGGGTAGCACTAATACTTTTATGGATAGGAAAGTTGTAGTCCGATTAGCTTACCACATCGAATGTTATGACAAATTTGAAGTCAAGGTCGCCGATGGATGAATTTTAACCTATGACAGCAAGTGCTCAAAGATAAAACTGACTTTGCAAGGCCAAGAATTACTTGTGGATTTCTTTTTATTACCCTTGGAAGACTATGAAGTGGTGCTCAGAATTGAATGGCTATCAACCCTAGGTGATGTCTCTTGGAATTTTTCTAAACTAATTATGAAGTTCTTTATTCGTGGAAAGCAGGTGACTCTGAAAGGAAGACGCAGAGGTAAGGTTACAACTATCACTAGCCATCGGATGGAGCGGATCCTCCAAAAGACACACACCAGATTCTTGGTGCAATTGCAGAACATTGAAATGGAAATGACAATGAACATCTAGACTGAATATATTGAATCATGACTACTACACCAGTGCTTGCTCTATGAGATTTTATTAAGTTGTTTGTGATTGAATCTGATGCTTCTGGAGTTAGAATAGGGGTTGTATTAATGCAGGAAGGTCGACCTATCGCTTACGCTAGTAAGGCTCTTTCCCCTTCCCATTTGAGTTTATTCATTTATGACAAGGAGATGCTAGCCATAATACATGCAATCACAAAATGGAGACGCTACCTAATTGGTCGGCGGTTTCAAATACGCACTGATCACAAAAGCTTCAAATATTTTCTAGAGCAAAAGATCTCTTCTTTAGAGCAGTAGAAATGGGTCACAAAGCTACTGGCATTCAATTATGAGATCATTTATAAAAAGAGGAGCGAGAATTTAGTAGCAGTTGCCCTCTCACGCCTTCCAGAACAAGCTGAACTAGTAGCTATTTCAATTCCTATTTGCGAGACTTTGGAAGTTATTAGAAAGGAATGATAGATAATCCTGAGATCCAAGATATCACAAAAAAATTAGAAGAAGCCCCAAGTTCTGTCCCAAATTATAGTTGGGATTCGGTGGACTTGCGCTATAAAGGCCGAATAGTGGTTGCCCCACATTCTTCTTACTAGACAATAATTCTGAAGGAGTTCCATTCATCACCAATTACTGGTCACTCAGGATTTCTCTACACTTATAAGCGACTTCAACAACTTTTTTTACTGAAAAGGTATGAAAAATTTCATTAAGAAATTTGTTGCAGAATGTGATGTTTGCTAGCGTCACAAAAGTGAGACGGTAGCCACCCCAGGCTTATTACAGCCTCTCCCTATTCCTAATGCTACTTGGACCGACATATCTATGGATTTCATTGACAGACTCTCACCATCTCAAGGAAAAAGTACTACACTTGTAGTTGTGGATAGGCTTACAAAGTATGCTCATTTTTGTGCTTTACGACATCCTTATACCGCTACAAGTGTTGCTCATATTTTTGTAGAAAACATAGCTAAATTGCATGGGAGTCCCCGTTCCATTGTTAGTGACAGAGACAAGGTTTTTACTAGCTCATTCTGGATAGAGCTTTTGCATTTATAGGGTACTCAACTGAATATGAGCACTGCTTATCATCACAAACAAATGGGCAAACTGAAGTGGTAAACAGGTGCCTAGAAAATTACCTCCGATGTTTTACTAGCGACAAGCCGAAGGAATGGATTAAATGACTTCCCTGGGCGGAGTGGTGATATAATACCTCTTATCATTCTTCTATTAAAATGACTCCATTTGAAGCAGTTTATGATCAACCCCTGCCTACAATTACAAAATATATACCCGGTTCTTCTAAAGTTGATCAAGTGGACAAGGAATTGATGGATAGAAACAAGATTATTCAGCTTTTAAAGGATAACCTCACAGCCACACAAGCACGAATGAAACAACAAACTGATAAACATCGAAGTGAATGCGAATTTACTATGGGTGATTGGGTTTTCCTTTGTCTTCAACTCTACAAGCAAACTTCCATAAATGTCTGATCTTCCATGAAGCTATCTCAGTTTTTTGGGCCTTATAAAGTATTAGAATGCATTGGACCAGTTGCCTACCACTTGGATTTGCCTGCTAGCTCTAAAATACATCCAGTCTTTTATGTTTCATACTTTAAGAGGAAGTTGGGTGAAGATGCGATAGTGTAGCGCCATTTGCCGGACACTTCTACTACTGGGGAAGTTCAAGCTCAACCAGAAGCCATACTTGATCGACGAGTTGTAATGTACCGTAGGCATCCTGTAACTGAAGTACTAGTGTGTTGGGCCAACTTACCAAAGGAAGATGCCACTTGGGAGTCCTACAGCATGCTAAAGGAGAAGTTTCCAGAATTTAATGCTGCTCAGCCTTGAGGACAAGGATGAATTGAAGGAGGCGGAATTGTTAGGAAACTTTTTCTGAGCTTTTGAATAATGTTCATTGAGTTTATTTAATTCAGCTGTTTATTGAGTCTATTTAGTTTAGTTAGAGTCGGGTAGAGGTTTATTTAATATTTATTTATTATTAGAGTCAAAATCTTGGTGGACTCTAGGTGGAACTCTATAAATAGGGTTATAACTACTTCTTTTCGGTTATCTATGAAAAATACTATTCAGTCTTTTGATAAACCCTAGGAGGCCAATCCCCTCGAAGTGATCAAGGAGGCTGATCCTCTCGAAGTGATCATCTATTTCTCTTCTTTGTTTTACGATAAGACCTTAGGGTCTTACTAGTAACACAATATACTCTATATGTAGTTTTAAGTTTCACGAATTTTTGTGCATCAATCTTCACACGACGATGAACATCTTTTTGGGAAATTGGGGATGTTGTTTTCTGTTCTTCCGCTACGTATGTGATGTCTCCCCCCTAGATTTCCCAACAATAGTATCAGAGCCAGGTTGTTCGTGCGATAGATTGGTTTTGAACTGTGTGTGTTATGTTTTTGGAGAAACTTTCAACGTCAAAATCATTGACACAAAAGCGAGAAAGGGCAGCAACCATTATTGCCCTTACAGATGGCAGCCTGCTGCCCTTTGCGTGCATGCAGCCGTTGCAACGGCGGCCGTAGACAGGCAGGCGTGCTCCTGCAACAGCCAGTCGACGGCCTGCTTGCAGCAGGCCTACGGCAGGTGGGGAGGGGACTGGCAGCCCACGGGTGCCCCACCCATGGGCGCAGCCTGCGGGCACGGCGCCCACAGGGGCAGCGCCGCCTGCGGGCAGCACAGTGCCCGCAAGAAGGGGGCGCCGCCTGTAGGGACGCTGCTTGCAGGCACTACACCGGTGAGCACAATGCCACCTGCAGGAGCGCCCACCCACGGGGCCGCCACTCGTAGGGATGCCAGCCCGTAGGGGCGCCGTCTGCAGGCGCGACGCTTGTGGGCACTGCACACGTGGGCACAGCGCTCGTGGGGGGCAAAGCCACCCACAGGGGTGCCAACCCACGGGGGCAATGCACCCGCCCCCGCCGTAGAGGGCCGCCATCGGTAGGGTGGCGGCGACCGTAGTGTTAGGATCGGAGCGGCACTAAGAGGGGGGGGTGAATTAGTGCAGCGGATTAAAACTAGTAGGTTTGAAACTGATTCCGTAAAATGCGAGGAGATTTCGTTCGATAGTAACTTGAGTAAAGTGAAGAATAAAAACTTGCTTCTATGTAGACAATGATTGCAGAAAAATAACAACTCACACATTCATGGAACATACAGATTTAAAGTGGTTCGGTCAAAATGACCTACATCCACTTGCGAAGCCTTCTTCGATGAGGCCCCCAACTTCCACTAGCAAATCATTTTGAAGGAGAAGGACAAATACCACTCTTACAATCTTTACAAGTGGTTCACACTCTTACAAAATTTCAGCAAGAAAGAAAGGGAGGTGAACACTCAAGCAATTTGAAAGTAAGACTTGTTAAGACTAGTTTTTTTTTTTCACTCTATTGCTTCTCAAAAGTTGTAATCTCTGCTGAGAATTGAGGGGTATTTATAGGCCTCAAGAGGATTCAAATTTGGGCTCCAAAATTTGAATTCTCTTCGGTTCCCGAAGCTAGCGGTGCCACCGCCTGTCAGTTCTAACACTGATAGTGTACTGGGCAGTGCCACCGCCCAGTATGGCGGTTCCACCGCCCAACCTTACTGGTCACTAGTTGGGCTTTAATTTGGCCCAAACCAGGTTTCATTTTGGGCCCAGTTGTTCCCTAATCAAGATATAGGATTATTTCTTAATCCTAACCTTAGTTACATGCAAACTACGTAACTAAAAAACATAATCCTAAGCAAGGTTTTAACCGGCAAACTTCAAGTCTTGTTCCGGCATGCTTTCCGACGATCTTCCGGCGGACTTCCGATACGCCCTTGGATTTCTTCCGACGGACTCCCAGCTGGCTCCCGATCTTGTGGCGAAATCAGTGAGTAGCCGAGACTTCTTAGTGATCTTTGCAAACCTCCGATGATCTCTTCGGCGGACTTCCGAAAACTCCGACAAGTCCCCGATTTCTTCTCGATTGGTTCCGGCAACATCTCTGACGAATCTTCGGACTCTCAAACACCCATCGAACTTGATTCCGGTAGACTTGCTTTATGTCTTTAAGCTTTCGTAGTTAATCCTGCATACTTATCTCAACATATGGATTAGATAAAATATGACAATTGACTTCATCATCAAAATCCGAGATTTAACAATCTCCCCCTTTTTGATGATGACAATCAATTGATAATGGAGTTAACCTTAACTCCCCCTATCTATATGCCATACTTGAGATAAGTCATTCTTGAACTCAAAGCCTTTGAATTCAAGAGACATATTGATAAGTTAAACCTTATCAATACTCCCATCATGATTCCTATCATGATGTATCTTTCAGAAAATGATGTCAAGACTTGATAACCATTTTCAAGTTTTATATTTCAAACGTGAATGATAGTGATCATAGCAAGATATCAACATATAAAATTATGATTTAAGATTTTGATATCTTAACATAATGCAAACATTTCATAGTGAAAATATGGCAATTATAGCATAGCAATTATCAATTTATCATATTTCTCCCCCTTTGTCATCAACAAAAAGGAGAGCGACTTTAAGCGTATAATTTGTGATTATTAAAGCAAAGAAATTTAGCATTACTATGGAATTTAGTTAAAAAAAAAATTAATCCAGAATTTAAAAATTTATCTTTCATTCAAAATACATCGCAAAAGAAAGTTCAGTATTTATTCAAAATACATTGCAAAAGAAGGTTCAACATTCATTCAAGGAAAGAAGATGACAAAGATCACATGTCAAGATAAAAAATACATCGATTGATCTTTAGGAGGAAATGCATAGTGCTAATACAGGACATCAATTGTTGAGGAAGGTTCTCACGGGTTAACCCTTTGATTTATATAGGGGCTCTCGGGCGGTGCCACCGCCAAACCGAGTGGTGCCACCGCCTAGCGACCGAACGCTTAGGCGGTGCTATCGCTGGTTCTGGCGGTGCCACCGCTGGCATGCCGCTAAAAAAAATTTCATTCCTTCCCCCCTTTTTTTAATTTTATTTTATTTTTCAGAGATGTTAGGATAAACATTTCGTTTGGAATTGAAAGAAAAGGATCAAATCCACCAAGGAACGGAAAGAGGATGAAAAACTTTTCAGAAAGTATATTCTTGGGGACAATTTAACATGCCTAGTTCCCTTCTAATGAATTCAAATTGGTCTTCATTTAAGGTTTTTGTAAAGATGTCTGTCAATTGATGCTTTGTGTCAATGAATTCTAGAACAACATTATTGTTAAGGACATGATCACGTATGAAATGATGCCTAATGTCAATATACTTAGTTCTAGAGTGTTGAATTGGATTTTTGGTAAGACATATGACACTTGTATTATCACATTTTATGGGAATATTTTTCAAGTGAATTCCATAGTCTTCTAATGTATTTTTCATCCAAACAATTTGTGCACAGCATGCACCTGCAGCGATGTCTATCTATCCTACATCTGCTAAAATCGGCATCTGCATAAGCTATTAAATCGAATTTTTCTGATTTCGGATACCAAAGTCCTAAATTTGGAGTTCCTTTAAGATATCTAAATATTCTTTTAACACTCTTAAGATGAGATAATTTAGGATTAGATTGAAATCTAGCGTAAAGTCCCACACTAAACATAATATCCAGTCTAGTCGCGATGAGATAGAGTAAACTACCTATCATTCCCCTATACGTTTTTTGATCAAAATTTTTGTTGTTTTCATCCATATCTAACTTAGTCGAAGTACTCATAGGGGTGTTTATTGCTTTTGAATTATTCATGTTAAATCGTTTTAACAATTCTAATATATATTTCGATTGGTTAAGAAATATACCGTCACTAAGTTGTTTGATTTGTAATCCTAAAAAGAATGTTAATTCACCCATTAAACTCATTTCAAATTCATGACTCATACATTTGGCAAATGATTTACATAGTGATTCATCTGAAGAACCAAAAATAATATCATCAACATAAATTTGCACAATAAGAAAATTGTTTTTAAAGTGTTTGATAAACAATGTAGTATCAACCTTGCCTTTGGTAAAATTATTTAAAATAAGAAAGGAACTAAGCCTTTCGTACCAAGCTCTAGGAGCTTGTTTCAAACCATAGAGACCCTTAGTCAATTTGAATATATGATTAGGAAGAAGAGAATTTTCAAATCCATAAGGTTGTTCGACATATACTTCTTCCGAAATAAAACCATTCAAGAAGGCACTTTTGATATCCATTTGAAATAATTTAAAATTATTACTACTAGCATAGGCAAGGAGCATCCTAATGGCTTCTAATCTTGCCACAGGAGCGAAGGTTTCTTCGTAGTCGATACCTTCTTCTTGGTTGAAACCTTTGGCCACTAATCTAGCATTGTTTCTAACCACGATACCACATTCGTCTTGCTTGTTTCTAAAGACCCATTTAGTACCAATGACTAAATGGTCACTAGGTCTAGGAACAAGCTTCTATACCTTATTCCTCTCAAATTGATTCAATTCCTCTTGCATTGCAATGACCCAAGAATCATCTTTCAAGGCCTCGTCAATGCATTTAGGTTCGATTTGAGAGAGAAAGGCAGCATTAGCACAAAAATTCTTGAAAGAAGAATGAGTTTGAATCCCTTGTGATGTATCTCCTATAATTTGCTCTTTTAGATGAGCATCTACATACTTCCATTCCTTGGGTAAGGAGATTTTGGAAGAAGATGCATCCAAGTTGCTATTTTGAGGAGGGGGTTCCTTTAAATCCAAATTTTCAAAACCAATATCATCATCAAAATCATTTTTCTTTAACTTAGAAATTTCATTAAAAATTATATGAATAGACTCTTCTATAACTAAGGTTCTTTTGTTAAAAATACGAAAAGCCTTAGAAACGGAAGAGTAACCAAGAAAGATGCCTTCATCGGATTTAGCATCAAATTTTTCTAAGGCATCGTTTTCATTTAAAATAAAGCATTTACAACCAAAAACTTTAAAATAGGAAACATTTGATGTTTTGTTATTTCATAATTTATAGGGAATTTTTGATAGAGATGGTCTTATTAGAACCCTATTCATGATGTAGCAAGCCGTATTCACGGCTTCGACCCAAAAATACTTGGGTACACTATGTTCATTCAACATAGTTCTTACCGTTTCTTGTAGATTTTTATTTTTTCTTTCTACTACATTTTGTTGAGGGTTTCTTGGAGTAGAGAAGTTGTGATTATATCTGTTAACTTCGCAAAAATTTTGGAAATCGCAGTTTTGAAATTCACCATCGTAATCACTCCGAATTGATGAAATCATGAAACTTTTTTTGTTTTGAGTGAGTTTACAAAATTTAGAAAAATATTTGAAACAATCACTTTTGTGAGCCAAGAAATAGGTCCAAGTGTATCTAGTATAGTCATCTACAATTACAAAAGCGTATTTGCTTCCTCCTAGACTTGTCATGTCAACTGGTCCAAATAAGTCCAAATGGATCAATTGTAATGGTCTAGTGGTGCTAATTTGATTTTTTGGTTTGAAACTAATTTTTATTTGTTTACCTAGTTGACACGCATTGCATACTTTGTCCTTAACAAACTTCATATTTGGAATCCCTCATACTAATTCTCTAGATGAGATCTTAGATATTAGTTTCATGCTTGCATGGCCTAATCTCCTATGCCAAAGCCAAGCATCATCTTTTAAAGCGGAGAAGCACATTTCATTACCTAGTTCATCAAGATTGATGGTGTAGACATTATTTTGTTTTAATGCAGTCATAGTCATGTTATTGTTTGGTTTTTCAATAATACACACATTTGATTCAAATCTAATGATATAACCTTTATCGCATAATTAACTAATACTCAAGAGATTATGTTTCAATCCATCAACTAGTAATACATTATCAATAGAAAAGTTTAATTTGTTACATATGGTTCCCTTGCCAATGATTTTTCCTTTGTTGTTGTCTCCGAAGGTGACATAGCCTTCGTCTATGCTAGTGAGCTTGGAGAATTGGGATGGATCTCCGGTCATATGCCTTGAGCATCCACTATCAAGGTACCATCTCTTGCTCCTAGCTTGTGATGGTGTATGTTTCTACAAGAAGGGATTATTTTTAGGTACCCATTTACTTTTGGGTGCCTCAAAAACTTATCTAAATTATTTATCATGTTGCATAGACTTGATCATGGTTCCTTTAGGAACCCAAATCAATTTGTTCGGACTAATTTTCTTGAATGGACATTGATAAGTTTTATGTTCATATTTGCAACAAAATTTGCAATTGCTTTGGTGTTGAATATGTAAGATAGGACCTTTAATGAAGATGGTTGGATTTTGATGAGAATTTCTCACAAATTCGATTTCACTTGTTTTAGGAACGTGACCCTTATTTGTAAGGATCATGTTCAAAGACTTGCTACTAACCTCGAATTTCTTCAAGGTGTCCTTAAGTAGCAAGTTCTCCTTTTGGAGAGTTTCTAGATCATGGCATTTTATGCATGGAGCTAAGCTATCATGATATTTAGTTTTTAATTTATCAAAATTACAAGTAAGACTATAATGCTCCTTTTTTAATAATTTATATTTTCTACTAATTGTTTTGCATTCATCAAATAACTCATGGAAGGCATTTAATAATTCATGATAAGATAAATCTGTATCAATTAAATTCGTTACCTCCTCTCCGATGGCCATTAGGGCGTAATGAGCAACTTGCTCGATGTTGGACTCCTCTTCTTCGGATGCGCTTGAATCATCCCACGTTGCTTTGAGCTCCTTCTTCTTTGATGTTCTCTTGTTGGCTTAGGGATATTCATTTTTGAAATGCCTCGGCTTCTTGCATTCATAGAATATCATTTGGTCCTTTTTATCTTCAAGTTTGTTTTTGGTGTTATTTTTAAATTTATTCTTTCTTATAAATTTTTTAAATTTTTGAGTCAAAAGTGCAATGTCAGTTTCACTGTCCTCATCACTTGATGTTCCTTTCAAGTGGTCTTCTTGTGATGTGAGTGTCATATCCTTCCTGTTCTTTGGAAGGGGGTTCTCGAGCTCGTCATGAGCTTGACATGTCATTTCGTAGGTCATTAGAGACCCAATAAGTTCTTCAAGAGGGAATGTTTTAAGGTACTTGGCCTCTTAAATGACAGTAACTTTTGGATCCCAACTTTTAGGAAGGGATCTTAAGATTTTAGTTACTAGTTCAAAGTTAGAAAAATCTTTACCAAGAGCTTTGAGTCCATTGATGACATCCGTGAAACAGGTGTACATGTCTCCGATGGACTCACTTGGTTTTATTCGAAAAAGTTCATAAGAGTGCACAAGAATGTTGATTTTGGACTCTTTCACTTGGCTAGTACCTTCATGAGTGACCTCAAGAGTTCTCCAAATATCAAAAGCAGAATCATAAATTGAAACGCGATTAAATTCATTTTTGTCTAGTGCACAAAACAAGGCATTCATAGCCTTTGCGTTTAAAGCAAAAGCCTTCTTCTCTGATTCATTCCATTCGCTCATTGGAAGAGAAGATTTTTGAAATCCATTTTCAACAATAGTCCAAAGCTCAAAATCCATGGAAATGAGGAAGATTCTCATACGTGTTTTCCAATACGTGTAATCCAACCCATTAAACATAGGTGGACGTGTAATAGAATGTCCCTCATGCATGCTGGAGTAAGCCATCTCTCTTGGGTATTAAACCAAATATGAGAGTGAGCCTTGCTCTGATACCAATTGTTAGGATCGGAGCGGCACTAAGAGGGGGTGAATTAGTGCAGTGGATTAAAACTAGTAGGTTTGAAACTGATTCCGTAAAATGCGAGGAGATTTCGTTTGATAGTAACTTGAGTAAAGTGAAGAACAAAATCTTGCTTCTATGTAGAAAATGATTGCAGAAAAATAACAACTCACACATTCAAGGAACACGCAGATTTAAAGTGGTTCGGTCAAAATGACCTACATCCACTTGCGAAGCCTTCTTCGATGAGGCCCCCAACATCCACTAGCAAATCACTTTAAAGGGGAAGGACAAATACCCCTTTTACAACCTTTACAAGTGGTTCACACTCTTACAAAATTTCAGCAAGAAAGAAAGGGAGGTGAACACTCAAGCAATTTGAAAGTAAGACTTACTAAGACTAGTTTTTGTTTTTTCATTCTATTGCTTCTCAAAAGTTGTAATCTTTGCTAAGAATTGAGGGGTATTTATAGGACTCAAGAGGATTCAAATTTGGGCTCCAAAATTTGAATTCTCTTCGGTTCCCGAAGCTAGCGGTGCCACCGCCTATCAGTTCTGACACTGACAGTATACTGGACGGTGCCACCGCCTAGCTCTTCAGGTGCTGGGCGGTGCCACCGCCTAGACCAGTGGTGCCACCGCTTGGCTCTCGGGTGTTGGGCGGTGCCACCGCCCAATATGGCATTTCCACCGCCCGATCTCACTGGTTGGGTTTTATGTCTGGCCCAAACCAAGTTTCATTTTGGGCCCAGTTGGCCCCTAATCAAGATATAGGATTATTTCTTAATCCTAACCTTAATTACATGCAAATTACGTAACTAAAAAACATAATCCTAAGCAAGTTTTTAACCGACGAACTTCAAGTCTTGTTCCGGCGAGCTTTCCGACGATCTTCCAGTGGACTTCCGATACGCCCTTAGATTTCTTCCGACGGACTCCCAACTGGCTCCCGATCTTGTGGCGAAATCAGCGAGTAGCCGAGCCTTCTCGGTGATCTCTGTGAACCTCCGATGATCTCTTCGGCGGACTTCCGAAAACTCCGACAAGTCCCCGATTTCTTCTCGATTAGTTCCGGCAACATCTCCGACGAATCTTCGGACTCTCAAACACCCATCGAACTTGATTCTGATAGACTCGCTTTATGTCTTCAAGCTTTCGTAGTTAATCTTGCATACTTATCTCAATATATGGATTAGATAAAACATGACAATTGACTTCATCATCAAAATTCGAGATTTAACACGTAGCAGCAAGGGAAAGGGAGGAGGGCAGTTATGGTTTTTGGGCAAAAGAATGTTTTGCCCCTTAGAATTTATAAAATTCTAGTTCTGTCCTTTTGTCCAAATTATGAAAATACCCCTCAGAATTTATAAAATTCCTTACATATCCCTGATTCAGAAAATATTAATTAAATAAAAGGTTTAATTGATTATTTAGTCCTACATGATGATGATTTATACATGTGATGTATATGTTAGGATCAAGAGCGACACTAAGAGGGGTGGTGAATTAGTGCAGCGGAAAACTTTTGCTATTTCAAAAAACTTGTTTCGATTAAAACCGATTCCGACGAGAATGGTTTCGATTCAATCCATTTCAGAAAGAATTTGAAATTGAAAGCTTTCGTGAAAGTGCAAGAGAAGACTAAGTTGATTTACAGTAATGTAAATTGCACAAATGAAAAGCATTGGTTTTGTAAAGTCATCATATGATTAAAGCCAATCTCGAAAGGTATTTACATGAAAGCGTATATAGACATAGTTAAAACACAATAAGGAGGAGAGGCAGTTTGTTATAAAAGAAAGTCATTCAAAGTAAATGCAAACTGAGTTTTCGAGTGGTTCGGTCAATGTGACCTATATCCACTTTCGGATTCCTCCTCCGACGAGATCACCGGTGTCCACTAAAGGCCTTCCTTCAATAGGCGAAGGCCAACCATCTTCTACAGCTTATCTCCTTTTGCCGGGTTTAGGAGACAACCCTTACAAGTCTCACTCCTCTTTCTTTGATGGTTACAAGGCTAAGAGATGAAGGTGGAGAATTCTTCACTTTTACAACACTTTAAGGCTTAAGAACTCAAGATTATGCCAATAGGTTTCATGCCCTTTCATGCAGAAAAAGATAGGGTTTTTATAGGCCCCAATAGCTTTCAAAAATGGAGCCAAAAAGGGTCTCATCCCGGATTTCCAAGATACTGGTGGTACCACCGCTTGACAAAGCTCGGAGAACGAGCTCTAGCGGTACCACCGCCTGACCAAGGGTGGTACCACCGCTGGCAGCAATAACTGCTGGTAGTACCACCGCCCAGAAATCCCGGGGCACTACTTTCCAAGCATTGCCACCGCTAGTCCTGGCGGTGCCATCGCCGCCTAGGAATTCAAGGTTTGAATTGGGTGCTCAATTTGGCCCAATTCAGCCCTGTTAAGGGCCTAGTTGGCCCCTAATTAAGTTAGTGGGATTATCTCCAAATCTTAACTTAATTTATGCTCTAACTACAATAGTTAAGATATGATTACAACACTTCTTGTTCTAGTGCGTCAATTGCTCTTTCGGCGAGCTTCCGACGTACTTTCGGCGAACATCCGATGAACTCTCGACAATGCTTTGGTGGACTCCCAACAAGCTTCTAGACTTTACGATGATCTTCTTGGCAAGTTCTGATGAGCTTCTTTGGCAAGCTCCTGGACTTCTCGGTTGGTTCCAGCAGAACTTCCGACAAATGTCTAGACTTCCGATGAACTCTTGAACTCCCAATGAGATCTCGATCTTGACTTCGGCACAACACTTGCTTAATGTCTTCTTTTTATTGTAGTTAATTCTGCACACTTTTCTCAACATATAGATTACATCAAACAAATTACAATTGACTTCATCATCAAAATCCGAGATTCAACAATCTCCCTCTTTTTGATGATGACAATCAATTGATGATAGAGTTAACCTTAACTCCCCCTATCTATATGCCTACTTGAGAAAAGACTTTCTTGAATTCAAGACCTTTAAATTTAAGAAACAAATTGCTAAGATAAGTTAATTAAATTTATTAATATGCACATCATGATTCCTATCATGATCTATCATTCTCAAAATACGATGCCAAGTATGATGTCAAGTCATGACATCCATTTTCAAGTATGGTATATCAAATGTGAAAGATGATAAAGATAGCAATTCATCATTCTATGGCAAGATATCAATTACAAAATAGCAAGTTAAGCTCTAGATATCATATGATGAAATACATTGCATACATTTGTCATCAATTTACCACATTTTGGTATTATTTCTCCCCTTTTGTCATCAACAAAAAGGACAACAATTCAACAATGCAAGTGTGGTAAAAAAAAATCAAGCAAGTTTCACACTCAAAAGTTCTCATCATTAAAACGATAGATTCCAACAACTTTTCCCCCTTTGTCATCACATTTTGCATGAAGAAAAGGAAAGAAGGTAAGGAGGGAATCCATTCAGAACTAAATTTATGAAGTGATTTGAATCAAGTCAAAAATGATAAATAAGTTTTCATTAAAACATGCTTTCATTTTGACAAAGTGAAGGGATTCAAAAATTATTAGACACATGCTTTCATTATCATACAAGAAAATTCATCTTTCAAGAATTAATATATCCATTGGAATTCCTTCAATTATTCATGGGAGAGTAGTATCACATGTAGGAGAAATTTACAAATAAAACTTCATAGTGAGAAGAGCATTACATCAAATCCATTTCTCATTTTAAAAATTCATGATATTGAAATCCATGAGAAATGACTTCCATGAATCAAGATATGTATAAACAACTTCATGCATTTATAAACACTTCATGTTTCATTTAGTCATAGCCTTTCATCACTACTTACATGAGCTAATTCATTGGCACTCAAAAATTAAAAATCTGATATTGCATCATGTATGATTAAAACTTCTTAATATTCAATAGAGATCATAATAATTATCAAAACAAAATTCCAACATCAAAGTAAACAATATTTTAAGTTTACAACATCAAGGTAAACAATTTTCAACTTCATAAGAGAAGATTTAAATGAATGATTCAAAGAATCAAGAAAGTCCAAAAACAAGATTTAACAAATTCATGAATTCGGATAAATTAACATTCCTAATTCTCTTCTAATAAAATCAAATTGATCTTCACTTAAGGGCTTTGTAAAAATATCGACTAATTGATGTTTTAGAACTGATGAATTTTACTGCTATACTAATTCACCCCCCCTCCTAGTACCGACTGTTCATTAAAAAACTATGGCAAAAATGTGTCCGAATGCATGAACTTATTAAAATCATTTTTCGGACGTTCTTAGTTCATTCACTTAATTGCTATGATGAGAATTTTACACTATTACATGCCTTAATAACAAGTTAGAAATTATGTGTTTTGGATGCAAAAATTTCCTTGATAATAAGCATATTTTATCATCATGATTGTGTTTGAAAATCTATAGCAAAACCTTGTCCAAATGTATGAAAGTGTTAAATTTTATTTTCAAATTTTTTTGATCCTAACAATACATGAATTTGTATTTCTCTTCTGGACTTAATGAATTCTTTTAATGGAGCTTTCATGAGCCTATGTTACTTCAAGTTTATTTCATATCAATGCTCCATGATTTTTGACATATAGAATCAATTAGCAAATGCGTCTCTTATAGATTTATCGTGTGAAAAATATCTTTTTTCGAGAAATAGATTTGATGAAATGATTCTTTCTTATAATTCCTTCTTGAAAAAGGAAGATCTTTTTTACTGGTAAGGATTTGATTCACATACATATCTTGATCCTTGTAAAAATGAAACGTGATTTAAATCTCTTATCAATTTTAACTTCATTCAAATGGCTTTCCTCCTTCATGCAAAAAAGATAATAACAAATAAAAAGAAGAAGTAATGAAAGTTATCTCCATGTCATGTTTTCCTTGAGATGTTTGTATAATTGGTATCCTATCACTCATTGTTGAAAAATGACATGAACCTAGTTATGGCATGAATCATTACCGCACTTATGTTTCAAATTTGCTTAAATCACTCTCCTTTTTGTTGATGACAAAGGGGGAGAAATATATGGTAATAGCTATGATTGCCATATTTTCACTATGCCATATTTGCACTATGTTAAGATATCAAAAGCTTGCATCGAAAATATGGTAAATTGATGATAGAATTGCTATGATTGTCATATTTTCACTATGCCATGTTTGCATCATGTTAAGATATCAAGAACTTACATCACAATTTTACATGTTGATATCTTGCCATGTGATGATGCTAAACACTTGAAATGTTTGTATCATGTTAAGATATCAAGAACTTACATCGTAATTTTACATATTGATATCTTGCCATGTGATGAAATGCTATGATTGCTAAACACTTTTAAATGTTTGCATTATGTTAAGATATCAAAAGCTTACATCGCAATTTTACATGTTGATATCTTACCATATAATGAATTGCTATGATTACTATCATTCACATTTTAAAATATAAAACTTGAAAATGTATGTCAAGCCTTGACATCATTTTCAGAGAGATACATCATGATAGGAATCATGATGGGAGTATTGATATGGTTAAACAATCTTAACTTATCAATATGTCTCTTGAATTCAAAGTCTTTGAATTCAAGAATGACTTATCTCAAGTATGACATATAGATAGGGGGAGTTAAGGTTAACTCCATTATTAATTGATTGTCATCATCAAAAAGGGGAAGATTGTTGAATCTCAGATTTTGATGATGAAGTAAATTGTCATTTGTTATCTAATCCATATATTGAGATAAGTGTGCAGGATTAACTACGATGGAAGTAAGACATGCAGAAGGAGTTGCGTCGGAGTCACGACCATGATCATGTGAGGGTTCGAGAGTTCGACGGAAGTCTAGATGGTCGTCAAAGGTTCTGCTGGAACAAATCTGAGAAGTCCAGGAGCTTGCCAAAGAAGCTCGTCGGAACTCACCAAGTGGATCGTCGCAAGTCCAGGAGTTTGCCGGAAGTCCGTTGGAGCATCGCCGAGGGTTCGTCGGATGTTCGCCGGAAGTTCGCAGAAGCTCGCCGGAAGAAGCGATTGACTCACCAGAGCAAGTTGTAGTATTAATGTCTTAAACATCGTAGTTAGCATGATGATTAAGTTAGGAATAGGAGGTGATCCCATTAACTTAATCTGCGGTCAATTGGGCCCTTGATAGATCCAAATTGGGCCGAATGGGTCAGCCCATTCGGACCCAGAATTCCTAGCCGGTGGTGGCATCGCTAGGGCCGGTGATAGCACCGCCAAGGAGACTCGGTCTCCCAGGAATTCTGGGCAGTAGTACCACCCTTGTCAAGCAGTGGTACAGCCAGCAGTTATTACTGCCTGCGATGGTACCGCCTGAGCTCGGTCTCCGAGCGATGTCAGGCGGTAGTACTGCCCAGATTGAGCGATAGTACTGCTCAGTGACAAATGACAGGCGGTAGTACTGCCCAGTTATGGCGGTAGTACCACCAAGACCCCGGAAATCCGGGAGATGACATTTATGAGCTCCAAATTCAAACCAGTTTGGGGCCTATATAAACCCCACCCTTTCATGCATCAAAGGGTATTGAAATCTTGATCTTATTCTGTGAATTTTAAAGCTCAAAAAGTTTTGTAAAGGCCAAAAGTTCTCCCTCTTTTCTTCTAAGTTTTGATCATTCAAGAGAGGAGTGAAAAATCTGTAAGGGTTGTCTCCTAAGCCCGTCAAAAGGAGTAAAGCTGTAAAAAGATAGTTGGCCTTCGCCTATTGAAGGAAGGCCTCTAATGGACGTTGATGACCTCATCGGAGGAGGTAGCCAAAAGTGGATGTAGGTCAAGATTGACCGAACCACTCTAAATCTCGGTTTGCATTTACATTCTGCTCTCTATCTTAAACTACAAACTGCCTCCATTACTTTACTTCAACTCTACTTTCGCTTAATCTTAAGTTGAAGTAATTTTTGAATCGGCTTTCACATCGAAATCGTCTTTATCGTACGAATATTGTTTTAAATCGTTGAAAGTTTTTCGCTGTACTAATTCACCCCCCTCTTAGTGCTCTTGATCCTAACACCAAGAAGATCATCATGAAGTCCAGGAGCTTGCTGGGAGTCCGCTGGAATATTGCCGAGAGATCGTTAGAAGTTCGTCGAAAGATCGCCGGAAGCTCGTCGGAAGAAACCTTGACTTATCGGACTTATTTAGTTTAGTGTATGCTTTAGAATTCGTAGTTAGCACATAATTGGGATTAAAATTGGGCCAACCCAATTAGGGGCCAGTTGGGCCCATGTAAAGACTGTGTTGGGCCCAATGAAAGGCCCAAACAATGACCCAAGAGGTGGCACCGTCGTGGCATAATCTCTGAGATTGTGCCAAGCGGTGGTACCACTGGTTTGTGTGATGGTACCGCCTAGACACAGTCTCCGAGAGACTGTTAGGTGGTGATACAGCCTAATAGCAGGGTGCCAGGCGATGGTACCGCCCAGTGTAGTGTTAGTGTCATACTAACACTAGCGGTGGTACCGCCTATACCCAAGAAACTCAGGATGGGATATTTTTAGGCTCCAAGTTTGAATTAACTTAAGGCCTATAAATACTCCACTCATCCGTAGTTAACACACATAAGCATAGAGTATTTAAAAGTGAGAAGATGTTGTTGTAATCTTGTGTGAACTCCTATCCATCTTCTAAGTGTTAGAATAGTTTGAGAGAGGAGTAAGTGGGGGTGTAAGGGTTATCTCCTAAACCCAGTAAAAGGAGAATTGAGCTGTAAAAGGTGGTTGGTCTTTGTCTATTGAAGGACAACCGATAGTGGATGTTGGTGGCCTCGACGGAAGAGGAATTGACGGAGTGGATGTAGGTCATGACGATCGAACTACTATAAAATCTGGTTTGCATTTACTTCTTGCAATTTGCATTAACTGTAAACTGCCTTCAATATGTTTATGAACATGCTTTTAATCTAAGCATATTTTTGAGATCAGTTTTCTAAGAATCAAAAGATTTCAGAACCGACGTATTTTACCACTGCACTAATTCATCCCCCCCTCTCTTAGTACTGATTGTTTCCTAATAATTGGTATCAGAGCTTCATTTTTCTCATTTGGTTTAACACCCAAAGAGAAATGATGCTTTTCGACTTTCAAGAGAGTCACTCTCTCATTCGTCCTCCTATATTTAATGGGATGGACTATATATATTGGAAAACTCGAATGAGAGTTTTCTTGCTTTCATTAGATTTGAATTTATGGAATATTATCGAAAGTGGTTTTCAAAGGTCTTTTCTTCCAATGAACCATTGGAATAATTTGGAGAAGAAGACTTTTTCCTTAAATGCTAGAGCTATGAAAGCTCTATTTTGCGCTTTGGATAAAACTAAATTTAATCGGGTTTCTACTTTTGAAATGACTTTTGACATTTAGCATACTCTTGAAATCACACATGAAGGCACTATCAAAGTCAAAGATTCGAAAATCAACTTTTTGATACATGATTTTGAACTTTTTCATATGAAACCAAGCGAAACCATTGGAGATATGTGCACCCGTTTTACGGATGTCGTCAATAGTTTAAAAGCACTTGGTGAAAGTTTTTTGGATTTTGAACTTGTAAACAAAATTTTATGTTCTCTTAATAAGAGTTGGGATCCAAAAGTAACCGTAATACAAGAGGCAAAATATCTTAATAATTTTTCACTTGAAGAACCTTTTGGTTTATTGATAACATATAAAATGGCGCACAATGCACAAAACGAACATGAGAATAACTTTCCAAAGAACAGGAAGGATTTCAGACTTAGAACAATTGAAGACCACTTGAGCATAAGCTCAAGTGATGGTGAACTTGGACTACTCACTACGAAATTTAAAAAGTTCATTAAACAAGAATTAAACAACAAAAATAAAAAGAATGTAATTACTTGCTATGAACGCAAGAAGAAGAAGCACTTTGGGATGAATCAAGCTCATATGAAGACGAGGAGAACATCAACAAAGGCGAGGTAGCAAACTACGTCTTAACGGCTTTCGACAATAAGGTAATCAAAATCCCCTTTGTTTACTTTGAAATTACTTAATATTTTTCATGAATTATTTTAATTTTAATTTAGTTTAAGAAAATTATATATATATTTGAATTGCATGTTTAATGATGTAATGAAAATACAAAAATAAAATTGGATCATGCTTACCGTTCTAGTTATTTTAAAAATAATCATGAAAATTACATGTTTTATAATAAACAAACAAAATGATTTTAATTGAAAATACCTTATGAAATCATGCTTGATGTTTTAATGATGTAATAATACAATAAAATGTTATATATAAATCTAGTGCTTGTACACCTAACAAGACTAATCATATTGTTTCTCGATTTTGATTGAAGATGTTTTATTATTAATGAAATCATATTTGATTTGAAGTAACAATTTGATATCATACTTAATGAGTTTATATTTCGAAATTATGCATGATGATTCTTGAGATTTATGGATTATCGATTTTTACGGTAATGAAAGTGGCTTTTTCGGTTTTAAAAATGATGAATATTTTGATTTGGCATAAATGAAAAAGGCATGCTTATATGAAATAGTGTAAGTGTCATACTTGATGATTGCATATTTAATGATGCATAATAATGTACTAAAAATATTAAATGTTTTGATACGATGATTGACGATTTTATGCATGAGATTTTAAAGTTATACATGATGATTTTTGTGATTTATTGGTCTTGATGGTTTTTATGAAGAAATTTATTTTTTAATCCTAAACGTTAATGCATGTTTTTATTTAGTATAAAAAGACAAAGACATGCTTGTACGAATCAAACAACTTCAAATGAAACACTAAAAAGAGAAAAGCTTTCTCTTTGAAAAATTTCTCTACTTTATCGTTTTTTTAAAAAAGGAGAGATTAATGAATCTATGTATGTTTTTCTTTTTATGAATCTCTTGAAAATGATTTTGATTTGACAATTTGAATTTGAATGAGTTTTATCTTGTTTTTTCGAGATTTATAACTTGAGATTTCTTATGCATGAATCAAGATATTATATCATTTGATCTCCTATATTTCTTTTTGAAGAGATTTGTTGAAATAAATCATGCCTTGTGGCATTCATGATTTGATATTAATATCTTTCATATCATGATCTTCCTATGACACCTTTGTATTTTTGTGTTGATTTAAACATTTACACCATTATGTTCCTTCTTTTTCTTGTTTACAATGACAAAAATGGGAAAGAAAATAACTAGCATCTCAAGAGAACCAAATTTGCTAGCTTGAATGATAAATTTAGACATGTTAGATCTCCCAAATGCATAAATTCTTCTTATATATTTTTCAGATCATAATCTTGATTTCTCAAATTTTAGACTTGATCTTTCATTTTTTATGATTGAAATAATGATTGGAATATTGATGTAATTATTAATAATGATTTGATATTATGCATACAATACTTCAACTTATGATAATGATGCATGCAATGATGAAATATTCATGATGAAAACTTGTTTTGACATTCATGACTTGATTTTTTATCTTTGTTTTTTATCCTTGTTATGATTTGAAGATTGTAGTAAAGGAAAGTGAATTACACTATTACATAGTTATTCCCCTCTTTTCTACAATGACACAGGGGGAGAAAAATTGGTAGCTCAAATATTACAAAGGAAGCAAAAATTTGCTAGCTTGCAAATTGCATGGAGAAAGAAGTACTATCTTGCCTATCTCAAAATTGCTAGCTTGCATATTCTAAAATGATATAAAATTCACTAGCTTGCATATATGATGTAACACTTTCTAAATTTGCTAGCTTACAAATTGCAATAATGATAAAACTTGATTTGAACTTGTATGTCTAACCACTTGCTAGTTGCGCTTCTCCTTTTTGTTGATGACAAAGGGGGAGAAGTATGACATTATGCATAAGTTTATGATAACATATTGCTTGGATTTTTGAATCCAAGAGTTCTATCAATATGGCATATTGATAGGGGGAGTTTGTTAAAACTCCGGGAGTTAAGGTTAACTCTATCATCAATTGGTTGTCATTATCAAAAAGGGGGAGATTGTTGAATCTCGAATTTTGATGATGAAACCAATTAATAAGTGTTTATGATTTGATCTACATTTTGAGTGATGCAAGATGTTTTGAGCAGGGAGAGACAATTAAAGCAGGAAGAATCATGTTGTGCCGGTGGAATATGTTAGAAGATTAGACGTCAAGTCAGAGAATCAATCGACGTATCGAGAATAGGCTTTGGGACATGGATCAGGCATCGAGCCAAGAAGAGCGGATATTGCACCAAGGATATCAGAGTTATGGAGGTCAACTGGTCGATTGGGTAGTAGCCTACAGGAGAGGACGATGCGCCGAAGAATCAAACAAACGCGTCGATAGACCAATGACATGCCAGACAACATGATTCATGCTTAGTAATAATTGTCTAGATCGAAGTGTGTTTTATGTGTGTAGGATTAACAATGATAGCAAGGCATAAAGTAAAATGAAGTCTCAGAGTCAAGAATGTGATTTTATTGGGAGTTTAAAAGTTCGTCGAAAGTCCGGACATTCATCGAAATTTCTATCGGAACCAATTGAGAAGTCCAAGAGCTTGCTAAAGAAGCTCATCGAAACTAGCTAAGAAGATCGTCGTGAAGTCTAGGAGCTTGTTGAAAGTCCACTAGAATATTACCAAGAAATTATCAAAAGTTCGTCGGAAGATCACTAGAAGCTCGCCGGAAGAAACCTTGACTTATTGGACTTATTTAGCTTAGTGTAGCCTTAGAATTCATAGTTAGCACATAATTAGGATTAGAATTGGGCCATCCTAATTAGGGGCCAATTGGGCCTATGTAAGGACTGTGTTGGGCCCAATGAAAGGCCCAAATAGTGACCCAAGAGGTGGCACTATCATGGCTCAGTCTCCGAGACTATGTCATGCAATGGTACTACCAATCTGGGCAGTGGTATGGTACCACCTAGTGGTAGGGTGCTAGGCGGTGGTACCGCCTATATCTAGGAAACCCAAGATGGGATATTTTTAGGCTCCAAGTTTGAATCAACTTGAGCCCTATAAATACCCCTCTCATCCCTAGTTAACACACACAAGCACAGAGTATTTAAAAATGAGAAAATACTGCTATAATCTTATGTGAACTCCTCTCCCTCTTCTAAGTGTTAGAATAGTTTGATAGAGGAGTAAGTGGGGATGTAAGGGTTATCTCCTAAACCTGGTAAAAGGAAAAAAGAGCTGTAAAAGGTGGTTGGTCTTCGCCTATTAAAGAAAGACTGATAGTGGATGCCGGTGGCCTTGACGGAAGAGGAATCGGCTGAGTGAATGTAAGTCATGACGACCGAACCACTATAAAATTAGTTTACATTTACTTTGAGCAATTTACTTTAACTACAAACTGAATCTTTACATGCCTACTGCTTTCACTTTATATACGAACGTGATTTCAAGTTATCTTCCGAGTTTGGTTTTTAACGTATGAAAGATTTTACGAAACTGACATAATTTTACCACTACACTAATTCACCCCCCCTTTTAGTACCGCTCTTGATCCTAACAGATAGTGGATGCTCAAGGCATATGATCGGAGATCCATCTCAATTCTCTAAGCTCACTAGCCTAGACAAAGGATATGTCACCTTCGGAGACAACAACAAGGGTAAAATCATTGGTAAAGAAACCATAGGTAACAAATCTAACTTCTTTATTAAAGATGTGTTATTAGTTGATGGCTTAAAGCATAATCACTTAAGTATTAGTCAATTGTGTGATAAAGGATACATCATTAGATTTGAATCAATGCTTGCATCATTGAAAAACCATACAAAAACGCATCTATGATTGCCCTAAAACAAAATAATGTATACACTATCAACATTGATAATCTTTATAATAAAATATATTTTTCGGTTTTCAATGCAATGCTTGATTTTGGCATAGGAGATTAGGTCATACTAGCAAGAAACTAATCTCTCAAATTTTATCTAAAGAACTTTAAGAGGAATTCCTCACATTAAGTTAGTCAAAGATAATGTGTGTGATGCATGTCAACTAGGAAAACAAATAAAATATAGCTTCAAACCAAAAAATCAAATAAGCACCTCTATACCATTGGAATTGATACATATAGACTTGTTCGGACCAATTGCTACATCAAACCTAGGAGGTAACAAATACGCCTTTGTTATTGTTGATGATTATAGTAGATATACCTGGACTTACTTCTTAGCACACAAAAATGATTGCTTTAGGTATTTCTCTAAGTTTTGTAAACTTGTTCAAAATGAGAAGGGTTTTATGATTTCATCAATTTGAAGTGATCACGGTGGTGAATTTCAAAACCATGATTTCCAAGAATTTTATGAATCTAATGGATACAACCACAACTTCTCTACTCTAAGAAATTCTCAACAAAATGGAGTAGTAGAAAGAAAGAATAGAAACTTATAAGAAATGGCAAGAACCATGTTAAACGAACATAGCCTACCCAAATATTTTTGGACCGAAGCTGTAAATATGGCATGCTATGTCATGAATAGGGTTCTAGTAAGACTATTACTTTCCAAAACTCAATGTTCCATATTTTAAGGTTTTCAGGTGTAAATGTTTTATTTTGAATGAAAAATATACTTTAGGAAAGTTTGATGCAAAATCCGGTGAAGGAATTTTCTTAGTTATTCTTCTATTTCAAAGGCTTTTCACATCTTTAATAAAAGAACTTTAATCATAAAAGAATCTATTCATGTTGTTTTTAATGAAGTTTTCGAAGTTAAGAAAAATGATTTTGATGATGATCTTAATTTTGATTCTTTGGATTTAAATGAAAACCTTTCTCCATCTAGCAACTTGGACGCATCTTCTTCTGAAACTTCTTTACCGAATGAATGGAAGTATGTAGATGCTCATCCTAAGGAACTAATTATAGGAGACACATCAAAAGGGGTTCAAACTCATTCTTCTCTTAAGAGTTTTTGTGCCAATGTCGCTCTCCCAAATTGAACCTAAATGCATTGACGAGGCCATGAAAGATGATTTATGGGTTATCACAATTTAAGAAGATTTAAATCAATTTGAGAGAAATGAGATGTGGAAGCTTGTTCCAAGGCCAAATGGCCATTAGTTATTGGTACTAAATGGGTCTTTAGAAGCAAGTAAGATGAATTTAGTATCGTTATTAGAAATAAGGCTAGATTAGTCACCAAATATTTTTGGACCGAAGCTGTAAATATGGCATGCTATGTCATGAATAGGGTTCTAGTAAGACTATTACTTTCCAAAACTCAATGTTCCATATTTTAAGGTTTTCAGGTGTAAATGTTTTATTTTGAATGAAAAATATACTTTAGGAAAGTTTGATGCAAAATCCGGTGAAGGAATTTTCTTAGTTATTCTTCTATTTCAAAGGCTTTTCACATCTTTAATAAAAGAACTTTAATCATAAAAGAATCTATTCATGTTGTTTTTAATGAAGTTTTCGAAGTTAAGAAAAATGATTTTGATGATGATCTTAATTTTGATTCTTTGGATTTAAATGAAAACCTTTCTCCATCTAGCAACTTGGACGCATCTTCTTCTGAAACTTCTTTACCGAATGAATGGAAGTATGTAGATGCTCATCCTAAGGAACTAATTATAGGAGACACATCAAAAGGGGTTCAAACTCATTCTTCTCTTAAGAGTTTTTGTGCCAATGTCGCTCTCCCAAATTGAACCTAAATGCATTGACGAGGCCATGAAAGATGATTTATGGGTTATCACAATTTAAGAAGATTTAAATCAATTTGAGAGAAATGAGATGTGGAAGCTTGTTCCAAGGCCAAATGGCCATTAGTTATTGGTACTAAATGGGTCTTTAGAAGCAAGTAAGATGAATTTAGTATCGTTATTAGAAATAAGGCTAGATTAGTCACCAAATATTTTTGGACCGAAGCTGTAAATATGGCATGCTATGTCATGAATAGGGTTCTAGTAAGACTATTACTTTCCAAAACTCAATGTTCCATATTTTAAGGTTTTCAGGTGTAAATGTTTTATTTTGAATGAAAAATATACTTTAGGAAAGTTTGATGCAAAATCCGGTGAAGGAATTTTCTTAGTTATTCTTCTATTTCAAAGGCTTTTCACATCTTTAATAAAAGAACTTTAATCATAAAAGAATCTATTCATGTTGTTTTTAATGAAGTTTTCGAAGTTAAGAAAAATGATTTTGATGATGATCTTAATTTTGATTCTTTGGATTTAAATGAAAACCTTTCTCCATCTAGCAACTTGGACGCATCTTCTTCTGAAACTTCTTTACCGAATGAATGGAAGTATGTAGATGCTCATCCTAAGGAACTAATTATAGGAGACACATCAAAAGGGGTTCAAACTCATTCTTCTCTTAAGAGTTTTTGTGCCAATGTCGCTCTCCCAAATTGAACCTAAATGCATTGACGAGGCCATGAAAGATGATTTATGGGTTATCACAATTTAAGAAGATTTAAATCAATTTGAGAGAAATGAGATGTGGAAGCTTGTTCCAAGGCCAAATGGCCATTAGTTATTGGTACTAAATGGGTCTTTAGAAGCAAGTAAGATGAATTTAGTATCGTTATTAGAAATAAGGCTAGATTAGTCACCAAATATTTTTGGACCGAAGCTGTAAATATGGCATGCTATGTCATGAATAGGGTTCTAGTAAGACTATTACTTTCCAAAACTCAATGTTCCATATTTTAAGGTTTTCAGGTGTAAATGTTTTATTTTGAATGAAAAATATACTTTAGGAAAGTTTGATGCAAAATCCGGTGAAGGAATTTTCTTAGTTATTCTTCTATTTCAAAGGCTTTTCACATCTTTAATAAAAGAACTTTAATCATAAAAGAATCTATTCATGTTGTTTTTAATGAAGTTTTCGAAGTTAAGAAAAATGATTTTGATGATGATCTTAATTTTGATTCTTTGGATTTAAATGAAAACCTTTCTCCATCTAGCAACTTGGACGCATCTTCTTCTGAAACTTCTTTACCGAATGAATGGAAGTATGTAGATGCTCATCCTAAGGAACTAATTATAGGAGACACATCAAAAGGGGTTCAAACTCATTCTTCTCTTAAGAGTTTTTGTGCCAATGTCGCTCTCCCAAATTGAACCTAAATGCATTGACGAGGCCATGAAAGATGATTTATGGGTTATCACAATTTAATTTAAGAAGATTTAAATCAATTTGAGAGAAATGAGATGTGGAAGCTTGTTCCAAGGCCAAATGGCCATTTAGTTATTGGTACTAAATGGGTCTTTAGAAGCAAGTAAGATGAATTTAGTATCGTTATTAGAAATAAGGCTAGATTAGTCACCAAATATTTTAAATAAGAAGAAGGTATTGATTATCAAGAAACCTTCACTCTTGTGGCTCGATTAGAAGCCATAAGGATGCTCCTTGCCTATGCTAGTAGTAATAATCTTTATTTATTTCAAATGGATGTTAAAAGTACTTTTCTTAATGACTTTATTTTCGAAGAAGTTTATATTGAACAACCTCCTGGATTTGAGAATGATAAGTTCCCCAATCATATGTATAAATTGACTAAAGCTCTCTATGGTTTAAAATAAGCCCTAAGGGCTTGGTGTGAGAGACTTAGCTCTTTTCTTATTTTAAATAATTTCTCTAAAGGCAAGGTCGATACTATATTGTTTATCAAAAATTTTAAAAATAATTTTCTTATTATTCAAATTTATGTTGATGACATTATTTTTGGCTCTACAAATAAATCCTTATGTGAATCGTTTGCCAAAAACATGAGTCTAGAGTTTGAAATGAGCCTAATGGGGGAACTAACCTTCTTTTTAGGCTTACAAATCAAACAACTTAAAGATGGTATTTTTATTGGTCAAACAAAATATGCATTAGACTTGCTAAAACGGTTTAATATGGATAGTTCAAAAGCCATCAACACTCCCATGAGTACTTCCACTAAGTTAGACATTGATGAAGGTGGAGAAAGCTTTGATCAAAAAGCCTATAGGGATATGATAGGTAATTTGTATACCTCACCACAACTAGACCGGATATCATGTTTAGTGTAGGACTATGTGCTAGGTTTCAATCTAATCCTAAGATATCTCATCTTAAAGTAGTTAAAAGAATTCTTAGATATCTTAAATGAACTATTAATCTTGGATTGTGGTATCTAAAATCTGAAAACTTTGAACTAATTGCTGATGCTGATATAGATTTTGCTAGATGTAGAATAGATAAGAAAAGCATATCCAGAATGTATCAATTTTTAGGATACGCACTTGTCTTTTGGTCTTCCAAGAAGCAAAACTCGGTTGCACTATCTATAACTGAAGCCGAATACATAGGTGCTAGTGTATGTTATGCACAAGTTATATGAATGAAAAATACATTAGAAGATTATAAAATTCATCTTAAGAACATTCTCATAAAATATGATAACACTAGTGCAATATATTTAACAAAAAACCCTATTCAACACTCTAGAACTAAACACATTGACATTAGGCATCACTTTACACGAGATCTTGTTAATAATTATGATGTAATCTTAGAGTTTATTGATACAAAACATCAATTAGCCAATATCTTTACAAAACCCTTAAATGAAGAATTTGATTTCATTAGAAGGGAATTTGGGATGTTAAATTATCCAAATGCATGAGTTTGTTGTATTTTTTTCCGGGACTATCGTTCTCTAAATGTATTTCATGAATGGGGCTTTCATAAATCTACTTCATTTTTATCTTCCTTGGTATCAAGTTTACTTCATACCCTTGCTCCATCACTTAATGATTTTTGATACACTTAATCACTTCATGGATTTCATTGACAAAATACATCTCTCACGGGTTTATCTCTTGTGAATTTTTTAATGAGAAATGGATTTGACTTATGAATTTCTTTTTCATATGATGCTTCTCACCTTATTCTTCTCATAAAAGATGAATTTTATAAATTTCAATGGATATCTTGATCCTTGAAAGATAAATTTTAGTACTTGATAATCACTTACAATAATGGGGATTTGATTTGGTATGATCCTTTTCATGAATCCCTTCTCTTTGATTAAAGCATGTTTTATGAAAACTTATTTAATGTTTTTGACTTCACAAAATTGGTTCTTAATGGATTTCCTTCTTACTTTCCTTCCTCTCCTTCATGCAAATGTTTTGATGACAAAGGGGGAGAAGTTGATGGAATCTATCGCTTTAATGTTGATAAATTTTGATGTTGAAATTTGTGAATGTTACCATACAATGATGCAATATCAATTGAATAAGTGAGTGTGAACCATGCTTGAATTTTACCACACTTGCATTGTTAAATTGTTCTCCTTTTTATTGATGACAAAGGGGGAGAAATAATACCAAAATGTGATAAATTGATGACAAATTGGCATTGTAGATGTATAGATGTATGCAATGTATCTTATCATAAATGATTATCATAAACACTTGTATACTTTGTGGTATGCTTAAAATATAATTGGAATCATCATATACATTGCAATACATCGCAAATGCTTGAAACATATCTTTATATGCATTGTAGATAAATGTCTTTCATTATGATAAGATATATTAAACTTAGCTTGCTATTTTACAATTGATATCTTGCCATGGAATGATAGATTGCTATCTTTATCATCTTGTTATGTTTTACATTCGAAATTCCTATCAATGATGATTGTCTTGAAAATGGATGTCATGCCTTAACATCATTTTTATTAATGAATACATCGCATTGTATTTTGAGAATGTTAAATCATGATAGAAATCATGATGTGTATTTTGTTGAATCTCGGATTTTGATGATGAAACTAATTGATTGTGTTTAGATGTTTAACTGCATTTTGAGTAATGCAGGTCTACTCGATCAGGATTAGACAGTTGACGCAGGAGGAATTAACGTTGCGCCGGAGGATATCACGTCAGGATATTGGACGGCAGAATGCTTCGGACGTTGGGCATCGGGCCAAGGAGAGCGGAATTGCACAAAGGATATCAGGGTTGTAGAGGTCAACCACCGATTGGGCAATAAGCCGCAAGAGAGAACGATGCGCTGAAGAATCGGATGAAGCGCCAACCAATGACGTGCCGGGCAACAGAATGTCAATTCGCGTTGTAATAATTGTCTAGATCGGAGTAGAGTTTTGGCTTGTGTGTGCAGGATTAACTACGATAACGATGAAGACATAAAGCGAAACAAAGTGCCGGAGTCAAGCGCGAAGGATTCGTTGGGAGTTCGAGAGTTCGACGGAAGTCCGAAGGTTCGTCGGGAATGCTGTCGGAACTAGCCGAGAATGAGTAGGGAGCTTGCCAAAGGGTTTTCGGAAGCTCGCCGAAAGGTTCGTCGGAAGTTCACGGAGATCACCGAGAAAGATCGTAGCTTGCCGAAGAAGCTCGTCGAAACTCGCCAAGATCAAATCGTGAAGTCTCGGAGCTTGCCGGGAGTCCGCAGAATGGTTTCCGAGAGTTTTTCGGAAGACCGCCGGAAGTTCGCCGGAAGCTCGCCGGAAGAAGTCTTGACTTGCGGACTTTGTAATAGCTTAGGAAATGTCTTTAAATTCGTAGTTAGCACATTAATTAGGGTTAGGATTAGGTGTTAATCTTATAACCCAAGTAGGGGCCAATTGGGCCCCAGTTCGGACTAGTTTGGGCTAAGTTTGGAGCCCAACTAGTGAGCTAAAAGAGCCAGGCGGTGGCACCGCTCAGCACCCGAGAGCTAGGCGGTGGCACCGCTGGACTGGGCGGTGGCACCACCCAGTACAATGTCAGTGTCAAAACTGACAGGCGGTGGCACCGCCACTGACAGGCAGTGGCACCGCTAGCTTCGGGAACCGAAGAGAATTCAAATTTTGGAGCCCAAATTTGAATCCTCTTGAGGCCTATAAATACCCCTCTATTCTCAGCTGAGAGAACAACTTTTAGAGAAGCAATAGAGTGAAAAAAGGTCTTAGCAAAGCCTTAGCAAGTCTTACTTTCAAATTGCTTGAGTGTTCACCTCCCTTTCTTTCTTGCTGAAATTTTGTAAGAGTGTGAACCACTTGTAAAGGTTGTAAAAGGGGTATTTGTCCTTCCCCTTCAAAGTGATTTGCTAGTGGAAGTTGGGAGCCTCATCGAAGAAGGCTTCGCAAGTGGATGTAGGTCGCATGACCGAACCACTATAAATCGGTTTGCGTTTTTCTCATTGTCATTTACATTACTGCAAACCATCTTCACTTTGATGCTCTACTTCTTTGTCTCCTTCATACGTATGCCTTCAAGTTAAAACACAATCGAAACGGTTTCAAATGAAACGTTGCTTTTATCGTACGAAGTTTCCGAAAGTGTTTAAATCATTGAAAGTTTATCGTTCTTTACCGCTGCACTAATTCACCCCCCCCCCCTCTTAGTGCCGCTCCGGTCCTAACATATTTTGATAAGTTTAAATAAACTTAACTTATCGTTTTGATACTTGAATTCAAAGGTCTTGAATTCAAGAATGTCTTTTCTCAAAGTATGACATATAGATAGGGGAAGTTAAGGATAACTCCGTCATCAATTGATTATCATCATAAAAGAAGGGGAGATTATTGAATATCAGATTTTGATGATAAAATCAATTGATAATTATTTGATCTAATCTATATGTTGAGAAAAGTGTGCAGGATTAACTACGACAACAGTAAGACATAAAGCAGGTATTGTGCCGGAGTCAAGATCGAGATCTCGTTGGGAGTTCAAGAGTTCGCTGGAAGTTCGGACGTATCGAAGGTTCTACCGAAACCAACCGAGAAGTCTAGGAGCTTGCCAAAGAAGTTCATCGGAACTCGCCAAGAAGATTGTTGTAAAGTCCAGGAGCTTACCGAGAGTCCATCGGAACATTGCTAGGAGTTCGTCAAAAGTTTATTGGAAGCTCGTCGGAAGAGCAATTGACGTAACGGAACAAGAGTGCTTTTGATTATGTCTTAGTTATTGTAGTTAGATTGTAAATTGAATTAGGATTGGGAGGTAATCCCACTAACTTAATTTGGCGACCAACTGGGCCCTTAATAGGGCTGAATTGGGCCGAATTGAAAAGCCCATTCAGCACCTAAAATCAAGGCCGGCGGTGCCACCGCTTGGAAGACCCACTCTCCTAGGTGGTCTGGGCGGTGGTACCGTCGGTAGTTAATACTACCAACGGTGGTACCACCCCTATCAGGCGGTGGTACCGCCAGAGCTCGATCTCCGAGCTCTATCAGGCAGTGGTACCACCCAGTGTCCAAATGCAGGCGATAGTACTGCCCAATAATGGCGATGGTACCGCCAGTACCCCAAAAATTCAGGATGAGACACTTTTTGCCTCCATTTTTAAAGCCATTGGAACCTATAAATATCCCACCCTTTTCTACATGAAAGGGTAACCAAGTGTGATTATAATTTTGAATCTTTGGGGTGTAAAAGTGCTAGAGTTTTCCTCCTCCCTCTCTTAGCTTTGTAACCATTCAAGAAAGAGGAGTAAGGCTTGTAAAGGTTATCTCCTAAACCCAACAAAAGGAGAAAGTATTGTAAAAGGTGGTTGATCTTCGCTATTGAAGGAAGGCCTTTAGTGGATGCTGGTGACCTCGATAGAGGAGGAATTCGTAGTGGATGTAGGTCACATTTATCGAACCACTCTAAATTCTAGTTTATATTTTATTTTGAGCAATTTACTTTAACTACAAATCATTTCATAGCAAACTGCTTCTCCTCCTCATCTTGCTTTCACTAGCTTACGCTCTCATACATTTCAAGTTATTATCTTTCCGAATCGGTTTTCATTGAACGTATGAAATATTTTATGAAATCTAAGAATTTTCTACTATACTAATTCAACCCCCGCTCTCCTCTCTTCGTGTCGTTCTTGATCCTAACAATTGTTTGAGAAGGCCTCCAACTTTCATCGTTTGTGGGTTGAGCAGCCAGCTAGCACGTGTACAAGTGATCAGTTGTGGCTCTTCTTCTGCATCTTCTTCTCTTCATGTTCAAGGCTCTCTTCTGGATAATCAATGACCTCTTCTTCTGCTAGTTCAATCGTAAGAAGTCTCCCTTTTATACAGCGATGCTCGCGGCTCCACTGCTCATCACAATGACAATATAACCCCTTCATAGATCGCTCCCAAAGCTCTTCTCTTGTCAACCTTTTTGGTGTGGGGGCTTGATTGATAGTAGGAGGGGCTGAGGGCTTTGGTATTGCTAGTCGGGGAGCCTAGTTGTCACGCCCCAAAAAAAAAAAATGATAATATTTAAAAATTTTAACATAAATCTATCCAAGATCCAAACTAACATTTGAGGACACTAAGAAACATTCAATCAATTCACATCCATAAAACCTATGTAGTTTTAGGAGCATATCAATAGCGTATGAAATGTTCCGGAGCATATCAACGACATATGAAATATTTTGGAGCATAACAATAGTAGATGAAATATTTAGGAGCATATCAACGACATATGAAATATTTTGGAGCATAACAATAGTAGATGAAATATTTAGGAGCATATCAACGACATATGAAATATTTTGGAGCATAACAATAGTAGATGAAATATTTAGGAGCATATCAACGACATATGAAATATTTTGGAGCATAACAATAGTAGATGAAATATTTAGGAGCATATCAATAGCGTATGAAATGTTCCGGAGCATATCAACGACATATGAAATATTTTGGAGCATAACAATAGTAGATGAAATATTTAGGAGCATATCAACGACATATGAAATATTTTGGAGCATAACAATAGTAGATGAAATATTTAGGAGCATATCAACGACATATGAAATATTTTGGAGCATAACAATAGTAGATGAAATATTTAGGAGCATATCAATAGCGTATATCCACAAGTTAAACCATTTATACAATCAGAACACCAACCATTTACCACCAGTTCATATCATTGTAAACTTAACATTCAAAAATTCCAAATAGAGAGATATTTTAACACTTTACATTACATATCCATTCAAGTTCATTGACAACATATCATTACATACAAGATATGCTTATACAACAATAACTACAATATATCCACTAATAAGATTTGCCCCTAATTCTGAATAGCTCTTCATTACCTCAGCCCAATACAAATATCTCAAAGAGTGACAAGCTAACCTAAAAGATTTATAGCAATAGAGTGAGCTAAAATGCTCAGCAAGTGACAAAATATATCCAGAATGAAAAGGGATAGTTTCAAATAAATAAGGTATCACAATGCAAGGCAGAATACAAGAACTCTCAAGGTACCATCTCATTAGATATAGAATCACAAATGTCACGTCATTCAAAACATATTTGGTTCATAACAAATGGAGCATAGAGTAATTGAAGCATATTAATAGCGTATGAAATGTTCCGGAGCATATCAACGACATATGAAATATTTTGGAGCATAACAATAGTAGATGAAATATTTAGGAGCATATCAATAGCGTATGAAATGTTTCGGAACATATCAATAGCATATGAAATGTTACGGAGCATATCAATAACAAATTAAATATTTCAGAACATATCAACGATATGTGAAATATTTCAAAGCATATCAACGACATATGAACTATTTCAGAGCATATCAAATAACAAATACAAAATAGAAGCTCAAACGTCGAATTTGACGTTGCATTCATATTATTCTTATCCAAAGTACATATAGAAACATATAACCAAAGCTCTAGATATCATATCAAACACACAGAAGGTGAAGTGGTACCATAACAAAATATGGTACATCTATTTCAAAATGACCACCAAACATAAGTCTCCCATGTTTGAGAGCTCCATCTACCCACGTTTGAGTGAAGTCATAGGATGCCAGCAAAGCATCACAGGCTCTATACATAACTCCCTTTACCATTTTTAGCAAAGGTTCATAATATCCCACAAACATCAGAGTATAAAAGGATAGTATGAACAATAAAATTGGGACATATCGGAAGCACATGTGGAACAACGAAACGTACATGTGCCTTTCGAGTCAATACGATGCAAACATAAACTTTCACAAATGTATTCAGATTTGAAAGGAAATTAAAGCAAGAACACACAAGGATTCTAAGCAATCACATATAACTCAATTGAAAGAAGAAGGTTAAATGAATTCAATGTCCAAAGGAATGAAACTGGAATAGGCACATATCGAAAGCAAATGCGGAACAATGGGATATACATGTGCCTATACAAGTCAATACGATACAACATAAATTTTACACAATAGGTTTCAAGAATGTAAATAATTTAAGAATAAGAGCATACAAGAATTCAAAGCAGGAATTTAAAACTCAATTGAATAAAGAAAGCTAAATGAAATCAATTTCCAAAGGATTGAAACCAAAATATGTGAAATCGACCAAAACTCGATTTCTAGCAGAATTTGAGAGCCACATTAAACAAATGATTCAAACTATCAATTGTACTCCAATATACTCAAGAAAGCTATAGTCGAAAGATATTTTAATCTATTTTTAGATAAAATAAGTTTCGTATGAATCAAAGTTTCCAACAAAGAGTTACAATTGATTTAGTAACCAAAGGTCAGAAAATAAAATCACTATTTTGCAAAATTCATAGGGTCGGTTTCAATAGATAACTGGGTAGGAATTTGGACTCTAAATCTTTCAATCTGGATATCAAAAGAAAGATCTATGAGTCTAGTTTCCAATGAAATAAGTTTTGGATAAATCAGAGTTTCCAAAAAGGACTTATATGTAGTTTAGTGTCGAAAGATTTGAAATTACGATCCCTGTTTTGTAGAATCCATAGGCTCATTTGAAACAGATGTTTGTGTAGGCAAACTTACTCTGAATTCCTAAAATAAGCTATCAAAAGAAAGGTTTATAAGTTTATAATTTGATCAAATAAGTTTTGTCCAAATCAAAGGTCAATGCATGAAGTTATAACCATAACAAGGTAGAAATGTCATAATCTCGAAAGTTTCACAGATTCAAATCGTTACGTCTAAACAGGAGATATATCAAATGCAATGCTAGAACAATTTAAAGTTCCTTATATTCAAAGCAAATGCAAGAGATAAAATTATAGTAAGGAAGGATCAAGACACTTGCAATAGGAAAGATTAGAAAGCTTCCAATAGAAAGGATCGAAATACTTGCCTTTCGAAGATTTGTATCTGAAGATCCGAAGAAGGTGTACGCCCGAATCCTTTTTCTATTTTTTTGCTCCAACTCCTCACCCTATTCCATTTTCTATATCTATCTTCTTTCTTCTTCCACAACTACAACTCGTGCAGAACATAGGGGCACAGTCACCGACTCTCCCTTACTCTCATTCCTTTTTTTTCCTTCCCAAACGCAGCTACCGCAACCATCACCGCTGCCGCTGCCATAGTCGCAGCCCCTTCCACCACACTGCCTTCTTCCTCCTCTTCTTTCATAGACATAGCTGCTGCAGACACAGCCGTCACTGTCGCAGTCGTAATCACGGTTGCAACCCCTTTTTTTCCCTTTCCTTTCTTTCTCTTTCCCAAAAGCAGTTGCTACAGCCACCACCGCTACCGCAACTATCGTAGCCACCGTTGCTGCCTCAGCCATTGCTGCTGTCACAGCTATAGCTGTAGCCACCTTCCTCTCTTCCTCTTCTTCCCTCTTTTTCTTCTCTTCCAGCTGCAGCTTGTTAGGATCAAGAGCACTAAGAGGGGAGGGGGTGAATTAGTGTAGCGGAAAACATTCGTCGGTTAAAAAGACTTTCGCATGAAAATCATTTCAGAAAGATCTTTAAAGTTAAGAGTAAGCGAAAGTGTAGTTGATGTAAATCAATGAAGGCAGTTTGCAGTTAAGATAAAGAGCAGAATGTAAATACAAACCGAGATTTAGAGTGGTTCGGTCAATCTTGACCTACATCCACTTTTGGCTTCCTCCTCCGACGAGGTCATCGACATCCACTAGAGGCCTTCCTTCAATAGGTGAAGGCCAACCACTCTTTTACAGCTTTTCTCCTTTTGACAGGCTTAGGAGACAACCCTTACAAGTTTTCACTCCTCTCTTGAATGGTCAACACTTAGAAAGAAAAGAGGAAGAAGAACTCTAGCCTTTTACAACACTTTTAAGCTCTCAAATACTCATAATAAAAGCAAGCTTTTCGGTTCCCTTTCATGCAAGAAAGGGTGGGGTTTATATAGGCCCTAATGAGTTTGAAAATGGAGCTCAAAAGTGTCCATTCCCGGATTTTCGAGGTCCTGGTGGTACCACCACCATAATTGGGTGGTACTACCGCTTGTCATTTGTCACTAAACGGTACTACCACTCAGTCTGGGCGGTACCATCACTTGACAGAGCTCGGAGACCGAGCTTTGGCAGTACCACCATTGGCAGCAATAACTGCTAGTAGTACCATCGTCCAGAATTCCTAGGAGACTGAGTCTCCTAGGCTGCCGACCCTAGCAGTGCCACCACCGGTCAGGAATTCTGGGTCCGAATGGGCTATTCCATTTTCCCCAATTTGGGTCTGTTAAGGGCCTAGTTGGCCCCTGATTAAGTTAGTGGGATCACCTCCCAATCCTAACTTAATCTACATACTAATTATGACAATTAAGACATAATTTCTGTAATTCGTGTTCTGGTGCATCAATTGCTTTTTCCGACGAGCTTCCGGTGAACTTCCAGCGAACATCCGATGAACCCTCGGTGATGCTCCGGCGGACTCCCGGTAGGCTCCTGAACTTCACGATGATCTTCTTAGCGAGTTCCGACGAGCTTCTTTGGCGAGCTCCTAGACTTCTCGGATGGTTCCCGCAGAACTTCCAATGAAACGTTCGGACTTCCGATGAACTCTCGAACCCCCAACGTGATCTTGGTCTTGACTCCGGTTCAACATCTGCTGCATGTCTTACTGTCATCGTAGTTAATCCTACATACTTATCTCAATATATAGATTAGATAAACAAATGACAATTTATTTCATCATCAAAATCAGAGATTCAACAATCTCCCCCTTTTTGATGATGACAATCAATTGATGACAGAGTTAACCTTAACTCCTCCTATCTATATGTCATACTTGAGATAAGTCATTCTTGAATTCAAATCCTTTGAATTCAAGAGACATATTGATAAGTTAAGTTCATTTAAACTTATCAATACCCCCATCATGATTTCTATCATGATGTATCTTTCTGAAAATGATGTCAAGGCAAGACATCCATTTTCAAGTCTTATATTTCAAATGTGAAGGATAGCAATCATAGCAATTCATCATATGGTAAGATATCAATTTGTAAAATTACAATGTAAGCTCTAGATATCTTATCATTAATGCAAATATTTCAAGTGTATTGCAATTCATTCTATCATCAATTTACCACATATTTCTCCCCCTTTGTCATCAACAAAAAGGAGAACAATTCAAGCATATTTCAAGCATAGTAATAAGTGTGGTAAAGATTCATGTCATTTTTCAACAATAAGTGGTAAGATACCATTCATACAAATTATTTTTCAAGTAATCATGACATGGTATCATTCAAACGTTCATTAAGGAGATAGCTTTCATTACTTCTTCCTTTGTCATTAACGTTTTGCATGAAGGAGGAAAGTCATTGTGAACTAACTTTGAATGAAGTTAAAAACGATAAGAGATTAAATCATGCTTCATTTTTAAAAGGATCAAGATATATGTGTGAAATCAAATCCTTGCAAGTGTTCATCTCAAAAAAAATCTTCCTTCATCAAGAAGAAATTCATGTGAAAGAATCATTATATTAAATCCATTTCTCGATTAAAAATTGAAAAGATAAATCCATGAGAGATGCATTTGTTAATTAATTCCATATGTCAAAAATCATAAAGCATTGATATGAAATAAACTTGATATGACATAGGCTCATGAAAGCTCCATTCAAGAAACACATTAAGTCCGAAAGAAAAGTACAAAATCATGCATTCGGACTATGTTTTGTTATAGCATTTTAATCACAATCATGAAGGTAAAACATACTTATCATCATGGAAATTTTTGGCATCAAGACATACAATTTCCATCATGTTATTGAAGCATATAATCATGTAAAATTCATAAGATTTTCAACATTGACTTTTTAAGTGATTGATCATAGAATCAAGAAAGTCCGAAAATGAGATTTAACAAATTCATGCATTCAGACAAATCAACATTCCTAATTCTCTTCTAATGAAATCAAATTGTTCTTCACTTAAAGGCTTTATAAAAATATCAGCTAATTGATATTTAGTATCAATGAACTCTAGGATTACATCATGATAGTGACATAATCTCGTATAAAGTGATATCTAATATCAATATGTTTTGTTCTTAAGTGTTGAATGGGATTATTTGTTATACATATTGCACTTGTGTTATCACATTTAATGGGACTATTTTTTAGATAAACTTTATAATCTTCTAAGGTGTTTTTCATCCACACAACTTGTGCACAGTATGCACTAGTTGCAATGTACTTAGCTTCGGTTGTAGATAGTGCAATTGAGTTTTGTTTTTTAGACCAAGAAACAAGTGCATTTCCCAAAAATTGACATGTTCCTGATGTGCTTTTTCTATCTAGTTTACACCCAACAAAATCTGCATCAGCATAAGCAATTAGTTCAAAATTCTCATATTTTGGATACCATTATCTTAGATTTATGGTACCTTGAAGATATCTAAGTATTCTTTTAACTGTTTTGAGATGAGATATCTTAGGATTCGATTGAAACCTAGCACAAAGTCCTACACTGAACATGATATCTTGTCTAGTTGTAGTGAGGTAAAGTAGTAATTCTTATCATACCCCTATAAGTTTTTTTATCAAAGCTTTCTCCACTTTCATCAATTTCTAACTTAGTGGAGGTGCTCATAAGAGTGTTGATAGCTTTTGAGCTATCCATATTAATCTTTTTAGTAAATCTAAAGTGTATTTAGTTTGACTAATAAAGATGTCATTGCTTAATTGCTTAATTTGTAAGCCTAAAAAGAAGGTTAATTCTCCCATCAAACTCATTTCAAACTCAAGGCTCATAGTTTTAGCAAAAGATTCATAAAGAGATTCGTTCGTAGAACCGAAGATAATATCATCAACATAAATCTAAACAATGAGAAAATTATTTTTAAAATTTTTGATAAACAATGTAGTATCGATCTTGCCTTTAGAGAAATTATTTTCAATAAGAAAAGAACTAAGTCTCTCATACTAAGCTATTGGGGTTTGTTTTAAACCATAGAGAGCTTTAGTTAATTTAAACACATGATTAGCAAAACCGTTATTCTCAAATCCGGGAGGTTGTTCAACATAAACTTCTTCGGAAATAAAGCCATTAAGAAAAGTACTTTTAACATTCATTTGAAATAACTTAAAATTATTACTACTAGCATAGGCAAGGAGCATCCTTATGGCTTCTAATCGAGCCATAGGAGTGAAGGTTTCTTCGTAATCGATACCTTCTTCTTGGTTGAAACCTTTGGCCACTAATCTAGCCTTGTTTCTAACCACGATACCATATTCATCTTACTTGTTTCTAAAGACCCATTTAGTACAAGTAACTAAATAGTCATTTGGCCTAGGAACAAGCTTCCACACCTTATTTCTCTCAAATTGATTTAACTCATCTTGCATTGCGATAATCCATGAATCATCTTTCATGGCTTCGTCAATACATTTAGTTCAATTTGGGAGAGAAAAGCAGCGTTGGCACAAAAATTTTTAAGAGAAGAACATGTTTGAACCCCATTAGATGTGTCTCCTATGATTAGCTCCTTAGGATGAGCATTTACGTACTTCCAATCCTTGGGTAAAGATGTTTCGGACGTGGATGCATTCAAGTTGCTAGTTAGAGAAGGGGTTTTATTTAAATTCAAAGAATCGAAATTGACATCATCATCAAAATCATTTTTCTTGATTTCGGAAATCTCATTGAAAGCAACATGAATGGATTCTTCTATAATCAAAGTTCTTTTATTGAATATACGAAATGCTTTAGAAATCGAAGAATAATTAAGAAAAATTTCTTCATCGAATTTAGCATCAAATTTTCCTAAGGTATCTTTTTCATTCAAGATAAAACACTTACACCCAAAAACTTTAAAATATGAAACATTGGGTTTTTTTGTTGTTCCATAGCTCATAGGGAGTTTTGGTGAGTAAGGGTCTTACCAGAACTCTATCCATAATATAGCATGCAGTATTTACGGCTTCGGCCTAAAAATATTTGGGTAGCCTATGTTCATTCAACATGGTTCTTGCTATTTCTTGTAAATTTCTATTCTTTCTTTCTACTACTCCATTTTGTTGAGGTTTTCTTAGAGTAGAGAAATTGTGGTTGTATCCATTAGATTCACAAAATTTTTGGAAATCACGATTTTAAAATTCACCACCGTGATCACTTCGAATTGATGAAATCATGGAACCTTTTTCATTTTGAACAAGTTTACAAAACTTGGTGAAATATCTAAAGCATTCACTTTGGTGTTTCAAGAAATAAGTCCATGTGTATCTACTATAATCATCTACAATAACAAAAGCGTATTTGCTACCTCCTAGGCTTGATGTAGAGATTGGTCCGAATAAGTCTATATGGATCAATTGCAAAAGTCTAGAGGTGCTTATTTGATTATTAGATTTGAAGCTACCCTTTATTTGTTTTCCATTTAACAAGCATCACACACATTATTTTTGATGAACTTGATATGAGGAATTCTTCTTACAAGTTCTTTGGATGAAATTTGGGTGATTAGTTTCATGCTAGCATGACCTAATCTCCAATGCCAAAGCCAAACATCGTCATTCAAAACCAAGAAACACATTTCATTACAAAGATCATTAATGTCAATGGTGTATACGTTATTTTGTTTTAATGTAATCATAGATGTGTTTTTGAGTGGTTTTTCAATGATGTAAGCATTAGATTCGAATTTGACAATATATCATTTATCACACAATTGACTAATGCTTAAGAGGTTATGTTTTAAACCATCAACTAACAAAATATCTTCAATAAAGAAGTTAGATTTGTTAACTATGGTTCCTTTGCCAATGATTTTACCCTTGTTGTTATCTCCGAAGGTGATATAGCCTTCGTTTATGCTAGTGAGCTTAGAGAATTGAGATGGATCTCCAGTCATATGCCTTGAGCATCCACTATCAAGGTACTGTCTCTTGCTCCTAGCTTGTGGTGATATATGTTTCTACAAAAAAGAATAATTTTTAGGTACTCATTTAATCTTGTGTGCCTCAAAAACTTATCTAAATTGTTTGTCATGTTGCATGGAATTTATTACAGTTCCTTTAGGAACCTAAATCAATTTGTTAGGACTAATCTTCTTCAATGGACAATGATAAGTTCTATGTCCATGTTTGCAACAAAAGTTGCATTTGTTTTGGTGCGAAGTATGCAAGATAGGGACTTTAATGAAGGTGGTTGGATTTTGGTGAGAGCTTTTCACAAATCCGATTCTACTTCTTTTATGAACGTGACCCTTATTGGTAAGGATCATGTTCAAGGACTTGCTACTAACCTCGAATTTCTTCAAGGTGTCCTTGAGTAGCAAGTTCTCCTTTTGGAGTATTTCTAAGTCATAGCATTTCATACATGGAACTAAACTATCATTATCCTTAATTTTTAATTTATCAAATTTACTAACAAGAGTATCATGCTCCTTTTTTAACAATTTATATTTTCTACTAATTGTTTTGCATTCATCATCAAATGATAAATCTGCATCAATTAAATTTGATACCTCCTCTTCAATGGTCATAAGTGCATAATGAGTAACTTGCTTGGTGTTGGACTCCTCTTCTTCAGATTCGCTTGAGTCATCCCATGTTGCTTTGAGCGCCTTCTTCTTTGGTGTTCTCTTCTTGGCTTGGGGACATTCACTTTTATAGTGTCCCGGCTTCTTGCATTCATAGCAAATAACTTGATCCTTTTTTAGTTCAAATTTATTTTTAGTGTCATTTCTAAATTTATTTCTTTTAATGAATTATTTAAATTTCCTTGTTAAAAGTGTCAAGTTATCGTCAAAGTCCTTATCACTTGAGTTTTCTCTCAAGTGGTCTTCTTGAGTTCTAAGTGTCATATCCTTCCTATTCATTGGAAGGATATCCTCATGTTCTTCATGAGCTTTGCAAGTCATTTCATAGGTCATTAATGACTCAATAATTCTTCAAGAGGGAAGTTATTTAAATCTTTAGCCTCTTGAATGGCAGTGACTTTAGGGTCCTAACTCTTTTGAAGGGATCTTAGAATTTTTATATGTCACCTATGGTCTCATTCGGTTTCATTCGAAAAAGTTTATAAGAATGTACTAAAAGATTGATTTTTGACTCTTTCACTCTACTTGTGCATTCATGAGTCACTTCGAGTGTATGCCAAATATCAAATGTAGTTTCACAAATCGAAACACAATTGAACTCGTTTTTATCAAGTGCAAAAAATAAGGCATTCATAGCCATTGCATTTAAAGCGAAAGTCTTCTTCTCCAATTCATTCCAATCGATCATTGGAAGAGAAGACTTTGAAAATTCATTTTCAACAATATTTCAAAGTTCAAAATCCATGGAAATAAGAAAGATCCTTATTCGGGTCTTCCAGTATGTGTAATTCGTCCCATTGAACATGGGCGGATGTGTAATAGAGTGACCCTCTCGGTTTCTAGCATATGCCATTTCTCTTGGGTTTTAATCCAACTAAGAGTGAACCCGCTCTGATACCAACTATCAGGATCAAGAGCACTACGAGGGGGGGGCTGAATTAGTGCAGTGAAAAACTTTCATTGGTAAAAAAGACTTTCGTACGAAAACCATTTCGGAAAGATCTTTAAAGTTAAGAGTAAGTGGAAGTGTAGTTAATGTAAATCAATGAAGCCAATTTGCAGTTAAGATAAAGAGCAGAATATAAATGCAAACTGAGATGTAGAGTGGTTCAGTCAATCTTTACCTACATCCACTTTAGGCTTCCTCTTTTGACGAGGTCACCGACGTCTACTAGAAGCCTTCCTTCAATAGGCGAAGGCCAACCACCCTTTTACAACTTTTCTCCTTTTAATGGGCTTAGGAGACAACCCTTACAAGTTTTCACTCCTCTCTTGAATGATCAACACTTAGAAAGAAAAGAGGGAGAAGAACTCTAGCCTTTTACAATACTTTTATGCTCTTAAATACTCAGAATAAAAGTAAGCTTTTCGATTCCCTTTCATGCAAGAAAGGGTGGGGTTTATATAGGCCCCTGAGTTTGAAAATGGAGCTCAAAAGTGTCCATTCCCAGATTTTCAGGGTCCTGGTGGTACCACCACCATAACTAGGTGGTACTACCGCCTGTCATCTATCACTGAGCGGTACTACCACTTAGTCTAGGCGGTACCATCGCCTGGCAGAGCTCGGAGTCCGAGCTCTGATGGTACCACCGTTTGATAGGGGCGGCACCACTACTGTCAGTAATAACTGCTAGTGGTACCATCGCCCAGAATTCCTGGGAGACCGAGTCTCCTGGGGGTGCCACCGTCGGCCAAGAATTCTGGGTCCGAATGGGCTGTTCCATTGGGCCCAATTTGAGTCTGTTAAGGGCATAGTTGGCCCCTGATTAAGTTAGTGGGATCACCTTCCAATCCTAACTTAATCTACATACTAACTATGACAATTAAGATATCATTACTGTAATTTGTGTTCCGATGCATCAATCGCTTCTTCCGGCGAACTTCCGGCAAACATCCGACAAACCCTCGATGATGCTCTGGCGAACTCCTGACAAGCTCCTAGACTTCGCGATGATCTTCTTGGTGAGTTTTGACGAGCTTCTTTGGTAAGCTCCTGGACTTCTTGGATGGTTCCTGTAGAACTTCCGATAAAATGTCCGGACTTCCGACGAACTCTCGAACCCCCAACGTGATCTTAGTCTTGACTCTAGTTCAACACCTACTGCATGTCTTACTACCATTATAGTTAATCTTGCACACTTATCTCAACATATAGATTAGATAAACAAATAACAATTGACTTCATCATCAAAATCCGAGATTCAACACAACTGCCACCGCCGTAGCTGCAGCCCCTTCTTCTTTCCCTTCTCTTCTTCCCTCTCCTTCCCTACTTCTTCTTCTCTTCTTCTCCTTCCTCCCTTTCTTTTCCCTGATGCACTGCCTCTCTTCTCCTCTGTTCCTTCCTCCTGTAGTTGATCAAACAAGTCATCACTTTAGAGGATACTCATTTTTTATGGTCACCTAATTCAATTATCTACAATTAATGTAAAGTCTCAATGTTCCATCCATCTTCTTAACTGACATCGAAGCACACTATGATGAAACACTAGGCTAAATAAAATCCTTATCTAATAGTCCTTGTAGTTACTTTTTCAATTCTATTTACTCAAATGGTGTCATTCTATATAGAGACTTAGATATTGTGGGTTGTTACAAAGACCAAATCAAAAGAAAAGTCATATTTGGAGGTAATCTGAGCAAGTTATCCTGGGATACATCAGGCAAGGAGGTAAATCATGTCCAATACTCTCAAAATAAAAGATGGGCTGATCTAATATGTAAAAAGTGATCATTTTTGTGTAATAATCTATACTGGTATGATAAGAAGATAGCCAATCCATACTAAGTATAATATCAAAACTCCAAATCTCTAGGAGAACCAAATTAGCAAAAGTTCGAGTTCTCCAATAGAAATCAGATAAGAGGACCAGATTCAAGTTTGTTATCAAAGAATCTCCAATGATCGTATTTACATATAACATATAATGCAGTGATCTAAGTTGAATACTAAGTGATAAGAAAAATATTATGAATCAAATCATAGATGAGACCCATGGTCAAACAAATATTTGCATTCTTTCATAAACATGAATAATACCTTCAACCACTAATTCAAAAGCTTTAGAATCATATTCAGTGATAGCATACACTCTGACATGGGTTGATGATTTAAGAGGTAGTGACTCTTTCTTCTTGTTCAAAGGGTAGTCTTTTATTTTATGATCCAACTTTTCATAAGCAAAATAGGCTCAAGTCATCTGAAAACACAAACTTATTTCATAATTTAACCTTTAATTCATACATGATTGAGTCTTTTATGGTGACTTCCTTTTTCAAATCTAGATATCTTAACTCTCTTGTTATCACTTTCTGATTCATTTTCAATCGTATTTTTATTGGTAAACTTATCCTTGTCATTATTGTCATTGATCTCCAAAAATTCTTTTCATTGTTTCCATTAATAATTAGCCTATACTTCTAATATAAGATGGCAAAAAAAAATCTTTTGATCATCGGAACAATTTCGTACATCAAATATCTTCTCCATTCACATCATCCAATTTTTTGCCACCAATGGATTAGGTTCACCACGCTTTCGCTGCGCCACTCTGATTTAATATCCTTGATCAACCCTTTCATCCCCCTTAATTAATCAAAAGCAAATGAAGTAGGAGAACCAAATGTCCTCGTCACCCTGGATTCCTAAAATGCATCAATGGAAATTTCCACTAATCACTATAGTTCATTAAACCTCAATATATTTTGTAAGTAAACATATCAAATATTTCAGTAATCCTCAAACCATGCTTTGATACCACCTCTATCATGCCCCAAAATAAATAATCGATAATATTTAAAATTTTCATTATAAATCAATCCAGGATCCAAACTAACATTTGAGGATACTAAGAAACATGCAGTCAAATTCACATCCATAAAACCTGTGCAGTTTATAATCATATATCATATCACTTAATAATTCACATTTATGAAAACCCAAGCCAATTCAACAAAACATTAATAATACTTATAATCCACAAGTTAAACCATTTATATAATCAGAACTCTAACCATTTACCACCAGTTCATATTATTGTAAACTTAACTTAACATTCCAAAATTCCAAATAGAGAGATCTTTTAACACTTTTACTGACATATCCATTCAAGTTTATTGACAACATATCATTACATACAAGATATGCTTATACAACAATAACCATAATATATCCACTAAAAAGATTTGTCCCCAATTCTGAATAGCTCTCCACTACCTCAGCCCAATACAAACATCTCAAAGAGTGACAAGCTAACCTAAAAGATTTATAGCAACAGAGTGAGCTAAAAAGCTCAACAAGTGACAAAATATATCTAGAATGAAAAGGGATAGTTTCAAACAAATAAGGTATCACAATACAAGGTAGAATACAAGAACTCTCAGGGTACCATCTCATTAGATATAGAATCGCAAATGCCATGTCATTCAAAACATATTTGGTTCATAACAAATGGAGCACAGAGTAATTGAAGCATATCAATAGCGTATGAAATGTTTCGGAGCATATCAATGATATATGAAATATTTTAGAGCATAACAATAGTAGATGAAATATTTAGGAGCATATCAATGGTGCATGAAATGTTTCGGAGCATATCAATGGCATATGAAATGTTTTGGAGCATATCAATAACAAATGAAATATTTTGGAACATATCAATGGTATATAAAATATTTCAGAGTATATCAATGGCATATGAACCATTTTGAAGCATATCAAAGAACAAATATGAAACAGAAGCTCAAACGTTGAATTTGACATTGCATTCATATCGTTCTTATCCAAAGCAAATATAGAAACACATAACCAAAGCTCTGGATATCATATCAAACACATAGAAGGTGAAGTAGGACTATAACATAATATGATACATCCATTTTTGAATGACCACCAAACATAAGTCTCCCACGTTTGGGAGCTCCATCCACCCATATCTGAGTGAAGTCATAGGGGGCCGGTAGAGCATCACGGGTTCTATGAATAACTCCCTTTACCATTTCTTACAAAGGTTATAATATCCCACAAACACCATAGTACAAAAGGACAGTATAAACAATAAAATTAGGATATATTGGATGCACATGCGGAATAACGAAATGAACATGTGCCTTTCGAGTCAATACGATGCAAACATAATCTTTCACAAATATATTCAGATTTGAAAGGAAATGAAAGCAATAATTGAAAGCACGAACCACAAGGATTCCAAGCAATCACATATAGCTAATTGAAATAAGAAGGTTAAATGAATTCAATGTCCAAAGGAATAAAACTGGAATAGGCATATATCGAAAGTGAATGCGGAACAATGGGATATACATGTGCCTATACGAGTCAATACGATACAACATAAACTTTATACAATAGTTTTCAAGAATATAAATAATTAATAACAAGAGTATATAAGAATTTTAAAACAGGAATATAAAGCTCAATTGAACAAGAAAGCTAATGAAATCAATTTCCAAAGGAATGAAACCAGAATATGCGAAATCCACCAAATCTCGATTTATGGCAAAATTTGAGAGCCACATTTAACAAATGATTCAACTATCAATTATACTATAATATACTCAAGAAAGCTATGGTGAAAGATATTTTAATCTATTTTCAGATAAAATAAGTTTCGTATGAATCAAAGTTTCCAACAAAGAGTTACAATTTATTTAGTAACCAAAGATTAGAAAATAAAATCACTGTTTTGTAAAATTCATAGGGTCTAATTCAATAGATAATTAGGTAGGCATTTGGGCCTCTAAATCTTTCAATCCAAATATCAAAAGAAAGATCTACGAGTCTAGTTTCCAATGAAATAAGCTTTGAATAAATCAAAGTTTCCAATAGGGACTTATAGGTAGTTTAGTATCAAAAGATCAGAAATTATAATCCCTATTTTACATAATCTATAAGCTCATTTGAAACAGATGTTTGGTTAGGCAAACTTACTCCAAATTTTTAAAATAAGCTATCAAAAGAAATTTTTATGAGTCTATATTCTAATTAAATAAGTTTTATCCAAATCAGAGGTCAATGCATGAAATTATAACCATAACAAGGTAGAAATGTCAGAATCTCAGAAGTTTCACAGATTTAAATTGTTACATCTAAATAGGAGATATATCAAATGCAAGGCTAAAACAATTTAAAGTTTCTCATATTCAAAGCAAATACAGAGATAAAATTGCAATAAGGAAGGATCAGGACACTTGCAAAAGGAAAAATTAGAAAGCTCGCAATAGAAAGGATCGAAACACTTGCCTTTCGAAGATTTCTATCTGAAGATCCAAAGAAGGTGTACGCCCAAATCCTTTTTCTATTTTTTCCTCCGTCTCCTCACCCTATTCTGTTTTCTATATCTGTCTTCTTTCTTCCTCCATAACTATAACTTGTGCAGAACATAGGGGCACAGTCACCGGCTCTCCTTTACTCTCATTCCTTTTTTTTCCTTCCCAAATGCAGCTGCCGCATCCACCGCCACTACTGCTGCCATAGTCACAGCCCCTTCCATCGCATTGCCTTCTTCCTCCTCTTCTTTTGTAGACACGGCTGCTGTAGACGCAGCCACCGCCGCCACAGCAGCAATCACAGCCGCAGCCCCTTTTTTCCCTTTCCTTTCTTTCTCTTTCCCAAAAGCAACTGCTGCAGCCACCGCCACAGCTATAGTTGCAGCCACCTTCCCCTCTTCCTCTTCTTCCCTCTCTTTCTTCTCTTCCAGCTGTAGCTGCCACCGCTGCAACCATAGCCCCTTCTTCTTTCCCTTCTCTTCTTCCCTCTCCTTCCCTTCTTCTTCTTCTCTTCTTCTCCTTCCTCCCTTTCTTTTCCCTGACACACTGCCTCTCTTCTCCTCTATTTCTTCCTCCTATGGGAAACAGAGGTGTCGCAGCCTCCTCTCCCGCTTCTTCTTCTTCTCTTTCTCTTCTTCCTCTTCTTCTTCTTCTCCTCTTCTTCCCTTCTCCTCCCCAACGCCCCACACCTCCTCTGTTTCCTCGTGCAGGAAACAGAGGTGCTACCACCCTATCTATAGCCACCTCGCTTTTCTCTCCCTCTTCCCTCTCTTCTCCTTCTTCTTCTCCTTCTCTTCTTCTCCTCTTCTTCCCTTCTCCTCCCCGACACCCCACACCTCCTCATTGCAGCCCTTGCCATAGCCACCCTCCTCTTTTCTTCGTCTTCTCTTCTTCTTCTTCTTCTCAATGCCCCACACATCCTCTCCTCTGTTTCCACCTGCGTGGAAATAGATGTGTTGCAGCCCTAGCTGCTGCCACCTCTCGCTCCTCTCCCTCTTCCCTCTCTTCTCCCTCTTCTCTTCTTGTTCTTCTTCTTCTCTTCCCCTTCTTCTTCTTCTTCTCTTCTTCTCCTCTTCTTCCCTTCTTCTCTACTTCTCCTCTTCTTCTCCCCAACACCTCACAACTCCTCTCTTTGTTTCACGAAAACAGAGAGCGTGGGAGGCGATGGGATAAAACAAAAATTTTTGGTTTTCTTTCTTTTTTTGCAACTTAACAGTTTATTACTTGAAAATTTTATATTTACATATAGGTCCTCCGATTTACAAATAAATCCTTATTAATAAATTTCAAAAGTGAGGGATATTACACTAGTCCTCCTAACTTCATGGTTCAATCCCTCCTCTTGAAGTCGTGCGAAAGAGATGGTTGCCATAAGCATGTACGGTTGTTGCGTTTTAACTTCTCCCCGGATCTCTAGCTTCAAGCCCTCAATGAAGGTCCCCAATAACTATTTTTCAGACCAATCATGAGTTTGATTAGATAACCTTTCAAACGGATCAGCAATCCTTCTTTGTATTATCGCCCTGAGAGGACTTTATGAGTGTGTTCAAACAAGTCAAACCACTATATAACATCCCTTTCAAGATGTATAGCTACAATTTCAACCATAGATGCGTCCGTGGTTTTATAGTACTAAGAATATCACTTCGCACGCAAGATCCAACCAATCTGGTCTCCTTTTTCCCATCTAGGGAAGTCCACCCTCATGCATGGATAATAGGGATCGGTCATAGAGCCTCCCCTCTCTTGGAAGTCATCTCTTTAGGTTAGGTGTGATTGGTCGAAGCTCTCTCCTTGATGTGATTTCTTCGGACTTAGTGGTCGACCCAAATTGAGTTCAGTAAAGAGAGTTTGAATCTTATCCTTCATTCGTGTCTCGAAGGCTTCGAATTTAGCATTGATTGCCTCCTTAGATGCTATAGTATATGCCACCAAATCTATAATATTAAGATCTCTCTTTTGTTATCGTGTTAAAGGCATGTATCGGTTGAGAGAAGCGGTGGTCGAAAGGGTTGGTGGATGTAGGCTGTGGTTTTAGGCTTGTTTTGTGGTTGTTTTAGGTGCGTTTGAGGGTGTGGTTTGGTAGAGTTTTAGGGCTATGATGGTAGTTGATGAAGGTTAGCAAAAAAAATTTTTAGATCTATGGTAGATGTCGGCAAAGGTTTGATAGAAATCGGTGGAAGTTGCTGCAGATAGGTGTTGTTTTGTAAGAGTAGAATTGTCGTCGAAGAAACAACGGTTTCTCAATGAAATTTCTAGCAAAAACCAAGAGATTTGAGGAGAAAATTTGACAACAAAATCTCGGTTTATATAACAGCAATAATGACTAATTTAATCAAGAAAATTTCGATAGTATAACAGCAAGGAAATTGGTGCAAGATGCGATAGAAAAATTCTCATCAAAAAATTCCAACGGTTTGCAACGAAAATTTGTAGCAACATAAGAACGTTTTTAGAGATGAATTCCTCAATAGATCAATCTTAGATGGAAGCTAAGATGATCTTTGAAGTATATAAGAAATTTTGTTCAAAAAGGATAGTAAATAGATCGGTTAAAGGCAATAATATATGGTCAAAATTTTCTACAGCAATCCTTCATTCGCAAAGATGATAACTTTTACGATGAAAGGAGTTCACAGCACGGGATACATAAAAATACATCGTCGAAGAAACAGCAGTTTCTCGATAAAATTTCTAGCAAAAACTGAGATATTTGAAGAGGGAATTTGACAATAAAATCTCGGTTTATATAACAGTAATGATGACCAATTTATGACGAAAAGATTTCACAGCATGAGATACATAAAAATACTTCTTCTTGGTATATTGAATGGAAAATTACAACAGCAAAAGGTATTGGTGATAGGAGAATACTAGATATCTGATGCAATTGGAGGTGACGACAATAGATTGAGTAGATCTATGGTAGAAGATGATGGTGGAGATGGTGACATCAAGAACAATTGTGGGAATTGCTTGGCTAGTGGTGGGCGACAAGGATGGCAGCAAAAGTAGCAAGATCACTACTTTGATATCAGATGATATAACCCTAAAGGAATTCTATGTAGATTGATCTTTGAGGGAGATCACTCCTTGGAATGCTATAAGGGTTCACCCTCCTAGAAGTCGGCCAAATGGCTGCAATCATAGATAGATCTTATTCCCAAAAAAATAGGAGCTACATGCTTATATAGGGCACCAATCCCTAGCCCTAGGGGCTGCTTCCTACGTGAGTTACCCCTTTTGCCCTCAACCCTAACCAACCAATAAAAGGGGGCGATGGCTAGGAAGCTAAAAGGCCCAATTATAAACCCTAGCCACTCTTCTTTATATGATAGAGGCGACTAGGTAGGGTTTATTACAATCTCATAGGGTTTTATTAGCTGCTTCTTTGTTGAGTAGGACCCAACCTTGCTAGGGTCCTATCACATTCACTTTTAAAATGTCTCGGCTTCTTGTATTCGTAGCATATAACTTATTCTTTTTTGCGTTCAATTTTATTTTTAGTATCATTTTTAGATTTATTTCTTTTTATGAATTTTTTGAACTTTTTTATCAAGAGTGCCAAGTCATCATCATAGTCCTCATCACTTGAATTTTCTTTTAAGTGCTCTTCATGAGTTCTTAGTGTCATATCCTTTCTGTTCTTTAGAAGATTGTTCTCAAGCTCTTCATAAGCATTGAAAGTCATTTCGTAGGTCACCAAAGACCCAATAAGTTCTTCGAGCAGAAAGTTGTTCAAGTCCTTAACTTCTTGAATTACCGTTACTTTAGGATCCTAACTCATTGGGAGGGATCTTAATATTTTGTTAACAAGTTTGAATTTAGAAAAACTTTTACCAAGTCCTTTTAAACCATTGATGTCATCTGTAAACCAAGTGTACATATCTCCAATGGTCTTATTTGGTTTCATCCAAAACAATTCATAAGTTTGGACTAAAAGATTAATTTTGGACTCCTTTACTCTACTAGTGCCCTCGTGAGTGATTTCGAGTGTATGCCAAATATCAAATTCATTTCATAAACAGACACTCGATTGAACTCATTTTTATTTAAAACGTAAAACAAGGCATAATTGCCTTGACATTTAAAGCGAAAGTCTTTTTTTCTAACTCATTCCAATCATTCACTAGAAGAGAAGACTTTTGAAATTCATTTTCCACAATGTTTCATAACTCAAAATCTATAAAAATTATAAAATTCCTCATTCTATTTTTCTAATAGGTGTAATCCATCCTATTGAACATGGGTGGACATGTGGTTGAGTGACACTCTTGGTTGCCGAAAAATGTCATCTCTCTTGGGTTTCAAACCAAAATAAGAGTGACCTCCCTCTGATACCAATTGTTATGATCAAGAACGGCACTAAGAGGGGAGGGTGAATTAGTGCAGCCAATCAAAATGATAGATTTCAATGATTTCGAAAAACTTCATTCGATGAAATTCTAAGTTCGACAAAAACTATTATTTTGACTCAAATAAGTTTGCAAGTGAGGATAGAAGAGGGGATTAGATAGTTTGCAATGAACTAAAGTAAAATGCAGTAAAGAGAATAAGTAGTAAGGAAAAAACACACTAGAATTTATAGTGGTTCGATCGTTGTGACCTACATCCACTTCTGATTCCTCCTCCGTCAAGGTCATCAGTGTCCATTATGTTGAATCTCAAATTTTGATAATGAAATCAATTGGTAAATTGTTTGATCTAATCTATATGTTAAGAAAAGTGTGCAAGATTAACTACGATAGTGGTAAGACATAAAGCAAATATTATGCCGAAGTCAAGATCGAGATTCCGTTGGGAGTTTGAGAGTTCGTCGGAAGTCCGAACGTTCGTCGAAAGTTCTGCCAGAACTAACCGAGAAGTCTAGGAGTTTGCCAAAGAAGCTCATCAGAACTCGCCAAGAAGATCATCATGAAGTCCAAGAGCTTGCTAGTAGTCCGCCAGAATATTGCCGAGAGATCATTGAAAGTACATCGAAAGATCGTTGGAAGCTTGCTGGAAGAACAACTGACGTACCAGAACTAGAATGCTTTGTTAAATGTCTTAATTATCATAGTTAGACCATAAATTAAGTTAGGATTGGGAGATGATCCCACTAACTCAGTTATGAGCCAATTGGGCCCTTAATAGGGCTGAATTGGGTCAGATTGAACAGCTCATTCAACACTTGAAATCATAGTCGATGGTGGCACCGCTTGGGACTCGGTCTCCCAAGTGTTCTGGGCGATGGTACCGTCGATAGTTAATGTTGTCAGGCGGTGGTACTGCCCTTGTCAAGCGGTGGTACCGCTATAGCTTGGTCTTCAAGCTCTGTCAAGCGATCGTACCACCCAAACTGAGCGGTGGTATCGCTCAGTGTTAGTCTACAAGCGATAATACCACCTAATAATGGTGGTGGTACCGCTAGTACCCCAATATCCAGGGAAGTGACACTATTTTACTCTAATTCTAAAGCTATTGTGGCCTATAAATACCTTATCCTTTTCTGTATGAAAGGGTAATAAAATGTAATCAAAAGTATGAAAAAATCTTAAGTGTTGGGGTGTTAAAAGTGTTATAAAAGTGAGAAGAGTCCTCCTCCTCCCTCTCTTAGCTTTGTAATCATCCAAGAAAGAGGAATAAGGTTTGTAAGGGTTATCTCCTAAACCCGTGAAAAGGAAAAAGCGATGTAAAGAGGTGGTTGATCTTTTCATATTGAAGGAGGACCATAAGTGGACACCGGCGACCTCGATGGAGGAGGAATCGGAAGTGGATGTTGTTAGGATCAAGAGCGGCACTAAGAGGGGGGGGTGAATTAGTGTAGCGAAAAACTTTCGTAATTTCAGAAAAATGTTTATTTCGATTAAAACTGATTCCGACAAAAATGGTTTCGATTCAATCTATTTTGAAGAGATTAAGAACTTGAAAGCTTTCATAAAAGTGCAAGAGAGGATTAAGGAGATTTATAGTAATGTAAATTGCTCAAATGAAAAGCAAACCAGGATTTAGAGTGGTTCAGTCAATGTGACCTACATCCACTTTCGGATTCCTCCTCCGATGAGGTCTCCAACGTCTACTAAAGGCTTTCCTTCAATAGGTGAAGACCAACCACCTCTTTAATAGCGCTTTCTCCTTTTCACAAGTTTATGAGGGAACCCTTACAAGTCTCACACCTCTCTTGAATGATCTCAAAACTTAGAAAGGGAGGAGGAGGATTCTAGCACTTATTTAGAATACTTTTACTCCTTAATAACTCAAGATTATCTCAATACTTTTCATGCCCTTTCATGCAGAAAAGTGTGGGGTTTTTATAGGCCCCAATGGCTTAAAAAATGGAGCCAAAAAGTGTCTCATCCCAGATTTTCGGGGTACTGGCGATTCCACCGCCATTACTGGGCGGTACCACCGCTTGACACCTGACACTGAGTGGTACCATCGCTTAGTCTGGGCTGTATGACTGCCTGATAGAGCTCAGAGATTGAGCTCTGGCGGTATCACCGCCTGACAAGGGCAGTACCACCGTTGGCAATAATAACTATCGGTGGTACCACCGCCCAGAATTCCTGGAGTGCTGTTTCCCAAGCGGTGCCACCATCGGCCAAGCTTTCAGCATCCTAGTTGGGCCTTGAATCTGGTCCAAACCAACCCTACTTAGGGTCCAGTTGGCCTCTAATTAAGTTAGTGGGATTACCACATTTTGTTATCAATTTACCACATTTTGGTATTATTTCTCCCCCTTTGTCATCAACAAAAAGGAGATTTTAATTTGTAAAAATTCATATAAGTGTGGTAAAAGTTTATGCCACATTTCAATTTGTAAGAATTCATACCAATCATATTCTTGGTATCATTCAAAAGTTCTCAACATTAAAAGATATAAGTATTAAAGAGATAACTTTCATCAACTTCTCCCCTTTTTTCATCAAAACTTTTACATGAAGAAGGAAAGAAAGGAGAAAATCCATTAAGAACCAACTTTGTGAAATGATTGAAATCAAGTCAGAAATGATAAAAGAATTTCATTAAATTATGCTTCAATTTTCATTAGGATCAAGATATTCATGTGAAATCAAGTCCTCATTTTTGCAAGTGTTTATCTCAAAAAAAATCATAAAAGCGAAATCCATGAGAGATACATTTTCAATTAATTTGAGAGATACATTTTTCAATTAATTCCATGTATCAAAATTCATTAAGTGATGGAGCAAAGATATGGAATAAACTTGATATGGTATAAACTTATGAAAGCTCCATTCAAGAAATTCACAAAGATAGTCCGAAAAAGATATATATCAAATTCATGTATTTGGACAAATTAACATTCCTAATTCTTTTCTAATAAAATAATATTATTCTTCACTTAAAGGTTTTGTAAAGATATCGGCTAATTGATATTTTGTATCAATAAACTCTAATATTACATCATGATTATTGACATGATCTCGTATAAAGTGATGCCTAATGTCAATATGTTTAGTTCTAGAGTGTTGAATAGGATTTTTCATGAAACATATTGCACTTGTGTTATCACATTTTATGGGAATGTTTTTAAGATGAATCTTATAATCCTCTAAAGTGTTTTTCATCCATACAACTTGTGCACAACATGCACTTGCTGTAATGTACTTAGCTTCGGTTGTAGATAGTGCAACCGAGTTTTGTTTCTTGGAAGACCAAGAAACAATTGCGTGTCCTAAGAATTGACATGTTCCGGATATGCTTTTTCTATTTAATCTACATCCAGCAAAATTCACATCAGCATATGCAATTAATTCAAAGTTCTCGGATTTTGGATATCATAATCCTAGATTAGTGGTACCTTTAAGATATCTAAGAATTCTCTTAACTGCTTTAAGATGAGATATCTTAGGATTAGATTGAAACCTTGCACAAAGACCTACACTAAACATGATATCTGATCTGGTTGCGGTGAGGTAAAGTAAACTTCCTATCATGCCCCTATAAGCTTTTTGATCAAAGCTTTCTCCACTTTCATCAATGTCTAACTTAGTGGGGATACTCATGGGAGTATTGATAGCCATTGAGCTATCCATATTAAACCTTTTTAGCAAATTTAAAGTATATTTTGTTTGACTAAGAAAAATATCATTACTTAGTTGTTTGATTTGTAGGCCTAAAAAGAAAGTTAATTCCCCTATCAAACTCATTTCAAATTCAAGACTCATACTTTTAGCAAATGATTCACATAGAGATTCATTCGTGGAACCAAAAATAATGTCATCAACATAAATTTAAACAATAAGAAAATTATTTTCAAAATTTTTGATAAACAATGTAGTATCGACCTTGTCTTTAGAGAAATTATTTTCGATAAAAAATGTGCTAAGTCTCTCATACCAAGCCCGAGGGGCTTATTTCAATCCATAGAGAGCTTTAATCAATTTAAACACATGATTAGGGAGATTATCATTCTCAAATCCGAGAGGTTGTTCAACATAAAATTCTTCATAAATAAAGCTATTAAGAAAAGCACTTTTAACATCCATGTGAAACAACTTAAATTATTACTACTAGTATAGGCAAGGAGCATCCTTATGGCTTCTAATCATGCCACAAGAGTAAAAGTTTCTTCATAATCGATACCTTCTTCTTGGTTGAAACCTTTGGCTACTAATCTAGCCTTGTTTCTAACCACGTACCAAGTTTATCTTGCTTGTTTCTAAAGACCCATTTAGTACCAATAACTAAATGGTCATTTGGCTTTGGAACAAGCTTCCACACCTCATTTCTCTCAAATTGATTTAACACTTCTTGCATTACGATGACCCATGAATCATCAGTCAAGGCCTCGTCAATGCATTTAGGTTCAATTTGGGAGAGAAAAGCGGCATTTGCACAAAAATTCTTAAGAGAAGAATGAGTTTGAACCCCTTTTGATGTGTCACCTATAATTAACTCTTTAGGATGAGCATCTACATACTTTTATTCCTTCGGTAAAGAAGGTTCGAAAGAAGATACATCCAAGTTGCTAGGTAGAGAAAGAGATTCATTTAAATTCAAAGTATCAAAATTAAGATCATCATCAAAATCATTTTTCTTAACTTCAAAAATTTCATTAAAAACAACATGAATAGATTCTTCTATAACTAAAGTTCTTTTATTAAAAATATGAAAAGCCTTTGAAATAGAGGAATAACCAAGAAAAATTCCTTCATCAGATTTTGCATCAAACTTTCCTAAGGTATCTTTTTCATTCAAAATAAAACATTTACACCCGAAAACTTTAAAGTATAAAACATTGGGCTTTTTGTTGTTCTACAACTCATAAAGAGTTTTGGAAAATATTGGTCTTACTATAACCCTATTCATAACATAGCATGCCATATTTACGGCTTTCGCCCAAAAATATTTGGGTAGACTATGTTCGTTTAACATGGTTCTAGTCATTTCTTATAAGTTTCTATTCTTTCTTTCTACTACTCCATTTTGTTGAGGATTTCTTGGAGTAGAGAAGTTGTGGTTGTATCCATTAGATTCACAAAATTCTAAGAAATCACGGTTTTGAAATTCACCACCGTGATCACTTCGAATTAACGAAATCATAAAACCATTTTCATTTTGAACAAGTATACAAAACTTAGAGAAATACCTAAAGCAATCATTTTTGTGTGCTAAGAAGTAAGTCCATGTGTATCTACTTAAGTCATCCACAATGACGAATGTATATTTGCTACCCCTAAGCTTGATGTAGCAATTGGTCTGAACAAGTCCATATGGATCAATTGCAATAGTCTAGAGATGCTTATTTGGTTCTTAGGTTTGAAGCTACCTTTTATTTGTTTTCCTAGTTGACATGCATCACACACAATATCTTTGACGAACTTGATATGAGGAATTCCTCTTACGAGTTCTTTAGATAAAATTTGAGAGATTAGTTTCATGCTAGCATGACCTAATCTCCTATGCCAAAGCCAAACATCATCATTCAAAACCGAAAAACATATTTCATTGCAAAGATCATTAATGTCAATAGTGTATACATTATTTTGTTTTAGTACAATCATAGATGTGTTTTTGTATGGTTTTTCAAGAATACAAGCATTAGATTCAAATCCAACAATATATCCTTTATCACATAATTGACTAATACTCAAAAGGTTATGTTTTAAACCATCAACTAATAATATATCTTTAATAAGAAGGTTGGATTTGTTACCTATGGTTCCTTTGCCAATTATTTTACCCTTGTTGTTGTCTTAGAAGGTGATATATCCTTCGTCTAAGCTAGTGAGCTTAGAGAAATGAGATGGATCTCTGGTCATATGCCATGAGCATCCACTATCAAGGTACCATCTCTTGCTCCTAGCTTGTAATGGTACATTTTTCTACAAAAAGAGATAATTTTTAGATACCCATTTAACCTTGGGTGCCTCAAAATCAATCTATATAACTTATCATGTTGCATTCAGTTATTTAAGGTTCTTTTAGGAACCCAAATCAATCTATGTGGACTATATTTCTTGAATGGACATTTGTATGCAATATGTCCAAGTTTGCAACAAAGGTTGCAATTAGTGTGAGCTGATACATACAAGATAGGGCCTTTAATAAAGGTGGTTGGATTTTGGTGAGAGCTACTCACAAATCCAATTTTGCCTTTTCTATGAACGTGATCCTTGTTGGCAAGGATCATGTTCAAGGACTTGCTACCAACCTCAAATTTCTTCAATGTTTCTTTAAGTAGTAAGTTTTTCTTTTGTAGTATTTCTAGTTCATGGCATTTTATGCAAGGAGATAAGCTATTTTCATGCTCAATCTTTAGTCTACCAAAATCACTAATAAGAGAAGCATGTTCCTTTTTCAAAGAGTTGTACTTTTTACTCAAGATTCTATATTCATCAAACAATTCATGAAAAACACTTAAAAGCTCATCGAAAGTTAAATTTGCATCTAATGAACTTGTTACCTCATCTCCAATAGCCATTAGCGTATAGTGAGCAACTTGCTCGGTGTTGAATAGCTCCTCTTCTTCGGAAGCACTTGAGTCGTCCCATGTAGCTTTGAGAGCCTTCTTCTTTGGTTGCCTTCTCTTTGCTTGGGGACATTCACTTTTGAAGTGTCCCGGCTTCTTGCATTCATAGCATATCATTTGTTCTTTTCTTGGTTCAAATTTATTTTTAGTATTATTTTTAAATTTATTTCTTTTTATGAATCTTTTGAACTTCTTTGTTAAGAGTGCCAAGTCATCATCAAGGTCCTTATCACTTGAGTTTTCTTTCAAGTGGTCTTCTTGTGTTCTCAGTATCATATCCTTCCTATTCTTTAGAAGGGTGTCCTTAAGCTCTTTATGAGCTTTACATATCACCTCATAGGTCATTAGTAACCCAATTAGTTCTTCAAGAGGAAAATTATTTAGATCTTTGGCTTCTTGAATGACCGTTACTTTAGGGTCCCAACTTTTTGGAAGGGATCTTAAAATCTTATTAACAAGTTCAAAATCTAAGAAACCTTTACCAAGTCCTTTTAGACCATTGACGACATCCATAAATCGGGTGTACATGTCTCCAATGTTCTCACTCAGTTTCATTCGAAACAACTCAAAAAAATATACTAAAATATTAATTTTTAACTCCTTCACTCTACTAGTGCCTTCATAAGTCACTTCGAGTATGTGCCAAATATCAAAAGTAATTTCACAAATGGACACACGATTAAACTCGTTTTTATTTAAGGCACAAAATAAGACATTCATAGCCTTTGCATTTAAAGCAAAAATCTTCTTCTCCAACACATTCCAATCATTCATTGGAAGAAAAGACTTTTGAAAGCCATTTTTTACAATATTCCATAATTCAAAGTCTATTGAAATTAGGAAGATCCTCATTTTAGTCTTCTAATATGTGTAATCCATCCCATTGAACATCGGTGGACGTGTAATTGAATGGCCCTCTTGGTTGCCGGCAAATGCCATCTCTCTTAGGTTTAAAACCAAATGAGAGTGAACCTTGCTTTGATACTAAATTTTAGGATCAAGAGCGGCACTAAGAGGGGGGGTGAATTAGTGCAGCGAAAAACTTTCACAATTTCAGAAAAAATATTTGTTTCGATTAAAACTGATTTTGACAAAAATGGTTTTGATTCAATCCATTTCGGAGAGATTAAGAACTTGAAAGCTTTCGTAAAAGTGCAAGAGAGGATTAAGGAGATTTACAGTAATGTAAGTTGCTCAAATGAAAAGCAAACCAGGATTTAAAGTGGTTCGATCAACGTGACTTACATCCACTTTCGGATTCCTCCTCCGACGAGGACTCCGGCATCCACTAAAAGCCTTCCTTCAATAGGTGAAGACCAACCACCACTTTTATAGTAGTTTCTCCTTTTCACGGGTTTAGGAGAGAACCCTTACAAGTCTCACACCTGTCTTGAATGATCTCAAAACTTTAAAAGGGAGGAGGACTCTAGCACTTGTTTACAATACTTTTACACCCCAATAATTCAATATTATCTTAATATTTTTCATGCTCTTTCATGCAGAAAAGGGTAGGGTTTTTATAAGCCCTAGTGGCTTTAAAAATGGAGCCAAAAAGTGTCTCATCCTGGATTTCTGGGGTACTAGTAGTACCATTGCCATTACTGGGCGGTACCACTACCTGACACTTGACACTGGGCAGTACGACCACTTGACAAAGCTCAAAGACTAAGCTCTAGCAGTACCACCGCTTGATAGGGGCGGTACCACCGCTGGCAGCAATAACTGTCGGTGGTACCACCACCCAGAATTCCTAGGGTGTTGTTTCCCAAGCGGTGCCACCGCCGGCCAAGCTTTCAGTATCCTGGTTGGGCCTTGAATCTGGCCCAAACTAGCCCTACATAGGGCCCAATTGGCCCCTAATTCAGTTAGTGGGATTACCTCTCAATCCTAACTTAATTTATGCTCTAAATATGATAATTAAGACATGATTACAGCACTTCATGTTCCGATGCGTCAATTGCTCTTCCGGCGAGCTTCCGGCGTACTTCCGGCGAACATCCGACGAACTCTCGGTAATGCTCCGATGGACTCCAGGCAAGCTCCTGGACTTTACGATGATCTTCTTAGCAGGCTTTGATGAGTTTCTTTGGCAAGCTTCTGGACTTCTCGGTTGGTTCCGACAAAACTTCCGATGAACATCCGGACTTCCGGCGAACTCTCGAACTCCCAACGTGATCTCGATCTTAACTCTGATACAACACTTGCTCTATGTCTTACTGCTATCGTAGTTAATCCTGCACACTTTTCTCAATATATAGATTAGATCAAACAAATTATAATTGACTTCATCATCAAAATCCAAGATTCAACAGATGTAGGTCACAACGACCGAACCACTATAAATTCTGATATGCTCTTTCCTTACTACAAATTTTCTTTATGGCTTTCAACTTTAATACATTGCAAACTGCCTAACCTTCTCTTCTCTACTTACTCAAAGTGAAACAAACGATTTGAGTTGAAATTGAGTTTTATCGAAACAAAATATTTTCCATAATTGATGTACTTTTTCTATTACACTAATTCATCAACACACCCCCCCCCCACCCCCCCCCCCCCCCCACCCCTAGTGTCGCTCTTGATCCTAACAATTGGTATCAAAGTAAGGTCACTCTCATTTGGTTTAAAACCCAAGAGGGATGATATTTGCCGGCATTCAAGAGGGTCGTTCAATTACACATCCTCCCATGTTCAATGGCATTTGCCTAAAATAAGGATTTTTCTACTTTCAATGGATTTTGAGTTGTGGAATCTTGTGAAAAATAGCTTTCAAAAGTCTTCTCTTCCAATGAGCGATTGGAATGAGTTGGAGAGAAAGACTTTTGCTTTAAATGCCAAGGCTATGAATGCCTTGTTTTGTACTTTAGATAAAAATGAGTTCAATCAAGTTTCTATTTATGAAACGGCTTTTGATATTTGGCACACACTCAAAATTACTCACAAAGGCACTAGTAGAGTAAAGGAGTCAAAGATAAATCTTTTAGTTCATTCATTCTTATGAATTGTTTCAGATGAAGCCAAGTGAGACTATTGTCGACATGTACACCCATTTTACGGATGTCATCAATAGTTTAAAAGCTCTTGGCAAATGTTTTTTGAACTTTGAACTTGTTAATAAAATCTTGAGATCCCTTCCAAAGAGTTGGGACCCTAAAGTAACAGTCATTCAAGAGGCGAAGGATTTAAACAACTTTCCTCTCAAAGAACTTATCGGGTCACAAATGACATATGAGATAACTTACAAGCTCATGAAGAGCTTGAGAACAACCTTCCAAAGAACAGGAAGGATATGGCACTAAGAACTCAAGAAGATCACTTGAAAGAAAATTCAAGTAATGAGGACTATGACGATGACTTGACACTCTTGACAAGAAAGTTTAAAAAATTTATTAAAAGGAATAAATTTAAAAATAATACTAAAAATAAATTTGAACCCAAGAAAAAATAAGTTATATGCTATGAATGCAAGAAACTGGGACATTTCAAAAGTGAATGTTCCTAAGAAAAGAAGAAGTAACCAAAAAAGAAGAAGACTCTTAAAGCAACTTGAGATGATTCAAGTGCATCCGAAGAAGAGGAGTCAACCAACATAGAGCAAGTTGCTCACTATACACTAATGGCTATTAGAGATGAGGTAAGCAGTTCATTAGATGCAAATTTATCCTTTGATGAGCTTTTAAGTGCTTTTCATGATTTATTTGATGAATGTAAATTAGTTAGGAAAAAATATAAATTGTTAAAAATGGAGCATGCTTCTCTTGTTAGTGATTTTGATAGACTAAAAATTAAGCATGATGTTAGTTTAGCTCCTTGCATAAAATACGATGAATTAGAAATGTTTTAAAAGGAAAACTTGCTACTCAAAGAAACCTTAGAAAAGTTTGAGGTTGGTAGCAAGTCCTTGAACATGATCCTTGCCAATAAGGGCCACGTTCATAGAAAAGGCGAAATCAAATTTGTGAGTAACTCTCACCAAAATCCAACCACCTTTATTAAAGGCCCTACCTTACATGTTTCACCCTGAAACAAATGCAACTTTTATTACAAATTTGGACATGTTGCGTACAAATGTCCATTTAAGAGATATAGTCCACATAAATTGATTTGCATTCCTAAAGAAACCACAAATGACTCAATGCACCATGATAAGTTGTGTAGATCGATTTTTAAGGCACCCAAGATCAAATAGGTACCTAAAAATCATCCTTTTTTATAGAAATGTTTACCATCAAAAGCCAGGAGCAAGAGATACTACCTTGATAGTGGATACTCAAGACGTATGACCGGAGATTCATCTCAATTCTCTAAGCTCACAAGCCTAGACGAAGGATGTCACCTTCAAAGACAACAACAAGGGTAAAATCATTAACAAAGGAACCATAGGTAACAAATCCAACTTTTTTATTGAAGATATGTCGTTGGTTGATGGCTTAAAGCATAACCTTTTGAGCATTAGTCAATTGTGTGATAAAGGATATATCATTAGATTTGAATCCAATACTTATATTATTGGAAAAACCACACAAAAACACATCTATGATTATCCTAAAATAAAATAATCTTACCCTATCGACATTGATGATCTTTGTAATGAAATATGTTTTTTGGTTTTCAATGACAATGCTTGGCTTTAGCATAGGAGATTAGGTCATGCTAGCATGAAACTAATCTCTCAAATCTCATCTAACGAACTTATAAGAGGAATTCTTTACATTAAGTTCATTAAAGACAATGTGTGTGATGCATGTCAACTAGGAAAATAAATAAAAGGTAGTTTCAAACCAAAGAATCAAATAAGCACCTCTAGACCATTGCAATTGATCCATATGGATTTTTTTGGACCAATTGATACATCAAGCCTAGGAGGTAGCAAATACGCCTTTGTAATTGTGAATGATTATAGTAGATACACTTGGACATACTTCTTGGAACACAAAAGTGATTGCTTTAGATATTTTTCTAAGTTTTGTTAACTTATTCAAAATGAAAAAAGTTTTATGATTTCATCAATTCAGAGTGATCACGGTGGCGAATTTAAAAACTGTGATGTCTAAAATTTTTGTGAATCTAATGGTTACAACCACAATTTCTCTACTCCAAGAAATCCTCAACAAAATAGAGTAGTAGAAAGAAAAAATAGAAATTTACAAGAAATGGCAAGAACTATATTGAACGAACATAGCTTACTTAAATATTTTTGAGCCGAAGCTATTAATACGGCATGCTATGTCATGAATGGGGTTCTAGTAAGATCATTACTTTCTAAAACTTCTTATGAATATTGGACCAACAAAAAACCTAATTTTTCATATTTTAAAGTTTTTTGTTGTAAATGTTTTATCTTGAATGAAAAAGATGCCTTGGGAAAATTTGATGCAAAATCCGATGAAGGGATTTTTCTTGGCTATTCTTTTATTTCTAAAGTTTTTTGTATCTTTGACAAAATAACTTTGGTTATAGAAGAGTCCATTCAAGTTATCTTTAATGATGTTTTCGAACTTAAGAAAAATGAGTTTCATGATGATCTTAATTTTGATGTTTTGAATTTAAATGAACCTTCTCCACCAACTAGCAACTTGGATGTATCTTCTTCCGAAACATCCTTACCTAAGGAATAGAAGTACATAGATGCTCATCCTAAGGAGCTAATCATAGGAGATATTGAATCTTGTATTTTGATGATGAAACCAATTGATAAGTGTTTATGATTTGATCTGTGTTTTGTGTGACGTAGGATGCTTCAATCAGGATGAGATAATTAAAATAGGAAGAATCATGTTGGGCCGGAGGAACATGTCAGAAGATTGGATGTCGAGCTAGAGGGTCAGTCGACATATCGACAGAAGGCTTCGAGCCATGGATTCGGGTATTGGACCAAGAAGAGCAGATATTGCGCCAAGGATATCAGAGTTATAGAGTCAATAAGCCATTTAGGCAATAGGCCGCAAGAGAAGACGATGCGCCGAAGAATCGGACGAAGCGTCGATGGACCAATGACATGCCGGACAACATGATTCATACTTAGTATTAATTGTCCAGATTGAAGTGTGTTTTTACATGTGCAGGATTAACTACGATAGCATGGTATAAAGTAAAATGAAGTCCCGAAGTCAAGAACGCGATTTCATTGGGAGTTCGAGAGTTCGTCGAAAGTTCTACTAGAACCAACTGAGAAGTCTTAGAGCTTTCCAAAGAAGCTCATCGAAACTCACTAAGAAGATTGTCATGACGTCCAGGAGCTTACCGGGAGTCCGTTGGAACATTGCCGAGAGATCATCGGAAGTTTGTCGAAAGATTGTCAGAAGCTCATTGGAAGAAACTAGACTTACGGACTTGTTAGCTTAGAAAATATCTTAATTTCATAGTTAGCACATAATTGGGATTAAATTTGGGCCAACCCAATTAGGGGCTAGTTGGGCCCATGTAAGAACTATGTTGGGCCCAATGAAAGGCCCAAACAATGATCCAATAGGTGGCCCAAAAAAAAGTGGTGTTAGCACAATTAGAAGCCACAAGGATACTCTTTGCTTATGCTAGTAGTAATAATTTTAAGCTATTTCAAATGGATGTTAAAAGTGCTTTTCTTAATGGTTTTATTTCCGAAGAAGTTTATGTGAACAATCACTTAGATTTAAGAATAATAATTTTTCTAATCATATGTCTAAATTGACTAAGCTCTATATGTATTGAAACAAGCCACAGGGCTTGGTATGAGAGACTAAGCTCATTCTTATCCAAAATAATTTCTCTAAGGCAATTAATTAGTGTATTGAAACAAGCCACAAGGGCTTGGTATGAGAGACTAAGCTCATTTCTTATCCAAATAATTTCTCTAAGGCAAGGTTGATACTACATTGTTTATTAAAAATTTTGAAACAATTTTCTTATTGTTGAAGTTTATGTTGATGATATTATTTTTTATTCTATAAATGAATCTTTATGCGAATCATTGCCAAGAGTATGAGACTAGAGTTTGAAATGAGTTTAATAGGGGAACTAACCTTTTTAGGCTTACAAATCAAACAACTTAGTAATGGTACTTTTCTTAGTCAAACAAAATATGCATTAGACTTGCTAAAATAGTTTAATATGAATAGTTCAAAGGCTATCAATGCTCCTATAAATACCTCCACTAAGTAAGACATTTATGAAAGTGGAGAAAGCTTTGATCCAAAAGCTTATAGAGGTATGATAAGTAGTTACTATACCTCATCACAACAAGACCAGACATCATGTTTAGCATTAGACTTTATGCTAGGTTTCAATCTAATCCTAAGCTATCTCATGTTAAAGCAGTTAAAAAAATATTTAAATATCTTAAAGGAATCACCAATCTAGGATTATGGTATCCAAAATTCGAAAACCTTAAATTAATTGCTTATGATGATGTAGATTTTACTGGATGTAGATTAGATACAAAAAGCACATCTAGAACACGTCAATTCTTAGGTCATGCACTTATCTCTTGGTCTTCCAAGAAACAAAACTCGGTTGCACTATCTACAACTAAAGTCAAATACATAGCGGCTAGTGCATATTGTGCACAAGTCATATGGATGAAAAATACATTAGAAGATTATAGAATTTATCTTAAAAATATTCCCATAAAATATGATAACACAAGTGCAATATGTTTAACGAAAAATCTCATTCAACACTCTAAAATTAAACATATTGACATTAGGCATCACTTTATATGAGATCATGTTAATAATCATGATATAATTTTACAATTCATTAATACGAAATATCAATTGGCCGATATCTTTACAAAACCCTTAAATAAAGAATAATTTGATTTTATTAGAAGGGAGTTAGGAATGTTAAATTGTTTGAATACATAAGTTTGTTGTATTTCTTTTTCGGACTATCTTTCTCTTAATGTATTTCATGAATGGAGCTTTCATGAATTTATTTCATTGGTATCAAGTTTACTCCATACATTTGCTCCATCACGTAATGATGTTTGATACATTGACAAATGCATCTTTCACAGATTTTACTCTTATAAATTTTTAATGAGAAATGGATTTGATTTTGAAGTCTTATTCAAGGATTTTTTATCCTTCATTTGATGCTTCTTCCTTCATGAAAGAATGTTTATGAATTTTTAGTGTGGCGATTTGATTAAGTGTATAACGGATTTGATTTATGTTTGATACACTTGATCCTTTTCATTGTTAAAGTTGAAGCATGATTTAATGAAACTCATTTACTATTTTGAATTTGACTTGGTTTAAATCCTTTCATGAATTTGGGTCGTCATGGATTCTTTCCTTACTCTTCTTCCTTTTTTTTATTCTTATGGCAAAGGAAGAAAGAGACTTATAACTAAAGAAGAACCAAAAAGAGTAAAAATGATTATCATGCAAAGTTTTACTTAAGTACCTTCATTGCTTGGATACATTATTGTGAAACTTGCTTGAATTTTTACCATACTTGCATTGTTGAATTATTCTCCTTTTTATTGATGACAAAGGGGAAGAAATGTGGTAAATTGATGACAAATTGGCATGTCTTAGATAAATGCATTGTATAATAAATGCTTGAATGTCTTGCGAATACTTGAAATATGATTAAATATGATTAAATATGATTGGTATCATTTAATACATACTCGAAAAATATGTATCAAAATGTTTAATTGAAACGTAATGATAAGGTATCATGAGCTTAACTTGCTATTTACAATTGATATCTTGCCACGGAATGATGAATTGTCATCTTGCTAAAATTCATATTCGAAATTCATAACATATTTAAAAATAATGATTGTTTATTATCATTGGACTTGAAAATGGATGTCATGCCTTGACATCATTTTTATTGACACATACGTGGTATCGTATTTTGAATTGGTAAATCATGATAAGTATCATAATGTGCATGTTGATAAGTTTAAATGAAAATAACTTACCAATTTGATGCTTGAATTCAAAGGTCTTGAATTCAAGAATGTCTTTTTTCAAGAATGGCATATAGATAGGGGGAGTTAAGGTTAACTCCATCATTAATTGATTATCATCATCAAAAAGGGAGAGATTATTGAATCTCAGATTTTAATGATGAAATCAATTGGTAAATTGTTTGATAAAATATATATGTTAAGAAAAGTGTGCAGGATTAACTACGATAGCGGTAAGATATAAAGCAAATGTTGTGCCGGAGTCAAGATCGAGATTTCATTGGGAGTTCGAGAGTTCGTCGGAAGTCCGAACATTCGTCAAAAGTTCTACCGGAACCAATCGAGAAGTCCAGGAACTTGCCAAAGAAGCTCATCGGAACTCGCCAAAAAGATCGTCATGAAGTCCAGGAGCTTGCCAGAAGTCTGCCGAAACATTACCGAGAGATCGTCGAAAGTTCATCGAAAGATCGTCGGAAGCTTGTCGGAAGAACAATTGACGTGCTGAAACTAGAAAGCTTTATTAAATGTCTTAATTATCATAGTTAGACCATAAATTGAGTTAAGATTGGGAGGTGATCCCACTAACTCAGTTAGGGGCCAATTGGGCCCTTAACAGGGCTGAATAGGACCGAATTGAATAGCTCATTCAACACCTGAAATCATGGCTAGTGGTGGCACCACCAGGGCTGGCGGTGGCACCGCTTGGGACTCGGTCTCCCAGGTGTTCTGGGTGGTAGTACCGCCAATAGTTAATGCTATCAAGCGTTGGTACCACCAACAGTTAATGTTGTCATGCGGTGGTACCGCCGACAATTAATGCTGTTAGGCGATGGTACTGCCCCTGTCAAGTGGTGGTACCATCAGAGCTCAGTCTTCGAGCTTTATTAGGTGGTCATATCGCCCAGACTGAGTGGTGGTACCACCCAATGTCAGTCTGTAGGCGATAGTACCACCCAATAATGGCGGTAGTATCGCTAGTATCCCGAAATCTGAGGAAGTGACACTTTTTGGCTCCAATTCTAAAGCCATTGGGGCCTATAAATATCCCACCCTTTTCTGCATGAAAGGGTAACAAAGTGCAATCAAAAGTATAGAAAAATCTTAAGTGTTGGGGTGTTAAAAGTGTTGTAAAAGTGAGAAGAGTCCTCCACTGCCCTCTCTTAGCTTTGTAATCATCCAAAACAGAGGAGTGAGGCTTATAAGGGTTATCTCCTAAACCCATGAAATAGAGAAAGTGCTATAAAGAGGTGGTTGGTCTTCGCCTATTGAAGGAGGACCATTAGTGGACACTGGTAACCTCGACGGTGGAGGAATCGAAAGTGGATGTAGGTCACAATGACCGAACCACTATAAATTCTAGTGTGTTCTTTCCTTACTGCAAATTTTATTTACTGCATTCAAATTTAATATATTGCAAACTGCCCAACCTTCTCTTCTCTACTTACTCAAAGTGAAACAAACAATTTAAGTCAAAACTGGTTTTTATTGAAATGAAATATTTTTCATAATTGACGTAATTTTTCTGTTGTATTAATTCACCCCCCCTTCTTAGTGCCGCTTTTGATCCTAACACACTAATGGTCTTCCTTCAATAAGCGAAGATCAACTACCTCTTTACATTCTTTTCACGAGTTTAAAATATAACCCCTATAAGCCTTACACCTCTTCTTAGATGATTACAAAACTAAAAAAAGAGAGGAGGAGGACTCTTACACTTTTATAACACTTTTACACCCCAATACTTAAAGATTTTTCCACACTTAAATATTACTTTGCTACCCTTTCATGGAGAAAAGGGTGGGATATTTATAGGCCCCAATGGCTTCAAAATTGAAGCCGAAAAGTGTCTCATCCTGGGTTTCTAGGGTACTGGTGGTACCATTGCCTAACACTCTGACATTGGGTAGTACCATCGCCTAGTCTGGTGGTACCACCGCCTCATAGAGTCTTGGATACTAAGCTCTGGCAGAACCACCACCTAATAGGGCAATACCACCGCATGGCAGTAATAACTACTAGCGGTACCATCGCTTAGTCTGGGCGGTACCACCACCCAAACCACCTGGGAAATCATTCCCTGGGCAGTTCTAACACCCCAGTTTGGCGATGCTACCGCCAAACAAGATCCAGCAACCTGGTTAGGCCTTGAATCTAGCTCAAACCAGTCTAATTACGGGCCTAGTTGACCATTAATAGGGTTAATGGGATTACCTCCCAAACCTAACCCTAATAATGTGCTAACTATGATTTTGAAGGCATACACTAAACAAAACAAGCCCGGTAAGTCTAGGTTTCTTCCGATGAGCTTTTGGCAATATTTCGATGGACTTTCGACGATCTCTTGGCAATCTTCTAACGGACTCCCGGCAAGCTCCTAGACCTCATGATAATCTTCTTGGTGAGTTCTGACGAGTTTCTTCTCAGTCAATTCTGGAAGCATTTCCGACGAACCTCCAGACTCCCGATGAACTCTTGAATTCCCAATGAAATCTTGATCTTGACTCCAGCAGTTCATTTTACTTTATACCTTGATTATTATCGTAGTTAATCCTGTACACTTTTCTCAACATATAGATTTAATCAAATAATTTACCAATTGATTCATCATCAAAATATAAGATTCAATAGGTTGCTCTTCGCCTATTGACGGAAAATTATTAGTGGGCACTAGTGACCTCAATGGAGGAGGAATCAGAAGTGGATGTAGGTCACAACGACCGAACCACTATAAATTTCAGTGTGTTCTTTCCTTACTACTTATTTTTTTTACTTGTGCTACATTCAATTTTACTTCATTACAAATTGTCCAATCCCCTCTTCTCTACTCACTTATAAACTTATTAGAGACAAACGTCTTTTCAAAATGGTTCTCGTCGAACTAAGGTTTTTTCATCGTACAAAGTTTTTTGAAATTATTTAAATTTATCATTTTTATCCACTGTACTAATTCACACCCCCCCCCTCTTAGTGTCGTTGTTGATCCTAACAACACCAAAAAGGTGATAGCCCTCCCGCCTACCTTCTTATACACACAAGGCTCATTTTCGTTCTTAAAGAAGTCATAAGATCTGATCACCTCATCAAATTTCTTGTTTCAACTTTGGGAAGCTTACTTTAATCCATAAATGGACCTAAGCAACTTACACACCTTATCTGGGCTATCCGTAAACATGAATCCCTCAAGCTATATTATATACACTTCCTCCTTGAGGTTGCCATTAATAAACATAGTTTTCATGTCCATCTGCTAGATCTCATAATCATAGTGTACTACAATAGCTAATAGAGTTTGGATGGATTTTAGCATAGCTATGCATGAGAAGGTTTCGTCATAGTCAACACCTTGCCTTTAACAATACCCCGAAGCTACTAGCTTTACTTTATAGGCCTCTACCTTTCCATCTACTCCGATCTTCTTCTTGAAGATCCACTTACAACCAATGGGTACAATATCCTCAGTTGAATCAACATAGTTCCAAACCTTGTTGGAGTACATGGAATCCATCTCAGAATTCATGGCTTCTTGCCACTTCCCGAAGTCTATACTCGTAATAGCCTCCTCGTAGGTCTAAAAATCAATATCCTTATCATCATCTCCTATATTATGTCGCACATATCTCTCTAGAGGATGGGATACTCTATTGGATCTGCGTAAAGTTGGAACTCGTGTATTAGGTATCTAAACAAACTCGAGCTATGGAGTGGTGCTTGAGCTAGATTCTCCTACCTTGCTCAACTCTATCATGCTCCCACTATTCCTGCCAAGAATGTGTTCCTTCTCAAGGAATATCGTTTTCTTAGCTACAAAGACCTTTTGGTCCTTGGGGTTATAGAATAATACCCACAAGTTTCTTTGGATATCCCACGAACTTGTATCACTCCGTCTTAGATTCCAACATATCAAGGTTGTGTCTTTTAATGTGGATAGGGTAGCTCCAAATCTTAACAACCTTAAGATTGGGCTTCTTCCCTTTTCATATCTCATATGGTGTAGACACTACTGACTTAGTTGGAACTGTTGAATCTCGAATTTTGATGATGAAGTCAATTGATGGGTTAATTGATCTAATCCATATTATTGAGTTAAGTGTGCAGGATTAACTATAATAGCTTGAAGACGTAAAGCAAGTCTACTAGAGCCAAGTTCGATGGGTGTTCAAGAGTCCATCAAAAGGTTTCGTCCTAGCAACACCTTGCCTTTAACAATACCCCGAAGCTACTAGCTTTACTTTATAGGCCTCTACCTTTCCATCTACTCCGATCTTCTTCTTGAAGATCCACTTACAACCAATGGGTACAATATCCTCAGTTGAATCAACATAGTTCCAAACCTTGTTGTACTCGTAATAGCCTCCTCGTAGGTCTAAAAATCAAGTATCCTATCATCATCTCCTATATATGTCGCACATATCTCTCTAGAGGATGGATACTCTATTGGATCTGCGTAAAGTTGGAACTCGTGTATTAGGTATCTAAACAAACTCGAGCTATGGAGTGGTGCTTGAGCTAGATTCTCCTACCTTGCTCAACTCGATCATTCTCCCACTATTCTGCCAAGAATGTGTTCCTTCTCAAGGATATCGTTTTCTTAGCTAACAAGACCTTTTGGTCCTTGGTTTAGAATAATACCCACAAGTTTCTTTGGATATCCCACGAACTTGTATCACTCCGTCTAGATTCCAACATATCAAGGTTGTGTCTTTTAAATGTGGTAGGGTACTCCAAATCTTAACAACCTTAAGATTGGGCTTCTTCCCTTTTCATATCTCATATGGTGTAGACACTACTGACTTAGTTGGAACTGTTGAATCTCGAATTTTGATGATGAAGTCAATTGATGGGTTAATTGATCTAATCCATATTATTGAGTTAAGTGTGCAGGATTAACTATAATAGCTTGAAGACGTAAAGCAAGTCTACTAGAGCCAAGTTCGATGGGTGTTCAAGAGTCCATCAAAAGTCCAAAGAATCATCGGAAGTGCTGCCGGAACCAACCAAGAAGGAATCGGGGACTTGCCGAAGTTTTCGGAAGTCCATCGGAAAGATCGTCGAAGGTTCGCAGAGATCACCGAGAAGGTTTGGTTACTTGCCAAAGACTCGTTGAACTTGCCACAAGACCGGGAGCCTACTAGGAGTCTGTCGGAAGAAATTTGAGGGTGTATCGGAAGTCCGCCGGAAGTTCACCGAAAAACTCGTCAGAAGGAAACTCGACGTTGCCGGTTAAAAACCAGCTTAGGACTATGTCTTAACTTCATAGTTAGCATGTAATCAGGGTTAGGAGCCAATTGGGCCCAAATATGAACTGGTTAGGCCAAATTTGGAGCCCAACTAATGACCCAGAAGGTCGGGCGATGGCACCGCCGGACTGGGCGGTGGCACCACCCAGAACCTGAAAGGTTGGGCGGTCGTATTGCCAAACTGTGCAGTGGCACCGCCCAACACCCGAAAGGTCAGGCGGTGGCACCGCCAATACACGGTCAAATTGACATTGATAGGTGGTAGCACCGCCACCGATAGGCGGTGGTACCGCTAGCTCCGAGAACCTAAAGGAATTCAAATTTGGAGCCTAAATTTGAATCCTCCTGGGTCTATAAATACCCCTCAATTCTCAATAGAGAAAAAACCTTTTTAAGAAGTTAGAAATTGAGAAAAAGCTTTAGCAAAGTCTTGTTTTCAATAGCTTAAGTGTTCACCTCCCTCTTTCTCTTTAAAAATCTGTAAGAGTGTGAACCACTTATAAAAAGGTTGTAAGAGGGGTATTTGGTCCTTCTCCTTCAAAGTGATTTGCTAGTGGAAGTTGGGAGCCTCATCGAAGAAGGCTTCGCAAGTGGATGTAGGTCATTTGACCGAACCACTTTAAATTGTAGTGTTTCTTGAATGTGTGAGTGTTTAACTTTCTGAAACTTTATTTACTTAGCAGCAAACTTTCGGTTTACATCTCCCTATTCTTAATTTCCTTTACTTGAGCTATCTTTACTAAGTCATTCTTCGTCGAATCGAAATCTCTACACATTTACGAATCGATATCAAACTTACGAGATTTAATCCGCTGCACTAATTCACCCCCCCTCTTATTGCCGCTCCGTTCCTAACAATTGGTATCAGAGCCTCGTATTTCTCATTTGGTTTAACACCCAAGAGAAATGGCTCTTTTCGACTTTCAAGAGGGTCACTCTCTCATTCGTCCTCCCTTTTTCAATGGGACAGACTACACTTATTGGAAAACTTGAATGAGAGTTTTCTTGCTTTCGTTGGACTTAAATTTATGGAATATTATCGAGAACGGTTTTCGAATGTCTTCTCCTTCAAAGTGATTTGCTAGTGGAAGTTGGGAGCCTCATCGAAGAAGGCTTCGCAAGTGGATGTAGGTCATTTGACCGAACCACTTTAAATTGTAGTGTTTCTTGAATGTGTGAGTGTTTAACTTTCTGAAACTTTATTTACTTAGCAGCAAACTTTCGGTTTACATCTCCCTATTCTTAATTTCCTTTACTTGAGCTATCTTTACTAAGTCATTCTTCGTCGAATCGAAATCTCTACACATTTACGAATCGATATCAAACTTACGAGATTTAATCCGCTGCACTAATTCACCCCCCCTCTTATTGCCGCTCCGTTCCTAACAATTGGTATCAGAGCCTCGTATTTCTCATTTGGTTTAACACCCAAGAGAAATGGCTCTTTTCGACTTTCAAGAGGGTCACTCTCTCATTCGTCCTCCCTTTTTCAATGGGACAGACTACACTTATTGGAAAACTTGAATGAGAGTTTTCTTGCTTTCGTTGGACTTAAATTTATGGAATATTATCGAGAACGGTTTTCGAATGTCTTCTCCTTCAAAGTGATTTGCTAGTGGAAGTTGGGAGCCTCATCGAAGAAGGCTTCGCAAGTGGATGTAGGTCATTTGACCGAACCACTTTAAATTGTAGTGTTTCTTGAATGTGTGAGTGTTTAACTTTCTGAAACTTTATTTACTTAGCAGCAAACTTTCGGTTTACATCTCCCTATTCTTAATTTCCTTTACTTGAGCTATCTTTACTAAGTCATTCTTCGTCGAATCGAAATCTCTACACATTTACGAATCGATATCAAACTTACGAGATTTAAAAAAAATCTGTAAGAGTGTGAACCACTTATAAAAAGGTTGTAAGAGGGGTATTTGGTCCTTCTCCTTCAAAGTGATTTGCTAGTGGAAGTTGGGAGCCTCATCGAAGAAGGCTTCGCAAGTGGATGTAGGTCATTTGACCGAACCACTTTAAATTGTAGTGTTTCTTGAATGTGTGAGTGTTTAACTTTCTGAAACTTTATTTACTTAGCAGCAAACTTTCGGTTTACATCTCCCTATTCTTAATTTCCTTTACTTGAGCTATCTTTACTAAGTCATTCTTCGTCGAATCGAAATCTCTACACATTTACGAATCGATATCAAACTTACGAGATTTAATCCGCTGCACTAATTCACCCCCCCTCTTATTGCCGCTCCGTTCCTAACAATTGGTATCAGAGCCTCGTATTTCTCATTTGGTTTAACACCCAAGAGAAATGGCTCTTTTCGACTTTCAAGAGGGTCACTCTCTCATTCGTCCTCCCTTTTTCAATGGGACAGACTACACTTATTGGAAAACTTGAATGAGAGTTTTCTTGCTTTCGTTGGACTTAAATTTATGGAATATTATCGAGAACGGTTTTCGAATGTCTTCTCTTCCAATGATCCATTGGAATGATTTGGAGAAGAAGACGTTTTCTCTAAATGTAAAGGCTATGAATGCCTTATTTTGCATCTTAGATAAAATAGAGTTTAATCGGGTTTCTTTGTGTAAAACGGCTTTTGAAATATGGCACACTATTGAAATCATACACGAAGGCACTTCTAGAGTTAAAGATTTGAAAATCAACTTTTTAATGCATGTTTTCGAGGTTTTTCGGATGAAGCCAAGCGAAACCATTGGTGACATGTACATCCGTTTTACGGATGTCATCAATGGTTTAAGAGCTCTTGACAAATGTTTTTCGGATTTTGAACTCGTAAACAAAATTTTGCATTCTCTTTCTAAAAAGTGGGATTCAAAAGTAATAGCTTTAGAAGAAACAAAAGATTTAAATATTTTTCCACTTAAAGAACTTATCGGTACATTGATGATATAAGAAATGGTACATAATGCACTTGATGAACATGATGAACAGAACCACCTTCCAAAGAACAGGAAGGATTTGGGATATAGAACACATGAAAACCACTCGAGCATAAGCTCAAGTGATGGTGAACTTGAACTAGCAAAGAAATTTAAAAAGTTAATGAAACAAAAATTAAAGAACAAAAAGAACGGAGCTACTTACTTTGAATGTAAGAAGAAGAACACAAATTGGGAAGAATCGAGTTCCTCCGAAGACGAGGAGAAAATCAACAAAGGCGAGATGGCAAACTACGCCTTAACGGCTTTCAACGATGAGGTAATAAAAATGCCCTTAATTTATTTCAAAATTACATAATACTTTTTATGAGTTATTTTTAATTTAGTTTAGGATAAATTTTCTTGAAAATTCATGTTTAATAATTTAATAATAAAAATAAAAATTAGGGATCATACTTATCATTCTAGTAATTTTGAAAATAATCATGAAAATTATATGTTTATGATAAACAAAATGATTTTGATTAAAAATGACTTATGAAATATAATATCATGCCTAATAAATTTATTTTTTGAAACTATGCATGATGATGATAAGTTTTGGGTAATTTATAGTTTATTGATTTTGATGATTTCCATGATGATCTTTTGTGATTTGTGGATTATCAATTTTTACTGTGAAGAAAGTTGCTTTTAAAAATGATGCATGGCTTTTGTATGCAAACTAAGCATAAAAAAATAGATTCACCTAAAAAGAAAAATGCATGACTACAACAAATAACAAAATGATTTTGGTAGAAAATACCTTATGCTCAATGAAACCATGATTAATAAATATATTTTATGATTAATAATTTCTTTACCTTGTATGTCCTATCATGATGAATATTTGGAAAATAAATGAAATCATGTTTGATTTGAAATAATACATAATGATCATGCTTAATTAGTTTTCTTTCGAAATGATGCATGATGATTTTTGTGATTATCGAACTTTGTGATCTTTTGAAAGATCTTTTTTGGCGTTAATGAATAATGCATGGATTTGGCATAAAAAAAAGAACAAGCATGTATGAAATCAATCAATGAGTTGAAACAAAAGGAGGAAAGCATTTTTCTTGAAAAATTTCCTTTTTCTATATCTTATTGATTTTTCACTAAGAGACCAATAAAATTATTTATGTCTTTTGAATCTCTTGAAAGTAAGGTTGAGAGTTTGATAATTTTGATGATTTGAATTTGAAATGAGTTTTATCAAAATCATGATATTGATTTCTTGGAATAATATGAGATTACCTTTGATGATCATTTTGATTATTTTGATTCATGACTTGATCTTTCATTTGTTTATGAGATGGTTGAAATCTTTGTACCTTTGAATTATTCCCTTCTCCTTTCAATTTTTGAATTTATGCATATTATATGTTAAACATTTGAAACCATGTTTTGGTATCATGCATATCTAAGAAATGTTGTTTTGACATAAATGAAATAGGCATTCTTATATGAACTAGTGTAAGTGTCATGCTTGACGATTGTATACTTAATGATGCATAAAGTTGTAATGAAAATATTGAAATTTTGATACCATGACTTTACGATTTTATGCATGAGATTTTAAAGTTATATATGATGATTTTTGTGGTTTATTGATCTTGATGGTTTTTATGACAAAATTTATTTTTCGATCCTAAATGATTGATGATATATATATATATATATATATATATATATATATATATATATATATATATATATATATATATATATATATATATATATATATATATATATATATATATATATATATATATATATATATATATATATATATATATATATATATATATATATATATATATATATATATATATATATATATATATATATATATATATATATATATATATATATATATATATATATATATATATATATATATATATATATATATATATATATATATATATATATATATATATATATATATATATATATATATATATATATATATATATATATATATATATATATATATATATATATATATATATATATATATATATATATATATATATATATATATATATATATATATATATATATATATATATATATATATATATATATATATATATATATATATATATATATATATATATATATATATATATATATATATATATATATATATATATATATATATATGCACAAAAAGGACAAAGGCATGCTTGTATAAAACAACTAAATAGAGAAAAGCATTTTTCTTGAAAATTCTTTTTCTCTATCTTATTGACTTTGATGAATCTATTTTATCATCATGAAAATGATTTTGATTTGATGATTTGAATTTAAATGAGCTTTATCTTGATTTTTTGAGATTTATAACTTGAAATTTACCCTATAAAAATCAAGATCTTTTATCCTCAATGTTTCTTTCTAGCATCTACTATCCAAATGAATCATGATTTTTCGGAACCACAATTCTTTTTATGATTCATAATGAATTGAAAAATTTATGATTTAAAATTATGCATGCAATTGCTTTTTATTGTGATGATATATGCATATAATGTGTCTCATGAATGCTCTAAATAATGAATGCTTGGTATCGTGATCAAAATATTGATAAATACTATAATTTGTTACCAAAATGATGTATCATGTATGATATGCCCACAGTGAAGTAAGGATACAAATGTAAAGCTTTTATCCTCAATGTTTCTTTCTAGCATCTACTATCCAAATGAATCATGATTGGTATCATTGCGATATTTCTTCTTGTCATGTACTAAAGAAAAAATTTTCCTAAATGAATCATGATTTTTCGGAACCACAATTCTTTTTATGATTCATAATGAATTGAAAAATTTTATATGCTTGAATTAATATCTTGTTCTCCGACAAGATTGAATGAATTTTATCTATATCATGATCTCCTAAGTTTTTCCTTTATTTAAGAGGAGATTTTTCAAAAGAAATAATATCTTTTGATATTATCTTTTCATGATATGATTTTTATGTAATTCCCTGTATTCATGAAATATTTATCTCATCACCCAATAACTCTTCTTGATATTCCTTATGTGATGATATGAATACATGAAATATTCATTAATTTGTTTTGGTGTATGCAAATAAGAAGTTTCGATCATGCATGGTAGGATGCAATTTGACAAATTAATACCATCATGATTTGAAAAATTTATGATTTAAAATTATGCATGCAATTGCTTTTTATTGTGATGATATATGCATATAATGTGTCTCATGAATGCTCTAAATAATGAATGCTTGGTATCGTGATCAAAATATTGATAAATACTATAATTTGTTACCAAAATGATGTATCATGTATGATATGCCCACAGTGAAGTAAGGATACAAATGTAAAGTTTTAAAATTGTACATATTTTAATTTAAAAACATAATGATGCACAAATAAGATTGATACTTACCTTTGTCATGATTTAGAAATTGATGTAAAGGGTCTTTCTTTCTTTTTGCCAATGACAAAGGGGGAGAAAGAGTTGCTAATGTGCTATCTTGAATTAATGTAAAGGGTCATCTTAAAGAGAAATTAGCTAGCTTGCACAAGTCAAGAAAATGTAAAAACTTGCTTATTTTCTTGCACATCTAAAGAGAAGATACAAATGTAACACTTGCCAAATTGTTTGCTTGCCTCATGTAAATGTGGACACAATCACTTCTTGTCTTGTTGTAACAATTACTTTTTAATGCCCCTTGCTTTGATGACTACTAATCCTTGATGTGTTTTACTTGATGAATTATTTGGTGAGCATATGTAGAGTAAGGAATATTAATTGAACATTATTTTCGGATTTTCCTTGAATCTCTTTACGTTACTCATTTTCAAATTTTTCTTAATTACTTCACGTTGAAATTAAATATTTCTATAACATGCTTACTTTGAAAATCTTGTGCCTTGGTTTCCATGATGTGCATGTTGAAGATTCATACTCTCTTAATGTGTCCAAATGCATGAACTTATTAAGATTATTTTTTGGACTTTCTTGATTCATTCAATTGCTATGATGAGAATTTTACACTATTAATGCCTTAATAACATGTTGGAAATTATGTGTTTTGGATACAAAAATTTTCATGATAATAAGCATGTTTTATCTTCAAGATTGTATTTGAAAATCTATAGCAAAACCTTGTTTGAATGCATGAAAGTATTAAATTTTATTTTCGGATTTTCTTGATCCTAACAATATTTTCTTGATACATTATTCTCTTCCGGACTTAATAAGAATGTCATATCGAGTTTGATTCATATCATTGATTTTTGACATATGGAATCAACTAGCAAATGCATCTCTCATAGACTTATCATGTGAAAAATATTTTTCAAGAAATGGATTTGATGATTCCTTCTTATAAACTCCTTCTTGAAAAAAAAAAAAGGGGAAGATACTTTTTACTTGCAAGGATTTGATTCACATATATATTTGATCCTTGTAAAAATGAAGAGTGCTTTAAATCTCTTATCGATTTTAACTTCATTCGAGTAATCTCACAAATGGCTTTCCTCCTTCATGCAAAAAGATAACACAAATAAAAAGGAAGAAGTAATCTCTATATCATGTTTTCCTTAAGATGTTTATATAATTGGTATCCTATCACTCATTGTTGAAAAATGACATGAACATAGTTATGGCATGAATCATTACCGCACTTATATTTAAAATTTGCTTATATCGTTCTCCTTTTTGTTAATGACAAAGGGGGAGAAATATATGAATTGATGCTATGAGTGCCATATTTGAATTTGAATTATGTTAAGATATCAAGAACTTGCATCGCAATTTTACATATTGATATCTTGCCATGTGATGAAATGCTATGATTGCTAAACACTTGAAATGTTTTCATCATGTTAAGATATCAAGAACTTGCATCGCAATTTTACAAGTTAATATCTTGCCATGCGATGATTGCTAAACACTTTGAAATGTTTGCATTATGTTAAGATATCAAAAGCTTACATCGCAATTTTACATGTTGATATTTTACCATATGATGAATTACTACGATTACTATCATTCACATTTGAAATGTAAAATTTGAAAATGGATGTCAAGCCTTGACATCATTTTCAGAGAGATACATCATGATAGGAATCATGATGGGAGTATTGATAAGGTTAAATGATCTTAACTTATCAATATGTCTCTTGAATTCAAAGGCTTTGAATTCAAGAATGACTTATCTCAAATATGGCATATAGATAGGGGGAGTTATGATTAACTCTATCATCAATTGATTGTCATCATAAAAAAGGAGGAGATTATTGAATCTCGGATTTTGATGACGAAATCAATTGATGGGTTAATTGATCTAATCCATATTATTGAGTTAAGTGTGCAGTATTAACTACGATAGCTTGAAGACATAAAGCAAGTCTACCGGAGTCAAGTTCGATGGGTATTCAAGAGTCCGCTGAAAGTTCGAAGAATCATCGGAAGTGCTACCGGAACCAACCGAGAAGGAATCGGGGACTTGCCGAAGTTTTTGGAAGTCCACCGAAAAGATCGTCGGGGGTTCGCGGAGATCACCAAGAAGATTCGATTACTTGCCAAAGACTCGTTGAACTCGCCATAAGACCGGGAGCCAACTAGGAGTCCGCCAGAAGAAATCCGAGGGTGTATCGGAAGTCCGCCGGAAGTTCACCGGAAAGCTCGTCGGAAGGAAACTCGACATTGCAAGTTAAAAACCTACTTAGGACTATGTCTTAACTTCATAGTTTGTATGTAATTAGGGTTAGGATTAAGAGTTAATCCTATAACCTGGTTAGGAGCCAACTGGGCCCGAATATGAACTGGTTTGGGCCAAATTTGGAGCCCAACCAATGACCCGTAAGGTCGGGCGGTGGCACCGCCCAAAACCCGAAAGGTCAGCGGTGGTACCACCGGACTAGGCAGTGGCATTACCCAGCACCCGAAAGGTCGAGCGGTGGCACCGCCAATACACGATCAAATTGACATTGACAGGCGGTCAATTGCCATCAAATTGACATTGACAGGCGTTGCACCGCCAACTCCGGGAACCTAAAGGAATTCAAAATTTGGAGCTCAAATTTGAATCCTCTTGGGGTCTATAAATACCCCTCAATCCTCAGCAGAGAAGAAACCTTTTTGAGAAGTTAGAAATTGAGAAAAAGCATTAGCAAAGTCTTGTTTTCAATAGCTTAAGTGTTCACCTCCCTCTTTCTCTTTGAAAAATCTGTAAGAGTGTGAACCACTTGTAAAAAGGTTGTAAGAGGGGTATTTGGTCCTTCCCCTTCAAAGTGATTTGCTAGTGGAAGTTGGGAGCCTCATCGAAGAAGGCTTCGCAAGTGGATGTAGGTCATTTGACTGAACCACTTTAAATTGTGGTGTTCCTTGAATGTGTGAGTGTTTAACTTTTTGAAACATTTATTTACTTAGTAGCAAACTTTTGGTTTTCATCTCCCTATTCTTAAACTTCCTTTACTCGAGCTATCTTTACTAAATCATTTTTCATCGAATCGAAATCTCTACACATTTACGAATCGATTTCAAACTTACGAGATTTAATCCACTGCACTAGTTCACCCCCCCCTCTTAGTGCCGCTCCAATCCTAACAGGAACTCTATTCAGAATGTAAGCTGTACTCTCTAGGGTGTATCCCCAAAATGAGATTCGTCGATCGGTGAAGCTCATGATGGACCACACCATGTCTGATAGTATATGATTCCTCCTTTTAGATATACTATTGAGCTGAGGTGTATAAAAAGGTGTCCATTGGGATAGAATCTCATAGTCATTAAGGAATTGGGTGAACTTTGTACTCAAGTACTTACCTCTTCGATCTAATCGAAGAGTCTTGATACTCTTTCCAATCCGATTCTCTACGTCATTCTTATATTTACTGAATTTTTTGAAAGCCTCAGACTTGTACTTCATTAAGTACATATGTCCATACCTTGAGAGATCATCAATAAAGATAATCAAGTAGGAGTAATCACTAATGGCATGAGTTGATATGAGACCATATATATCACTATGTATGATTTCCAACAACTTAGTGGCTCTCTCTCAAGTTCCACTAAATGGAGATTTAGTCAATTTTCCAAAAATACAATACTCATAAGTTGCTTATGACTCATAGTTGAATAAATCTAGATATTCATCCTTTAGCAACTTTTGAATCCTTTCCTCATAAATGTGACCTAGCCTACAATGCTAGAGGTATGCATTGTTCACCTCATCTTGTTTCCTCTTAGACACTTACATTCATGATATGTGGAGTAATGTCTAACATAAACAAACCATTATGCAATGCTCCTCTTGTAATGATCTTATCATCTAATAATATTGAATAACCATTGTACTCAAAAACTAATTTATATCTATTAATTATCAAACACAAAATGAAATAATATTTTTGATAATAGAATGAACAAAATAGCATGCATCCAATACAATAATAGCTCCACCAGGTAGATGTAGAGTGACCTCGCTAATAGCTACTGTATTTACTTTTGCTCCATTGCATATCTTAAGATCCATCTCACCTCTCACCAGTCTCCTAAGTCTTACCAGAACTTGCAACGAATTACAAATATGATAAGCACTACTAGTATCCAATACCTATGTGTTATCATATGAATTTGATAAATGGAGACTGATCATGAATGTACCTGAAGCTTCTCCAATCTTCTGTTTCGCCCTCTTTGTAAGGTACTCTTTGCAGTTCCTCTTCCAGTGCCCATCTTTGCCATGGTGGAAGCACTGGCCTTTGTCCTTCGGTGGGTCCTTCATAACAACCTTTGCTTTACCCGGTTTGCTCATGCCCTTTCCCTTCTTGAGAGACTTTTCTGCCTTCCTTTTCTTTCTAGTCTCACCAGTATAGAGAATTGGCTTATCTTTCTTGATAGTACTCTCTACCTCCCTCAACATATTGAGAAGGTCAAGAAGAGTCACCTCAAGCTTGTTCATATTAAAATTAATTATAACTGTGAAAAAGAATCTGGTAGGGATTGAATCACAAGATCTGCACACATGTTATCCTTTAGGACCATTACTAGACCCGTGAGTTTCTCTATTTACTCAATCATCCTTAGGACATAGTTCTGAACTGGTGTCCCCTTAGTCATCCTAACGCGGAAGAGACTCTTGGATATCTCATATCGTTGAGTCCTTCCCTGTTCCTCAAATAGTTTGCAGACATATAGGAGAATGGATCTGACATCTATTTTTTCTTGTTGTCTCTATAACTCAGGAGTCAAGGAGCCCAACATGTAACATTAAGCAAGAGTGGAATCATCTATATACTTCACGTAGTGAGTCATCTATATACCATATCCTTAGGTCACTAGTGACATCTCTATGTCATAGGCAAGATCTCGAATTGCAATATAGGTGAGCCTCGAGGGACTCGACCAACTCAACCTACGTTGTAAATCGATTTCTTCCTATAATGATGGAAGACCACGTGGGTCAATCTAATTGCCTCACATTTATCGACTTAATATTATCAAGAGAGAGGATTTTATTTCGATCTCCTAATATGACTGTCACACATATACATATTTAATATATATCTACCCATCTACTATGTGTATATATATTTAATATATATCTACACATGCAAATATACATACACATCTACTATGTGTATAAACAATCACACATCACATGAGCAATCATACTATATGATCATGAACCACACCCTAATGTGATCAGGCCTGAGCTAGTGAGTCCAATCACTCACATCAAGATCTATGTTTGCAATAGGGCATATCTATGTGTTAGGACTCTAGCTAGGAGAGTCCTAATTGATAAGGGCATTCATGTAAAACCTACCTAAGCTGCCCCTTATTAAAGAGGTAAAGAGGTCGGCTAGGGTTTGGAAGTTATTTCTTAAAGAAGAATTTGGAGTTGTAAAGGAATAGGAGTCTTGAGTAGAAGTCTTAATTAAGTAGGAGTCTTGAGTAGGAGTCCTATTAGGAGTTAGGATTTAGAAACCCCATAAATAGCCATATATTCATCCTCTTTTGACAAACAATAGATGAATCTTTTCTGCAGCCTTTGTGCAGCAACCTGGAGGAAGGAACCCCTATAGAGTTCCAAGGAGGCCGATCCCCTAAAGAGATCAACCCCAAGCTTAGAATCTACAAGGGTTCTAACACTTTGTATCAGAGCAGCGTTCTTGGCATCTCACTGCCCTTCCATAGCTATCCATCATCCCTCCACAGCCGTCCAAAGCAATTCCCACAATTGCTTAAAAGATCGTCGCCAAATTCCGTCGTCATCTCCACCACCGCGGATCATTCTTTAATCTCCCCATAAATTGCAACATATTCTAGTTTCGTATCTTACTGCTGCTGCAATTTAGTTATCCTTATTCAAAAATCCAAAAAAAAATTATTCCTATATTGCTGCATAAACTTTTCGTCACAAAGTTTTCATCTCTACGACGAAAGATACATTGCAGAATTTCAGCAGCATAGCACAGTCTGTTTGATCTTGCTACTATATTTTTTCTATCCAAATCTCTATGAAATTTTTATGATAGCTTTGACACTTTCTAATAGCAGATTTCTCTTTGGTTTTGTCAAAAAATTCTTAATATAAACCATTGATCTTTTACGTCTAATCTGCTATACTTAAAAATCTGTACTACAAAATTTTAGCCGCATAGCATAGTTTGTTTGATCTTGCTACTGCATTTTTTCTATCCAAATCACTATGAAATTTTTATGATAGATTTAATACTTCCTAATAGTGGATTTCCTTTTGGTTTTATCAAAAAATTCTCAATATAAACCACTGGTCTTTTACATCCAATCTGCTACACTTGAAAATCTATGCTGTAGAAAATTTCAGCCGCATATTGTTGCCTTAACCGATCTATTTGTAATCTTTTTTGAAAAAAATTTCTTCTACACTTTATAAATCATCTTGGCTTCCATCTAAAATTGATCTATTGAGGAATTCATCTCTAAAAACAATTTTGTGTTGCTGCAAATTTTTGTTACAAACCGCTGAAATTTTTCGACGAGAATTCTGCTATCGCAACTTACACCAATTTCCTTGCTGTTATACTGCCAAAATTTTTTTGATTAAATTGTATCTCCTTACTATCATATAAACTGAGATTCTGCTGTCAATTCCCTCCTCAAATCTCTCAAGTTTGTGGTAGAAATTTCATCGAGAAACCGCTGTTTCTTCGACGACAATTCTGCTCTTACAAGACAACACAATTCTGCAGCAAACTTTCACTGATTTCTATCAAACCTTTGCTGCCATCTACTACAGATCTAAAACTTTCATCCACAGCCCTAAAACTCCACCAAACCACACCCTCAAACTGAACCTAAAACAGCCACAAAACAAGCCTAAACCGTAGTCTACATCCATCAATCCACTAACCCTTTCGACCATCACTTCTCTTAACCCATACTTGTCTTTAACCCGACAACAAAAGAGAGATCTTAACATCACAGATTTGGAGGCATATACTATGGCATCTAAGAAAGCAATCAATGCTAAATTTGAAGCCTTGGAGGCATGAATGGAGGATAAGATTCGAACTCTCTTTACCGAACTCAATTTGGGCTGATCACTAAGCCCGAAGAAATCACATCAAGGAGAGAGCTCTAACCAATCGCACCAAGCCCGAAGAGATGATTTCCAAGAGAGGGGAGGTTCTATGACTGACCTCAACTATCCACGTATAAGGGTGGACTTCCTTAGATGGGAAGAAGGAGACCCGATTGGTTGGATCTCGCGCGCGGAGCGATATTTTCGGTACCACAAAACCGCGGACGCATCTATGGTGGAAATTGCGGCTATACATCTTGAAGGGGATGTCATATAGTGGTTTGACTAGTTTAAATATACTTATGGAGTCCTCTCATGGCGACAATTCAAAGAAGGACTATTGATCCGCTACGGACCAACCGATTACGAGAACATTGACGAACAACTAGCAAAGATCCTACAAACCTCTAACATTCAGGAGTACCAAACTAGGTTTGAAATGTTATCTAATCAAACTCATGATTAGTCTCAAAAATAACTATTGGGGACCTTCATTGAGGGCTTGAAGCCGGAGATCCGGGGAGAAGTTAAAGCACGATAACCGTACACGCTTATGGCAGCCATCTCTTTCGCACGACATCAAGAGGAGCGATTGAACCATGAAGCCTGGAGGACTAGGATCGCTTCTCAACCTGCAATGTAGAAGCCCTCACCCCCCCATACTATCAACCGAGTCCCTGCACTAAAAATGATGACAAGAGAAGAGCTTCGGGAGCGATCTACGAAGGAGTTATGTTGGCACCGCGACGAGCCGTGGAGCCATGAGCATCGCTATAGAAAAGAGAGAAATCTTATGATTGAACTAGTAGAAGAAGAGGTCATTGAATATTTAGAAGAGAGACTTGATAATGAAGAAGAAGATGCAGAAGAAGAGCCACAACCGACCGAAGTTACAGTACATGCACTAGCCGGCTACTCAAACCCGCAAACGATGAAAGTTGAAGGCCTTCTCAAACAACAATCGATCACTGTTCTCATTGACATGGGCAGCACTAATAACTTCCTAGACAATAAGGTTGCTGTCCAGATGGCCTTACCTATCGAGTATTACAGTAGGTTTGACGTCAAGTTCACCGACGGACGGATTTTGAAGTGTGATCGTAGGCGCCCGCGGGAGAAACTATTACTACAGGAACAAGAGATAATTGCAGATTTCTTCCTCCTCCCTCTTGATGATCATGAGGCCATGCTCAAAATTGAATGGCTGATAATATTAGGTGATGTTTTCTAAAATTTTATGAAACTAATTTTGAGATTTTATAGTAAAGGAAAACAGGTGATTGATTCTACACGGGAAACATGGGGGCGACATAATGACGATTTGCACACAACAAATGGAGAAGGTTTTGCATAAAGTATGCAGCGGATTTTTGGTACAACTTGAGCAGCAAACTAAGGGAGAGCCAATAGAATTTGAAGATCCAAACCTACTTCCTTTGCTTGCTGAATTTTCAGATATATTTGACAAACCGTGCAACCTACCTCTTGCCCATTGGCATGATCATTGTATACCGATTCTTCTGAGCAAACCTCCTACAAATACTTAGCTATATCAATATTCATATCTATAGAAGGATGAAATAGAAAGGATTATAAAAGAGAAGCTCAAAACAGGAGTTATTCAGCTAAAGTTGCAGCCCCTACTCTTCACCGGTGCTCTTCGTATGAAAGAAGGACAGAACATGGCGAATGTGCATTGATTACCGAACCCTCAACGGCATAACCGTCAAGGACAAATACTCTATTCCAATAACAGATGAATTGCTAAATGAAAGGGAACACAAATCTTCATAAAGCTGGACCTTTGATCCAAGTATCATCAAATATGAGGGTGCAAAGAAGATATACTGAAAATCACCTTTTGAACACACAACGGCCACTACGAATTTTTCCTTTCTTCACTAGAAGGTGGAATATCTTGGGCATATCATATCAGAGGAAGGTGTGACAGTGGACCCCTCCAAAATTGGAGTAATGCAAAACTGGCTGACCTCGAGGAACATAAAATTGCTACGTGGCTTTCTCGGTTTAATACGTTACAATCGCAAGTTCATGAAAAACTATGGAAAGATCAATGCACAACTTATTCCCTTACTGAAAAAAGATATCTTCCAATGGTCGGACAAAGCCTCAGTTGACCCTTCATTATTGAGGTCGATGCATCTGGTGTAGGAATTGGAGTCATTCTCATGCAAGATGGTCGACCACTCGCATATACTAGCAACGTATTATCTCTCTCCCATCAAAATATGTCAATATATGATAAGGATATGCTCGCCATTGTGCGCGCAGCAACGAGGTGGAGACCCTATTTGGTCGGTCGATGATTGCAAATTAAAACTGACCATAAAAGCCTCAAGTACTTATTGGAGCAAAGGATATCATCCCCTAAGTAGCAAAAATGGGTAACAAAACTTCTTGGATTTGATTATGAAATAACTTACAAAAAGGGGAAAAAGAATGTTGTTGCAGATGCGCTTTCACAACTACCCGAGCAAGCTGAACTTTCGGCCGTTTCACTTCCGACTAGCAACTTCCTTGAGGATATTAAGATGGAATGGTAGGAAGATCCGAAGACTACTAAGATTATAAAAAAATTGAAGAAAGCACCAAACTTCTTGGCTCATTACAATTGGGACTCAAAAGGATTACGCTATAAGGGACGCATTGTGCTTGTGCCAAATTCTACTTGCACCTTCACGAGCAGATTTTGGATAGAGTAATTCCATATGCAGGGCACTAAATTAAAAAGGAGTACGGTGTATCACCCATAAACCGACTGCCAGACAGAAGTGGTAAATAGGTGCTTGGAGACAGCCCAAAGTCACCCACCAAATATGACTACCCAAGGAGAACTCCAGAACCAGTCGAGTGCCATTATTGATCGACAGATCATGACTCGACGACGACGACCCATTATTGAAGTACTAATACAATGGGCGAACTTACCAGTAGAAGGTGCCACTTGGGAGAACTATAACGACTTGAAGATCAAATTCTCAAAATTCATGGATTATCAGCCTCGAGGACAAGGCTGATTTGAAGAGGGCGGGTCTGTTAGGACTCTAGCAAGGAGAGTCCTAATTGATAGGGGCATTCATGTAAAACCTACCTAAGCTAACCCATATTAAAGAGGTGAAGAGGCCGGCTAGGGTTTGGAGGTTATTTCTTAAAGAAGAATTTGGAGTTGTAAAGGAATTAGGAGTCTTGAGTAGGAGTCCTATTAGGAGTCTTGAGTAGAAGTCTTAATTAACTAAGAGTCTTGAGTAGGAGTCCTATTAGAAGTTAGGGTTTAGAAACCCTATAAATAATCATGTATTCATCCTCTTTTGACAAGCAATAGATGAATCTTTTCTGCAGCCTTTGTGCAGCAACTTGGAGGAAGAAACCCCTATAGAGTTCTAAGGAGGCCGATCCCCTAAAAAGATCAACCCCAAGCTTAGAATCTGCAAGGGTTCTAACACTATACCCTATGATCGTCTATCTCATCCTTGTTAGTTCCATCGACATCTCGATATATCTCCATGCGTCGTGATCTTTCATCTCGAACTCGTGGGTTCCGCTATCGCCTCCACACTCTTGTTATGCCTCCTCATATGATTACAACTTAATCATAGACATACGAGCCCAATAATAAATGAGAATAAAATTGGAGGCTCGTAGGCCCCAATAATAATAATAATCACATCATATATACACACATATCACACGGTCCATGATCATCCATCCATATCATACATCCATATCATACATCCATGTCATACACCACATATACACACATCCTCACCATGTAGGACTACTAGATAATAATTATAATAATTAATTAAACTATTTAATTAATTATTCTATAATATTTTGGGAACCCTACCATAGGGTGCCCCAAAATGATAGGTTGTTCCTTGAGTGGCTAGGAAATTGTTGAGTCTCGAATTTTGATGATGAAACTAATTGATGTATTTTTTATCTAATGTGCATTTGAGTGATGCAGGGCTAACATCGATCAGGAGAGGCAAATTGATTAAAGCAGGAGGAATCAAACATTGGGCCGGAGCAAACATGTAAGTAGATTGGACGTCGTGCCAAAGGATCGGTTGACGTATCAGTAGAAGGCTTCGGGTCGAGAATTTAGGCATCGGGCCTAGAAGAGCGAACATTGTACTAAGGAGATCAGAGTTGTGGAGGTCAACATGTCGATTGGGCAAAGGCCGCAAAAGAGGACGATGTGCCGAAGGATCGAACGAAGTGCCGAAAGAACCAATGACATGTCGAACAACACATGATTAGTGCTTATAATAATTTGCCTATATCAAGTTAGTTTAAGTTCTAATTGGGTTGGTTTAGAATGTAATTAGGCCAACTCAATTAGGGGCCGATTGGGCTCTAGTTTGGGCTATGTTAGGCCAAGTGAAAAGCCCAAACAGTGACCCAGTAAGTGGCACCGTCATAGCACAATATCGAGACTATGTCAGGCGGTGGTATCACCCAGACATAATCTCCGAGAGACTATCAGGTGGTGGTACCGCCAGTCTAGGCGGTGGTACTGCTCAGTGTCAGTGTTAGTGCTGCAGGCGGTGGTACTGCTAGGACCTCGGAAACCCTGGATGAGATATTTTTAGGCTCCAAGTTTGAATCCACTTGAAGCCTATAAATACCCCTCTCATCCTTGGTTAACGCATACAAGCACAAAGAGTTTAAAAGTGAGAAAACACTATTGCAATTACTTAAGAAATCCCCTCCTCTAAATTCTAAGTTTAGAATTCTATTTAGTGAGTGCATATAAAGGTTGTCTCCTAAACCTATAAAAAGGAGAAGAGGGGTGTAAAGGGGTAGTTAGTCTTCACCCATTGAAGGAAGACAAATAGTGGTTGCCGGTGGCCTTGAGATGTAGGTCACGACGACCGAACTATTATAAAATCTGGTTTGCATTTATTTTGAGCAATTTACTTTCATAGCAAACTTCCTCCTTACTTTGTTTTCACTATGCTTACGAATAAACACGTGTTTCAAGTTAACATCTTTCTGAGATCAGTTTTAATCAAAATGAATATTTTCTGAAATCGACATTTTTATCCACTGCACTAATTCACCACCACACACCCCCCCTCCCCCTTCTCCTCCTCTTAGTGTTGACTCATTCCTAACAGAAATCTCAACCATTAAGGACTCCTTTGTGGACAAGAATCCTAGGCCACTAGACTGCCTTGTGGCTAGGAAATCCTAGCCACCAAGGAGTCCTTTACAGATAAGAAACTATGGCTGCAGGGTAGCCATTTCCTAGCTGCCTGGGTGCCCCATGCGACCAGGAGTCCTGGATACCAAGGCAACCCTTGCGGCTAGGAAACCCAGGCCATCAGGGGTGCCCCTTGCAACTAGAAAACCTGGCTACAAGGGCTACCACATCCATGGTCGAGAGCCCTTTTGTGGCTCTCAACCTTGCAGTTCTTGGCTAGGCTGAGAGTAGCAAGGTGCTGCTCTCGACCAAGGCTGCAAGCAGCCTTCGGCCATGGTGAAGGGCAACAACAGTTGCTACCCTTTTTTCTCCCCTTTTATGTCAACTTCCTTGACATCAAAAGCTCTCTATAAAATACCTTATTATAGAGAAAAAGTTATAGCACAAATCTATAATCTATGAAAAAAAAATTGTAGCAATCGCGTAAAATAATTTCAATGTGATTGAACACAACACACAGTTTAAAAGTCAATCTTTTACACGAGCAACCTTGCTCTGATACCACTGTTGGGAAATCTGGGGTGACATCATATGTGTAATGGAAGAACAAAAAAAAAAATCCTAGAATTCCTATAGAAAAAAAGTTTCTTATCGTCATGCAAAAGTTGGTGTGTAAAACCCATGAAATTGAAATAATGGGTCACTAGTCTAGTAACAAGCTTCCATACCTCATTTCCTCTCAAATTGATTCAATTCCTCTTGCAATTGCAATGCCCAAAAATCATCTTTCGACAGGCCTCGTCATGCTTTAGGTTCGATTGAGAGAGAAAGGCATCATTAGCACAAAATCTTGAAAGAAACGAGTTTTGAACCCCTTGTGATGTATCCCTCCTATATTTGCTCTTTTGGATGAGCATCTACATACTTCCATTCCTTGGGTAAGGAGATTTTGGAAGAAATGCTCCAAGTTGCTATTTTGAGGAGGGGGTTCCTTTAAATCCAATTTCCAAACCATATCATCATCAAATCATTTTTCTTTACTCCTCCGGAAATTGCATTAAAAATTACATTAATAGACTCTTCTAATAACTAATTCTTTTGTTAAAACAAAAAGCTTTAGAAACTGACGAGTAACCAAGAAAGATCTTCATCGGATTTAGCATCAATTTTCCTAAGGCATCCCTTTCATTTAAATAAAGGCATTTCACACACCGAAAACTTTAAAAAAGAAACTTTGGTGTTTTGGTTATTCCATATTCAGAGGAGTATTTTTGATAGAGATGGTCTTATTAGAACCCTATTCAGGATGTATCAAGCCGTATTCACGTCTTCGGCCCAAAAGACTTGGGTATACTATGTTCCCCTTCAACATAGTTTCTGGCCATTTTCTATGATTTCTATTTTTCTTTGCTACTACTTCCCTGGTTTGTTGAGGGTTTTCTTGGAGTAGAGAAGTTGGTGGTTTATATTCCATTAACTTCACAAAATTTTGGAAAATCACGGTTTTGAAAAATTCGCCACCTTGATCACTCCGAATTGATGTACATCATGAACCTTTTC
>CM017198.1:12604103-12611603 GCA_004837865.1 Musa balbisiana
AATATATAATCTCCCTAAGTAAAAATACTATCTCACATGTGGATTTAAGTTTTATGAGTTTTTGTACACCAATCTTTGCACAATGAGAAATATTTTTTTGGAAAATTTAGGGTTTTTATTTTCTATTCTTCCGCTACGTATGTGATGTAGCCCTTACATTTCCCAACAGGGACTTCAGGATAGCAATCTCACCCTAGAGTTTTAGTAATTCATCCTTCATTTAATATTTATTTTCTTAAATCATCTTCAACTGGTATGTCAGTTGGGTATTATTCTACATGAGATTCTCTACATATTTTTGGGCCTAGATCAACTTTATTTCTTATCAACTAACTTGCCTCCAAGTCGGCATTTGTCTTATGTTAGTAATTATTTGTGAGTCAATCAAACTTGATCGATTAATACCATAAGATAGTGGTTGCATTGCACTAAACAAGTGTCTTAGAAGACCAACATAAAGAAAGAATAGATCGAACTATAACTTTTATAAGTTGTTGCAACTTAACCCCACTCTTTGGAGTCAATCAATAGCTCAAAGGGCACACCTTCTTATCCAATGCCAAAATCAGGGATTCTCATAGGTACTTGACTAACTATGTTCATCCTTCTATATCACATTAGACACCTTTAGGCCCTGGTGAAGGAGGTCAATTTGCATTTGCACAAATCAATGGTAAATTGATGCCTTGACTTCTTCTATATCGTCCTCCTTTGGGCACAAGAGCATTGGGCTACTGGCTTCTCGAAACCTTGTTGTCACAAAGTCTTGACAACCTTTTCTTCACCATAACATAGTATTTCCTTGGTGGCATCTCAATTGGAGCACTCCCTTTTGCATGAGTTATGGAGGGATTTCAACTCCTCGGTTAGGGAAATAGGAGTGATAGGGGCATTCGAGTCAACATGAGTGGCTAAGGCTGCTCCCTTCTCTTCCTTTAGAATCTAGAGATTCATTCTTGCAATAAAAACATCTAAGTTAGGTGTTGGGAGAACAGTACTAGAAGAGAAAAGAACTAAGGTGCTAAAAATGTACCTCGAGGAATCGAGCTTAGGCCGATATCAATCAATAAGTCTTCCATCCATTTGATGGTTAAGAAAGAGGATAAGACCTTTATCAACTAAAATACCTAACCATTTTTCTCAAAAGTCAAGAAGAGAAGCGGGAATTGGAGATGGACTGGGGAAATAGTTAAAACTAAAATCTCAAAATCGATCTTTCATATAAAAAAGTCACCCCATTCGGCCTTTGTTAGAGGTCAGGACACTTAGATTTTAAACCCTTCTCATGCTATATGACAGTACCCCTAGCTCTCTTGTAGATTCAAAAATAGACATGGAAAAGATTTAATATTAGAGTTATGCTAGCATGGCAATATTTGACATATGAGAATGCAATATTCTCCACTAGTAAAGACACGTTGGAATGAGTCGATGAAATGAGAACTAAAATCGAACCTCTAAAGCATCAACATGAAAGCACAAGTATCTACATATCACTTATAGGTACAAATTGCAAGTTGAGATAATGACATTTGGCACTCAATAGCGATCCAGCACTAGATGTGCTAGTGCTTCAAGAACTCGAAATCAAGGTAGAATCTTGATCATAGAAACCCTTCACCCTTGTCATCCCCTTTGAAGAAGAAGATTGGACCCTTCCTGGCCTTGGACTATTCACCTTAACCCCCTCAACCATTTGTTCACTAGGGATTTAGGACTTAAACAAAGTAAAAGAGGCCATTACTTGGCCTGAACAGGAGAAAGAAGAGAAGTGCTCTGAAAGTCGAATAGACTAGAGGTAGGGAAGGCTAGGAACTCAAAAGGCTCGAGGGCTCAAAATGCAAAGTGTGCCTCTCCTCCTTAGGGAAGGGCCCTTATAACTTTATATATTGTTTTACCTACTAGATGTCTTGTCATTTGAATTTTATTCTTCAACTTCTCACTTATTTTTCTCGCTCATCAACTTTATGCTCAATGAAGAGATTGATCAACACGAGCATTGACTTCTACCTTGCTATCAAATTGTTATATGAAGTGTCATTCTTAAGCCAAATGCCGAAGAAGATTGTCCAATGTGCCCTACCCTAAACATAAAAGGTTACCCAATATATCCTCCTTAGGCTAAGTATCCAAGGTTACCTAATACATACATTTCAAAAAACATCAAATGTATCAAATGTTGCCCGATGTATACTTCTCGAGCTAAGCATGGAAGATTGATCGATATACCCTTCTCGAGCTAAACATTAAAGATTGTCCAATATATCTTCTGGCTAAGAATTAAATATTATTTTATGCACCCTTATCAATCAAATTATGTCTTCATCTATCTTTGCAAAAAAAAATAATTATTATAAATTTTGCATTTGCATGACACAATTGTTTGTAACAAAGGTATGAACTATGGCGGTAGCATCTTGAGCTTATTAGGTATGATGACTAGAGTCCAAATGATAAGAGGGATACACGCGCAAGGGTTAATCATCCCATGAAATACTTAGCTTACGGAGCTGGGAAATACTTTAGAACCCCTATTTCTCCTTGTTTCACCTCTGTTTCAACGTAGCCCACTACGGGGTAAAGAACTGAAAGTACTGGCGCGGAAAAGTAAAGCAGGCAGCCCATCGCAATGGAGTAGAAGCGGGCCTTTGCAGTGATTAGACTAGCTCTGGAAGGGGGACATCCTTAAGTAAGTCAGAGCTTATCCTTATCTGAGAAGTCTAACGACTTCACTACTCTAATCTAGATTCATAACCTAGTTCTTCAGTCATATCTGAACCTTCCAATTCCTACTTTCGGAACCTACCTAGGGTCGCCTCTCTCCCATTGCTTGTTGGGGATGAAACTCGAAACTCCCCTCTGCGCAGATCACTAGGACCTGTCTCACATTACCGTTCCTTATTGCATGCCTATGCGATATTTACTTAATCATATTCCTATGCACAGACAAAATCCAGAAAACTATGCTGTTTCATGTGCTAAATGAGAGCATGAGTTGATCATAATCAGAAGGTAACATCAAAAAGCTTCATCCCAAGAACAAGTAAATTCAGCTAATAAACAGGCATTTCTCAAATAAAATCAACAAAGACATGACAGCCTTGTGATTAAACCTTACAGAACATTACAAAAGCCACAGAAAATTCACGGTGTCTCATATTTTGCCCTAGAGGCTGCTTATTCCTCCTCGCTGCGAACAAATGTATCTTTTTAAAATCGAGACGTGTGATGATGAACAAACCAAACCAACGTGTTGCTGCGTCATAATTGCACCATTCCAAAACAGTCTTCAACAGCAATCTAGATCACTTGTAAAGCTGTTTGATTCTTTTGGCAGCTTCCATTATGTTTGCTCTATGACCAAAGGTGCTGACCCTAACAAAGCCCTCACCTGCAGGTCCAAACCCGCTACCTGGGTTGGTGACCACATGCGCCTTCTCAAGAATCTCGGCAAACACATCACATCCCATGAGCTTCTGCCTGGAAAGTGTACCCAAACATATGGAGCATTTCTCCCACCATAAACATCAAAGGCAAGCGATTTAAATGTGTCAACAATTATCTCGGTGTTCTCTTTGTAGAATTTGATTGTTTCAACCATGGCCTGTACAATACCAAGGAATCTGGTAAGCATGTATCACCTATGCTAAGCAGCTCAATGTCAACAAAACTAACCTTCAGGCCCTCGGGAGAAAGGCAAGCCAGGCCTCCAGCTTGTGCTATGTTCGATGCACCATTAAAACAGGTACAAACTATGCAATTAAAATCCTTGGCAACAGGAAAACCATCAGGGAAAAGTAGTTCCTTCGGGACAACAGTCCAACCAAGGCGAACACCAGTGAATCCAGCAAATTTAGAAAAGGATGATGTTTCAATTGCTACCTACAAAAGAAAAGCTCACTTTTCCTCATAGTTTAATGTAAATAAATGGATGCTGCAGCTATTGAAACTGGAAGTTGAGGCCATATAGGCTTGATATTAATTTTCTTACCCAAGTAACTTTTAAGAATATATTCACTAGTGGAACTCCAAGATTAGCATTTACATAATGGATACTTGCTCAGATTTAGATACACGAAGGTAGTCTACGCGTCAAGTCAAGTGCTTCAGAAAGCTCCATGTTTAGCACATAGCAAAAAGAAGCAGTTGTTTGCTATAGAATGTCCTTAAAGGGTGTACACCATGCAAGGCTCTTGACGATAAGTCTGGGGAGAGCCAATGAAAGTGAACATACCTCTCAAAATCAAGAGTTGAACCCTAGTCTCCCAGGATGCAAATCAGCAACTTTACCGTATTGTACTGAAGACCACCCTCTGCAATATCCTTCCAATAATGAAACCTTTGGATGAAACATAGAATTACATATGTACAAAATGACACCTAGATAGACAGCAGCAGTTGGCAGCATTTCAAGTTGATGGTTGGAAATACAATTCTAGACATTAATGCAGTCTGAACCCTAGGATGCTCCCATTACATTAAAAAGTAAATTCCAACATTTATTGCTAGGATTTGGCATTTGTACGCATGCATCAGAAATAAAAATGTATTAGTCCAATATCCTCACTGAATGCAAGGAAAAACAAAGGGTTCTTCATGGTTTTCACAGGTGGTAAGTACAGCTTGAACCTTGGTATAAGTATGTAATCATGTGAACAATATTTCATTTGATACAGATAATAAATTCAAGATGGCAATAAGCAAGGACTTATACACTGGTCAAACCAATACATAAATACCCTAACATAAAGCTCAATACTAACATCAGCCATTCATTTTAATTTTTATTATTTAATTCAATGATGTCAGATGGTAAAAGTCTGTATATCATCCAGAATATAAATCTATCCTAACCATAATCATGTGTATAGATGCATTTACTTAAGCATAATATTGCATTTTTTTTACTATAATCATAAGTCAATTTGCGAAAGAAGATTGTTCCAGCACTGAACTCACCTCTTTAGCTCCAGGAATCTCATAAATAGAACATGGACTGTTGTCTGAAATATACAGGAAATAAGCAGAATCAAAAACAACAATTGAGCCATTGTCCTGTGCAAACTGAACCAGATGGATCAGCTGGTCTCTTGTTGTTGCTGAACCCGTGGGATTGTTTGGTGAACAAAAAAAATATAATATCAACATGTGAAATGGTTGACAAATCCGGGAAAAATCCATTCTCAGGTACACATCTCATGTATTCAATGTTTCCATATTTCTCAATATCCTTCTGAAATAAGCCAGTTTGTCCCACAATAACACTTGAATCTACATATGCCTGTAATAACAGTAGTCCTTAAGTAGACATATTTTACATATACCTTGAAGTTTGAAGATTTAGCTCCCTAATAGATGACCATAAACATAGAAATATACACGTTGCATTGACATCAAGCTATCCACTGAATACAAATGCCTAATGTTGATGCTCCTACTCCAAATAAGAATCAAAACCACATACTATAATAGCATTAACCATGTACAAATTTCAAAAGTAGCCTTCTATAATTAAAAAGAGAGAAAAGCATAAATTAAGGGTGTGCAGTGTAGTCTTACAGGGCACGATGGATCTTGAACTGCCATCTTCACTTCAGATCCAAAAAGGACCTGCAGAATGCATAAGAAAAGGCGTATAAAACCAGTTTATCCATGCAAACCACACCCTTCCCTCTGAACCACAAAAAGTTCCTCAACTTGTAGACTCATAGAGATTAGTCATCATCAATTTCAATATAGGAAATAGAACAAAAACAAAGTGAAAACATGAAATGAAAAACAACCTGAAGCCGAGATATATCACATTTTGCACCATCTGAGACAAACATATCAGTTTCTTCAATAGCAAGGTCTTTGTAATATGTTGAGGCTATAGCAGCCCTTAGTTTCTGCAGAAAAAGTCCAACAAGTAAACGAATTATCAAAACAATACATATTACATTCAACTTCAAAGAATTCACAAATTGTTACAGAAAAAGCTGGTTAAAAAACAAAAAAAGAGAGAGAGAATGGTGTGAAATATAAATAGTTACCTTGTCCCCTTGTTCAGCTCCATAACCACTATATCCCTCAACAGTTGAGAGAGGATGTGCTCTCTGCATAAATAATATATTCAATTTTTATACATGCAGAATAAGAAAAGATCCATGAATAATTCAAACAAATATGGCCTACACTAAATTAAAAGTCTAATATTGTTAACCTTTTAGTAAAATCTCTATAAAAATACTGACAGAAACCACTGAAAAAAAAAATTGTAACCAAGAAAGTGAAGTTTTAGTTAAAACTTCAGGAGCTGTCAAGTTAATTAACAAACTGATTCTCTGGAAATAATAGACTCATCCTCATGCCATCTTGTGATAATATTCAATGATATGCCATTTGACCTCATCTAACCTTGCATCTTGTTGTTGACCTCGGACACATGCCATATGACAGACTTTAGATATGATACAACTCCTTTTCATCTGTTTGTTGCTGTTAAACATGAACCTTAGTGAAAATACAACTTTATTTACACAATGTCATCACTCTCACCATAGCTTTGATTATTATAAAACTTCTCAGCAAGCAGAAAACTACATTCAAGAAGCACTTTGTTCAACAAATTTTGGTTAAAAGTAGATAAATATGAAAATAACAACCATATACAAAATTGATTGGCAAGTGTCTCACGAACTTAAGAAAATCATAAAAATTACAAAAATAAAAGAGAATCATGAGAATTATAGATTTTTAATGAGGCTAGATTTGATGTATTTCAATTGAAGATCATTGTGCAGCAATGCATTTCATTTACAATAAACATAGTATCAGTATTTCTACATATAATAAGGTTATAAAATTCAAGTTTATGCAGACATTGGCAGAACATAAAGAATACAAATAACCTATAAAAAGATTACATTTATTCCAATACAAGAGACAAGTTTTACCATAGCCATGGCAGAAGTTATAACTTCTGGAATGGGTTCTGTGGTGTCACCAATGCCAAGGCTTATGACTTGTGCATCAGGGTACTTTGAAATGTGTGCTGCTCTTCTTCTGGCGGTCTAGCTTCAAGCAATTTGGGAAAAACATAAGTGTTCCAACGTAATGCAACAGAAAATAATATTCAGTCAAACAAATAAAACCTGGAAACTTGACACAATATGTTAAACAATATGTTAGGTAGCAATTTTAAATCTCTTGCATCATAAGTCATAACTAAGAGAAAAGTGAATACAAGGCTAACATCTTAAAAGTGCACAGTATATACAAGTATCCGCTCTAGGATTATAGCATAGTATGCTCAAATGCTATCGAAAAGCATGCTTTGCCAGCATGCTAACATGTCCAAGCACAATTCAGAACTAGTAACTAACCAGATTTCAACTAATCCTTGGGTGGCATAGTCAAGCAACAGACATGAGGTATTCACCGTTGTAACAGGCATAAATGTATTGCCATATATACTGGTAAACTCCTTGGTATTAAGCCTTCAAAGAATATCCAGTTCCA
>CM017198.1:12616603-12690338 GCA_004837865.1 Musa balbisiana
ATATTTCTATAATCTAACATCTTAAGATCATATCATAAATTCAACAACGAATCAAAGTTTTCCAATTCTACTACTTTCTTTCTTTCTACCTTGTATAATTGTTATTATTACCACTACATATGCATTGTTTCTGCTCAGACTGCACACTGCTATTAATCCATGAACAGGGATCCAACTTGCCCTGCAAGTGCCATAAAACAAGCTGCACTTGTTATTTAGTACTATTTTTAATATTGTATAATTACCTAGAGGGCATGAAGGGCATACATTTCAGACTAAGGAGTGTGTGAGAACTGAAGAGTGTTTGCAAGCTTTGTGGTTTCCTTGTGCAGGAAAAGGAAGCATGAAACAGGACAAATGGGCTAAATCAAGCAACCTTCCATTCACTTGTGTTCTATGTTTTGGGGAGTAAAGCTATCAACACACACAATCATGTAAGCAGTTTTTCGGTATTTTTCTCTTAATCTTTCACCTGTTTATACCGAGTCGAATAATCATATGAATAATTATAAATAATTAAATAGGTATGAAATGCTGTTTCACAATCATCTATTTTGATTTAGTCGATTTAGTCTCATACTGAAAATGATTTAAAAATTTAGATTATCTTATAAAGAGTTAATGGATATACTATCATTAACTGTCATTGTTTTATAGCTTAGTTATCTTATAAGATAGAAGAATTATGTTAGAATTTAATTTGGACTATGTTGAATTTTGGCATATATATGTTAGATTTTGACATTGTCTTTTTAAGTGAGAGAGATTATAGAACCCCAATTCTGTTCCACATCAAAAGTGATTAAAAATTTAAATTACCTCATAATTTGGATATAAATATTTTAATTCAATGATTGGGGCTCAATAAATTAATAGATCAAGTGTAATATTCTTGGGTAACAATCATATAGGCAACCAAATATATTTAATGACTTTTTCTTTTTGGAAAGACAGTACCAAAAATATTTGATACTTTGTGTTGTATAATCTAATATGACAGCGAAAATGGTGCTTGAACTTCTTCAAACTGTTGCAAGATTTTAGTGCATAGAAATGTAAACTATAAAATGATGTCTATTTTTCACAAATAAAAGGAAAAGTGAGATATGTTTTTGCTTATATCTTCAGGAATTGGTGATTACGAATTGAGAAGACACACTAAAGGATGCATCTTTATTCTTTCTTCCCAACTGGTCTAAATTTGGTATAAAAGACAAGTAGATTTTCTTTTACTAGTCCATGAATGGTCTGTCAACCTAACTATGGTCTCTTACGATTGATTACCATTTCAGACCCTGAACATCTAAAGTGTCTGGTGTTACTTGTAGCTTTCATATTTAGGCAAACCTATGTGATCTCCTTGCCTGCAACTAAACCAGAAGGTGGTGGCTATTGCAGCTGCATTACTTTAATCCATCTTTTAAGTCCAGCAGGCTATTTCTTTTTTTCATTTTTTTTGTGCCAAATCTGGAGGTAGAGACCAGTTGTGGTGTTGGACCACAAACAATGGGTGCATCTTTCTTTGGGAAACAGAGAGTTATAGAACAGTCATCCATCTTTCTTTGTAGTTCAATTTATGAGCTGTATGTGAGGGAAACAGTCACTCAACTGACAATTTAATGCATTTATGTCCACTTTTATGCTGTCATCTGAAAAGGGCAGAGAAGAGATGCACACTGTTGTTGTGTGTCCCGACCCTCCTGCCTCTCCATCACCATCTTTCTTGCCATTTACCACCCCCCTTCAAAATTGTATGTGGTGATGAGTAACTGGCATCTTTACCTTTCATGCCCACAGAGCAAAAGACACTTGAAGGAGAAAAAAAAAGGGGGAAGGATAAGGCAATACAGGAGGAACATTGTTGTGTGTCCCTACCCTCCTCTCTCTCCATCGGTTTCCTTTACCACTTCTTTCTAATTTTATATTATTTCTAAGTAACTGACATCTTTACCTTTAACAATGCTCACAGAGGAAAAGGAGGCTTCAAAGAGAAAAAAAGAGGGTGATGAGAAAACAATGCAAGTGGAACATTGCATCTATCTCTTCGTGATGCTTAAATATACTGCATTTACCGCTTTGTGCAATACTTTAGGTGAAGTTTTGAAAAAAAAAATTATTTGAAAAATCTGAAGCAACGTTCTATAAAAAAAATTATTTTATCTCCAAACTTCATTATGGCATTTGTCCTCCTATCATCACTCATAGCTCCTGCACAGACTCATGATCATTCATAGTTTCTCATTTACTTTACAGCCCTCATAAGAGAGTTGTTGATTGTCTAAGTAAAAGATTGTCCATTTTACTTGTAATCTATCTTCGTACGATAGTTGATTGTTCTCCACAAGCTCTAAGTAAATATCATTATCATAAGCTATTGGTTTTCGATGAGGATAATAATAAAAATAATGATCGACTAACTAGGTTGAGTGGAGACAAGATCTAAGGGAGCAACCGATGGATGGATAGAATGATTATATTAAAAAAAACTGTTTTAATTTTTTTAAAAATATCAACATTTTATAGGATATTTAAAAATAATAAATTTTTTTATAAAAATTCATCCTAATTCTTTTAGTATAGTAATTATAGAAATCAAATTTTCATGTTTTGATCATGTATATGTCACCTTAAAGAGAAAGAATTATTTCACTTTTGCCTCAAAAGAGTGGGAATATAGGTTTATTATCTTTTTAATAAACAACTTTTGCATGTATCTTCCTTTATTCTTCTTTCCTTTGATTTTATGCTTGTGTTAGCTGCATTTTATTTACTTGCCAGCCCCCACCAGATGATGGGATAATCATACATTCCACACCCATTAAATGATGTTTCATTTCTAACCCTTTATCTAGTTTGAGGAGAGAGAGAGAGAGAGAGAGAGAGAGCAAAAGCAGTGCAGACAGTAGACAGAGGGAACCTCTTTTTAGTTCTTCTGTTGAAAATATAAATGGTTTGTTTTGCCTCTTCTTTTTTCGCCCTTTTACCTCAACTTGTGCGGCCTGATCAATGGCCTTGCTACTGGGTGTCTCTGTGATTTGTCATATTCTTGGACTTTTCTGTAATGGGGGTTTTAAAAGGTGTAACCTTGATCGCTACTAGGGGCTGTAGGGAACGAGGGGAAGGAAAGAAGCAAAGAAGAAGAAAGCAGAGCTGGTGTAAAAGAAAGGAAAGCAGGGGAGCCATCCTTCTCATGCCCCTCCCCTGTGGATTCTGGGCTTTCCCGTGAGTGGCTTCTCCAAAAGGTGTGATCTTGATGCGTTCTTGGTTTGGAGGCAGCGAAGACCCGGAAAGTGAGCTGGCAATAGTGGGTAGCTGAAGAAGGGCAGGACGGCGAAAACTGCCGGTCTTGATTATATATTCCAGTCAAACAACTGGGTGTTGCTTCAAGATCTATCCTTGGTCCTAAAGACAGCAAAGAGTAGAACATAGAGGGAAGCAGTGGGCAGCTGAATTAGAATTAGAGGGGGAAGATCAATCCTCCTCTACTTGATGATATATTCTGGTGGATTAGAGAAAGATTGACTCCATTCCTCTCAAAAATCCATCTTGCAGCTGTTCCTCTGGAAAAGTTGTGATCTTGGATTGGAGATTGTTTGGATCCTTCCTGCGGATCTCGAGCTTGTTTGTGCGTGAGTTCTTGTTAGGATGTCACGGCGCAGGGTTTCCTTTTCTGATGGCAAGCAATGCAAGGGTGGCCGAAGGTGGAGCAACCCGTTGGTGGTTCTATTTGTTCTCTGTTGTGTTGGTTGCTCCATATGTTTGTTATGGGGATTGGAGGTCTATGGGATATTGGAAAGGAAAGTGAGAGTTAGGGCTTTGGGAGATGAGAGAGAGAAGACGCTGCTTGATCAACACAACCTCAGCAAAGATCGGGTTCAGGCGTTGGCTTTGCTAATCTCTTCATTGAATCAGGTACCACTTACCCTTCCCTCCCTCTTCCCCTTCTATCCTGATCTAGATTTGTGGGATAAGAGAGTCTGCTTGGGACACTTTGATACCCAGGTAATTTTAAGTGATTTTATCTTGCTCTGCCGATGCTTAAGATTGCTTCCAACACCTGAAACTTTATGAGCGGTACATGCAAGCTTTATGTAACAAGAACAGCTTGTTATATATATGGACTACAGTTATAATTAATATTAGTCCTTGAGTGTCGGGAGATGGACTGTTGGATCAAATGATTTTCGTGGTAATTGTGTTCCAAAGTGGATGAGAAATAGAGTCCTTTGTCAGGAGAACTTAGATCATTTCTTGAATTTAAATGCCTTCTAGTGAACATTGGTCGCGGAATCTTTGTCTACATAAACATGTTAGAAGCAAAAGATGCTTTAGAAAGCCTCTGCACTTTACAGATTAAGCATCCTGAAATGCACTTGAATTGATCTCTGTGATGACACATAAGTCCATAGAAAATATGTCCTCTAGCATGTAAAGTTCCAATTTGGAATCTCCCTCATAAAAGATCTCAAAAGAAATCCTTATACCCATCAAGAGGATAGTTTTATAATCTAAAGTCCCACTGGGACTAAATAGGATTGGCACAGCAGCAAGCCACTTGCATGAAAAGCAGTTATTCCTAAAAGGAATAAATAGTTTAATCTTATTTAGTGCAATAACTCCAACTATCTTTCAAAACATGCATATTTTACCTGTAGATGTTACGGTTGCTACTCAAAATCCTTCATCTTACCCTTATTTCTTACCATTTTTTTATCACCTTATAAGATATACAACCTTGGGATTGTTTTGGATTTTTCTTAGCTTTTTACTTATCTACTAAATTATTCTATCGTTTGAGGACTCTAACCTTTAGATGTGTGCTTTGTTAGGATCGGAGCGGCACTAAGAGGGGGGGGGGTGAATTAGTGCAGCGGATTAAAACTCGTAAGTTTGAAAACGATTTCGTAAATGTGTACAATTTCGATGCGACAAGGAATGACTTAGTAAAAGTAGCTCGAGTAAAAGTAAGGAGATGAAAACCAAAAGCTTGCTGCTATGTAAATAAAGGTTTCAGAAAGTTAAACACTCACACATTCAAGGAACACACCAATTTAAAGTGGTTCGGTCAAATGACCTACATCCACTTGCGAAGCCTTCTTCGATGAGGCTCCTAACTTCCACTAGCAAATCACTTGAAGGGGAAGGACCAAATACCCTCTTATAACTGTTCACACTCTTACAGATTTTTCAAAGAGAAAGAGAGAGGTGAACACTTAAGCTATTGAAAACAAGACTTTACTAAGGACTTGGCTAAAGCTTTTTCTCAATTTCTAACTTCTCAAAGGTGTATTCTCTACTGAGAATTGAGGGGTATTTATAGACCCCAAGAGGATTCAAATTTGGGCTCTAATTTTAAATTCCTTTGGGTTCCCGGAGCTAGTGGTGCTACCCGCCTGTCAATGTCATATTGATCGTGTACTGGCGGTGCCATCGCCTGTCGGTGGTGCTGCCACCGCCCGACCTTTCGGGTGCCCAACCTTTCGGGTTTTGGGCGGTGCCACCGCTCAGTCCTGTGGTACCACCGCCCAACCTTTCGGGTTTTGGGCGGTGCCACCGCTCAGTCCTGTGGTACCACCGCCCAACCTTTCGGGTTTTGGGCGGTGCCACCGCTCAGTCCTGTGGTACCACCGCCCAACCTTTCGGGTTTTGGGCGGTGCCACCGCTCAGTCCTGTGGTACCACCGCCCAACCTTTCGGGTTTTGGGCGGTGCCACCGCTCAGTCCTGTGGTACCACCGCCCAACCTTTCGGGTTTTGGGCGGTGCCACCGCTCAGTCCTGTGGTACCACCGCCCAACCTTTCGGGTTTTGGGCGGTGCCACCGCTCAGTCCTGTGGTACCACCGCCCAACCTTTCGGGTTTTGGGCGGTGCCACCGCTCAGTCCTGTGGTACCACCGCCCAACCTTTCGGGTTTTGGGCGGTGCCACCGCTCAGTCCTGTGGTACCACCGCCCAACCTTTCGGGTTTTGGGCGGCTTTCGGGTGCTGGGCGGTGCCACCGCTCAGTCCTGTGGTACCACCGCCCAACCTTTCGGGTTTTGGGCGGTGCCACCTGTCACGCCCCTCAAAATATCATATCGATATTATTTAAAGACTTTTTATCACAAACCAGGATCCAATCATACATTTGAGGTCACTAAGAAAACATTCAAGTCAAAATTTCACTTTTAAAATCCACAATTTCATAAACCCTATGCAGTCCATAAACATACATCATATCACTTGATGATTTATAAAATCCAAAGCCAACTCAATTAAATCACAACCACATCATAAATCCACGAGTGGGGAAAATCTATACAATCTTAAAGCCAACATGTACCACATATTTATATCATTATACAAATTTAACTTAACATTCCCAAAATCCAAAACATGAGAGGTCCATATTTTTTTTTCTTTCAAAATTTTACAAGATACAACATTCAATATTAGTCCTTGGTAATTCATTACACAAAAGGAAACTTATACAACATTAAACTAGTAAGTACGAAAGAGTTGCCCAAAATCTTCTAGCTTTCCATTGTCCCAGCCCAATATAAACATTTTAGCAAGCGATGAGCTATCCTGAAAAATTTATATAGTAACAAAGTGAGCATATAAAGCTCAGCAAGTGACTAACGTATCCATGACAAGGAGGATAGTTTTCAAACAGATAAGGCATTAAAATTCAAGACAGAGATACAAATGAAATAGTAGCCTGTTTAGTTTGAATGCGGAAATTACAATGTCGTTTTCGTTCGAACTATGTTTTATTCATGACAATCGAGGAAAGGAATTTGGAACATAATAATGGCATAAGGAGCATGCTTATGGCTTATGAAATATTTCATGACATATCAAAGACATATAACACATTTCATAACATAATGAAGAGCAAATATGAACATGAGCCCAAAAGTGCACACATTTCGTTCTTATCCAAAGCGTGCAAGAAACATATAGCCAAAACTTTGGATTTCATATCAAACAAATAGAAGGTGAAGTGGGACCATAACATAATATGGTACATCCATTTCTGGATGACCACCAAACATAAGTATCCTACGTTTGGGAGCTCCTCCACCCAGTCTGAGTGAAGTCATAGGGGACCGGCAAAGCATCGCGGACTCTATGCATAACTCCCTTTACCATTTCTAGCAAAGGTTCACAATATCCCACAAGCACCAGAGTACAAAAGGATAGTAAGAACAATAATTAGCACATATTGGAAGCACACGCGAAACAACAAAACGTACATGTGCCTTTACAAGTCAATACGATGCAAGCAATAATCTTTTACAAATGTATTCAGATTTGAAAAGAAATGAAAGCAGGAGCACCCAAGGATTCAAAGCAATCACATATAGCTCAATTCCAAAAAGAAGGTTAGATAAATTCAATGTCCAAAGTGGCGCAACAGGAATAGGCACATAACAAAAGCACATGCGGAACAACGTAATGTAAGTGCCTGTACAAAACAATTACGATACAAATATGAATTTTCAATGATTAGATCAAGTATACAAATAATTGAAGGATAAGAGTATATATATATATATAAACTCAAAACAATAATATGAGGCCCAACTAAGCAAGGATTTTAGCTGAAATCAATTTCCCAATAGGTGAAACAAGAAAGAGTAGAATCAACCAAAGCTCGATTTTGGCAAAGCTTGAGAGGTATATTACATGAATTGTTTAGATAACCATTTATGCTCCAATTTGCCCAAAATCAGTGTCATTCGAAAGATGTATTAATCCAGTTTTGGGTAAGCTAAGTTTGCATCAATTGAAGTTACCTACAGGGAGTTACAATTTATTGCGTGATAAACGGTCATACTAATCTTTTACAAATGTATTCAGATTTGAAAAGAAATGAAAGCAGGAGCACCCAAGGATTCAAAGCAATCACATATAGCTCAATTCCAAAAGAAGGTTAGATAAATTCAATGTCCAAAGTGGCGCAACAGGAATAGGCACATAACAAAAGCACATGCGGAACAACGTAATGTAAGTGCCTGTACAAAACAATTACGATACAAATATGAATTTTCAATGATTAGATCAAGTATACAAATAATTGAAGGATAAGAGTATATATATATATATAAACTCAAAACAATAATATGAGGCCCAACTAAAGCAAGGATTTAGCTGAAATCAATTTCCCAATAGGTGAAACAAGAAAGAGTAGAATCAACCAAATCAACTCTGTTTTCCTGAATTCATAGGGTCGGTGAAAATGGCTGTATCTGTTTGAATCTTATTCCAAATCCTTCAAATCAGACGAATATAGAAAGATTTTGAAGTCTAGTTTCTAATGAATCAGGCTTGACATGAATCTGATTTCTCAATGGAAAGTTATAAACAAATAAGTAACTAAAGGTCAGAAATTTTAATTCCGGTTTTCCAGAATCTACAGGGTAAATTGAAACAGAATTTTGCATAGGAAATTAAACTCCAAATCATTCCATATAGGTGTCGAAATAAAGATATTTGAGCCTCTTTTCAAATAAAACAGGGTTTACCTAAATCAGAGTTTGCTGCTAAAAGATAGCTCCGAAACAGTACATAGAAGTCAGTTTACCGAAAATTTTCAGATTCATGATTTTGTATCTAACAAGAGAAATAGCAGGTTCTAGGTTGAAATCTTTCGAATAATTCAGCATAAATATGAGAATAAAGACTAATAATTCTGTAGGATGGGGTTAGAACACTTGCCTTTGAGAATTATGACCCTAAATGAAAAGATTTGAGCAAGAAACCTCAAAGCCCCAAATTTTCTTTTCTTCTTCTTCTCCTCTTTTTTTTTTCTCTTCTTCTTTCTTTCTTTCCCTGTTCTTCCACGCAGCTGCCTTCTCTGGTTCCTTGAGAACGAAGGCAGAGAGGCTTAAACGGTGGGATTTGTAATTTTGTGCATTTTGCAGTTTAGTCCTTGCATTATTATATTTACTATTAGGTCCTTAGGGTTTACATATAGGTCCTTTTTTTTTTTTTGAACAGATCCCCAAATCTTATAAATAAGTTCTCAGATTTATACTTTGGCTCTTTTATCAAATTAAAATGGATTCTTACACTACAACTAGAAATTTATACGAAAATTTAAAAATGAGGGATGTTACACCATCGCCCAACCTTACGGGTCACTGGTTGGGCTCTAAATTTGGCCCAAACCAGTTCATATTCGGGCCCAATTGGCCCCTAATCAGGTTATAGGATTAACTCTTAATCCTAACCCTAATTATATGCAAACTACGAAGTTAAGACATAGTCTTAAGCAGGTTTTTAACCGGCAACGTCGAGTTTCCTTCCGGCGAGCTTTCGGGCGAACTTTCGGTGGACTTCCGATACACCCTCGGATTTCTTCCGGTGGACTCCCAGCAGGCTCCCGGTCTTGTGGTGAGTTCAACGAGCCTTTGGCAAGTAACCGAACCTTCTCGGTGATCTCCACGAACCTCCAACGATCTTTCTGGCGGACTTCCAAAAACTTCGGCAAGTCCCCGATTCCTTCTCGGTTGGTTTCGGCAGCACTTCCGACGAATCTTCGGACTCTCAGCGGACTCTCGAACACCCATCGAACTTGACTCCGGTAGACTTGCTTTATGTCTTCAAGCTATCGTAGTTAATCCTGCACATGTAAAACAAAACTTCGATCGAGATAATTAATCCTAAGCAATTAATTAAGTTGTCTGGCATGTCATTGGTCCCTCGACGCATCGTCTGATTCTTCGGCGCATCGTCCTCTCTTGCGGCCTATTGCCCAATCGGCCAGTTGATTCCGCAACTCCGATATCCTTGGCACAATCTCCGCTCTTCTTGGCCTGATGCTCGAATCCACGGCCCGAAGCCTTCTGTCGATACGTCGACCGATCCACTGGCCCGACGTCCAATCTTCTGACATGTTTTTCCAGCCCAACATGATTCTTCCTGCTTTAATTGTCTCATCCTGATCGAAGTATCCCGCGTCACTCAAAACGCAAATTAAATCATAAACACATATCAAGTGGTTTCATCATCAAAATACGAGATGTAACAAGCTTAAGTGTACAGTGTCCATAAACTTCACTGTTAACTTTATGTTGTTTGTGTCAGCATATTCACGTTGGCTTTAGGAAGTGATTTTCTTATTCTGAAGCATGCTTAGGCAATCAAAAGAAGGATCATGTCACAGGATACAAGATCACTGTGGTATGCTGTCATGTTTAAGGTTTACTAAGAACACTATATTTACAATTTTCAAATTGAAGTGCATTGTCTATCCATGTGTAGATGTACAATCTGCAGGAGGATGAATATCTAAGTAGGCATGCCCTTAACAATCTAGGAAGTGCATTTTACTACTTACCTGGTTCTTTCCAAATGACAAAGATTTAAAAACTTGTGATCATTATAATTTAGACAAAAGCTTTTAGAGAAAAACATGTGCAGAAGATAAGTATCAAGTTCATCGATATGCACCTTTAGTGATAGTAAGAAAATTGCCTTGTATATTTTATTGGAAGATGTAATGTAACTATGGCCACCTCATCCTAAAGCATAGTTGAAATTGTTGACTCAATGGGTTCCCTTGTTAAAAAGATTGCAATAGCTTTCCCAGGTATCCATCAAAAGATTGTTGCTGCCTAGCTAAGATTGGTTTCTATTTTATATCCAATCTTAGATCTTTTCTCTTGTTACAGGGAAGATTCTATGAGTGCATGAGCAAGTCTGTAGCAGATGAAAGACTTGGCAGTAGCCTCTTACATGTCCTAAGAGAACAGCATCCAGAGATAGATCAGTCCCAAGATCAGCAACATTGGGTGAGCAATAAGTCTTTTATGATCAATGTCCAATTCAAACTGACTGCATGCTTGTTAGATCTGCACAGTCATCACCTAGGAATGAACATATGCCAGATTTCATCCCTCAAAATATTATACCTTTCACAACAAACAATGATGTTATCTGCTTCAAGGTCTGCACAGTTTCTGTGTCGCACTCAATGGAAGGATCAGATTATTCTGCATGTTTTTTTTTAATTATAAAATAAAAAATTGGTATATCTGACAAAGAAATATCAGTATCATTTGTTTATATGTATAAATTATTTCATGTTTTTATATCATCCGTGGAAGGAATTTTGTTTTCCTGATGTAGATAAATTTTCTTCACTTAAGTAGTAATATCCTTTATGAGTTTTTCTTCATTGCACTACCATGAACAATTTTTTGCAACATAGAGTGTTGTGCTGCTAAATGCAATCGATTTTGAACCTACTGGGGTCCTGCTCATAGATGCTTTACAGATTTGTTGACCAACTAAGACTTTTTCTATATTTTCTTTATACATAATTCTTTCCAGCTCATTTGTTCCTTCTATAGCAATCCATTAATCAATAATGAACATAATGTCTTCACTTAAATTGGAGGCTTTCATGACATCTTTTGTGATATCTTCAACAGTGCATCTCATCCATATCAAATTGCTACTCACAGGCGTGTTAAGATTTGCCAATTAATTGTACCTGAAGACCTAACTTGGATAAGGTAGAAAGAATACCCATGCCAATTATCTACTGGGACTAAATTATCATGTTCTTCATGATCATCCATCTCCTGATCTTGTACCATTACACCAGTGTTCTGCAGGTCGAAAGTTGTACATCCAAACAATTAACTTTAGATTGGCTGCCATGATTATCTGTGCTGGTTCTATTGATAAAATAACTTCAAATTCAGATTCCCACTTTTGGTTGCAAGTTTGAGAAATTCTTTAGCCAAAGATGCACAGAAAGATCAAAACAGGACAACTTACCATCAACCAAGTTTTCTTATGCTTTTTGGTGAATACCATGTCAATAATTTAAATCAACTAAAATTGTTTTGTTGCCCTTGATCACTAAACTTGTGGGATCTGCAATGATCTTTCTAGTTTTGATGGAAAGGTATGAATGAGCCATTAACCAGTTAAGTGACTGATTGTTGAATTGACAGCAGACTTAAAATTTCAGATGCAGATCATTTTCAAATAAATCAGTTAGCATATGAAAGAGGAAAATTCTCTTAGAGGAAACTGGACAAAACTAAGTTGTGGCATTCATCTAAGTCGTGCTAGCATAATACTGGCACTTGGCAATCTAAGATGAAGGATTTGCCAACAGAAAACTGACCTGGCATAAAGCATGTGCCAGCTGTTGGCAATGGCACCAATTGCTTTTGAGAGTTTCAGTCCCAAAATGTAGTTGAAGCTGTTAATTTGGATAATTCTGTTTCATGTTATAAAAAGAAATGTGTATGTACTGAACATAAGTGGCATTCTAGAGTTCATGCCGACTGTTATGCAAGTTAAGGTCTGGAAGTGACAGCATACTGTGTTTTTATTGCTTCCAATTTAATCTAAACACTTGTCTATAGTTTGGTAGTCTTGTCGATTTGATATTCTTTACTAATTTGGTATCCATATACTTTGTAGTTTTGGAGATTTGAAATTCTATATTAATGAAATATTCATAAACTATTTGTATAGGACCGTGAAAATATGTCTCATGAGAAGGTGTCAGTAGAAATCATGCAGGAGACTCACCAATTTTTTCCAGAGCCTTTGTTGAACATACTTTATCTCGTTATAGTGGAAATGGTGGTCTTTTCTATGGGATTTGCTCTTGGCATATTCTTTAAGTCCTCATGCCAACAATTTCAGCAGCAGAAGCATTACAAACCACAGAATTCAAAGGGTAGAGGTAAATGGAGTAAGAAGTTCCTATTTCTAGGAGTATTGCTTGGGCTCTTAGTGGCTGTATGGATATTTCTGAGTATGAAGGCAGATATTACTGAAAGGAGGAAAGAGACTCTGGTAAATATGTGTGATGAGAGAGCTCGAATGCTCCAGGATCAATTCAATGTGAGCATGAATCATGTGCATGCGTTAGCCATTCTGGTCTCAACTTTTCACCATGGGAAGCAACCTTCTGCTATTGATCAGGTATCTGTTTGTTGATTCATTCCATCTTTCATCTTAAAGTTTTTTACTGTGATTGGAAGATAAGCAAATTGCTTGTCATCTTTTTAGTTATCTGGTGCATTCTGGTCACTGTGGTGTACTTTTCTTGCTTGTTTTAGTTTGGGATCATGTCAATTATTTTCTGAGAATAATGCAAAAACTTATGAAATTTCAATAACTGGAAAGCCTCAATTAAGTTTTTATGAGAATATTCTTTTGAAACTTCTGGCCATTTCTAGAAAACTCAGTGCAAGCTCAAGTTACAATGGGCATTGCATATAGAGCTGGCTGTTTCCATTGTCAGCTTTTGGGAAAATATCATAGGTCTATTAAATATATTCTTAGGAGATATATGTAGAAGGATGAGGATGAGCCTTGGTACAACAGTAAGATTGCTCCTTTGTGACTTAGGAGACTAGGGTTTGAGTCATGGAAAATAGCCCCAAGGCTGCGTATATTGACCCTTCCCTGGCTCGTGCACTAAGGATGGTTTGTGCAGGTAATTACTACTTTTCTTCCCGTTTCTTACAATGCAGAGTATGACAAACCTATGTTTCAGAAGATATGTCCTCTTACATTTAGATTATCAATGTGGAGTATCAAAAGTTTTTCATTAGCTAATAACTAAAAAATTGAATAAAATTCCCTGAGACCTATAATTTAGAATAATTGAACATCCCAATTGTTTAATCTTTTTGTTATCTTTGTGGTAGAAAACATTTGCAGAGTTCACAGCAAGAACAGCATTTGAAAGGCCACTGATGAGTGGTGTTGCCTATGCTTTGAGAGTATTACACAGGGAGAGGGAGGAATTCGAGAAGCAGCATGGTTGGAAGATAAAGAAGATGAAAACGGAGTATCAGTGCCTGGTTAAAGATGACTACAACCCTGAGAAGCTTGATCCCTCACCTGTTCAAGATGAATATGCACCTGTTATATTCTCACAGGAAACTGTATCTCACATTGTATCTATTGATATGATGTCCGGCAAGGTAACTTCTTTGGTGAGCTTTAGTAAAATAGATTTATGTGCTTCAATCAAGAAGCCTTCTTTCTGCTTTTTCTTTCGTAGAAAGAAGCAGTTAGTATTCAAATAAATCAACTATCAAACATTTAAGACATGTTAAATTAACTTTGCATAATATGCAAGACCACATCTTTGATGTTCATTTACATTTTATGACATTAAATTAATTCAGTTATCTGTAATCCTATATGGCAATTCTTTCTGTGAAACCAATGTCAAGGACATTCTAGTCCAATTTCACCAAGTTGCCCACGGATGAGTTTAAACTTGGAAGTATTTTACTGCATTGGATTGTATAAGGTGATCCCCTATACTGTGGTTTTTCATGTTTATTTATAATTATAATTATGATTTTTGTTCTACACACTCTCAAATGATGAAGGCAGAGCCCAAGAATTCCTGAAGTGTTGAACATTTGTCGAACACTATTGAAACATGAGATACCTTTAAGTTAGAGCATCTAAGTGTAAGAAGGATAGAAATTGAACTACAGAATTATATGAGTTACTTTGAAGCTGATTGGCATGTTATATACATGATTTTATAGAGATTAAGATTCTTAGTAGGTAGAGGTGTCTAGATTGGTTGGAGTACATGTACATATAAAAAGAAAACAAGGTTGTAAAAAAGCTAAAACATAGTCACGATGAAGTATCTGACAGTTTTACTTTAGTACATTCATTGTATGGAAGAAACTATATATAAGGATATACCTATAATAGGGAGAAGGCTTCTTGGTCATGTTCTTGTCATATGCATTTCAAGATTAAAACTTTATCTATGTGAGTTGTTTAAAAAGTCTAATTTGTATTACTTGTTTAACATTTATGAACATTTTTTTGACAAGTGCAAATTGTGCAAAAAGCAACTCAAAACTATTACAATATTAAATATTTAATGGCGGTTACTTTTTTGACCTAGAAATTGATCATAAATGACATTGCAATGTTGAAGTTAACCTTCTCATTTAATGTTGTGCCCAGGAAGACCGTGAAAACATATTGCGAGCAAGGGCTACTGGGAAGGGAGTCTTAACGTCTCCTTTTAATCTTTTGAAGTCCAATCACCTTGGTGTGGTGCTTACGTTCGCGGTGTATAACACTAATCTGCCTCCAAATGCTACACCAAAAGAGCGCATTGAGGCTACTGTAGGGTGAGCTCTACCTTTTTTTTGCTTTTGAAGTGCAGCAGAAAAGGACCATTTTTTAAATTTATTTTCTTTTTATGCAATTATTTTCTTGAACAGATACCTTGGTGCATCATTTGATGTCCCATCTTTGGTGGAAAAGCTTCTTCACCAGCTTGCCAGCAAGCACACTATTGTTGTAAATCTGTATGACACAACAAATGTTTCTGCACCTATTAGGATGTATGGCCCTGATGTAGCTAGTGCTAGTGAGATGCATATTAGTAATGTTGACTTTGGGGATCCAACCCATAAGCATGAAATGCATTGCAGGTAGCCATCCTAATCTAAAGGCTTGCACATATAATAATAAAATTCAAAAATTATTCTCTTATTTGGAGTTAGTTATTTTGGTCTAGATTCAAGCACAAGCCTCCACCACCTTGGTCAGCAATAACAACGTCACTAGGGGTTGCAGTAATTGTTCTGCTTGTTGGGCATATATTTCATGCAGCTCTAGACCGCATTGAGGAGGTGGAAGATGATTATCGTCAAATGAGAGAGCTGAAAGTCCGAGCAGAAGCTGCTGATGTAGCAAAATCTCAAGTGATATTCTCTCTTTTTTTGCCTTTCTTATAATTTTCTGTCCCTTACAGATTTTCCTTGAGATCTGAGAGTTGCACTTCTTATCATAATGTGTACCCTGTTTTCTACTCTCTGACTAATGTGTCATATTTGTTGGTTGCAGTTTTTGGCAACAGTTTCGCATGAAATCAGGACTCCAATGAATGGCGTCTTGGGTTGGTCTAAGAGCCTCAAAATTATCTTTTACATAATATATTGGTTTCTACGGTTGGTTTTCTTCATTCGTGAAAGATTCTATAGAAAATAAAGTAATGACGATTTTTTCTGCCATATCAGGTATGTTACGGATGCTGATGGACACAGATCTTGATGCAACCCAAGAGGATTTTGCTATGACTGCCCAATCAAGTGGAAAAGCTCTAATAGCTCTGATAAATGAGGTCCTTGATCAGGCTAAGATAGAATCTGGCAGGCTTGAGCTAGAGGCTGTTCCTTTTGATCTTCGTGATATTTTGGACAGTGTTCTATTTCTATTTTCTGATAAACCACAAGCCAAAGGCATTGAGGTGAAAACTGAAGCAACATGTTTGGAATCTTTTCAAATTCTTTTTCACCATATTATCACTTCTGAATCTTTTTCTGGTGTTCATTTGACTTCCTGGTGAGTAGATGGCAGCCTGTGTATCTCAAGAAGTTCCAGATATTCTAATTGGAGATCCTGGACGATTCAGGCAGATCATCACAAATCTCGTTGGAAACTCAGTGAAGGTTAATTGCTTGCCTGATGTCATTAATCATAAGTAGCATTACATGTTCATTCATTAATTATATTTGTAGAATGTTAAATATCCATTCATGCAACTTACCTATTCTTGAAAGTTTGTGATAATCAAGATTCAAGAGTATGTTTTACCATCATTAAATATTCATGCACCGACATTTACATTGGTACTGTATATCTTGATGATAATGTTGGTCTTCTTTACAATTTCAAATTCTCTTAAAAGAATGTTTTCCATATCTGTTTACATATGACTTAGCTCAAGTGGTCAACGCTGAGTTTGTTGTTTAGGTAGTCATATGGTGAATTAGCATCTCTTAGCAATATGAGCACTATTTTCTTGTCATTTAGCTGTTCTGGTAAAGTTGTAGTCTTATTTTGATTTTAACTATGACTACCATTACAGATGAGCCACAACTGTTATTCTATGTCTTGCTCCATTGTACTAAAGTAAGTAATAATAAGTTCTTCTCCACATTTTCTTCATTTATGGGGACAATACCATAACAGGCACTGTGTAAAATGCCTATGTCAGCAAGATGGAATTCTAACATGACTGGACATGGAAACCAAGAGGAGATCTATGATTTGATATTTGACATAGTTACTCCTTAATCTATACTTTAACACTGAAGAGACACTAACTCTCATGTTTCGTAGTTCCATGAGAGAGCAGTCTTCAGAACAACCTGCAGATCTGATTTTCAAATGATAAAATATGTTATTTTAATAGAAAAGGCACCAGAAGCAACCTCTTGGCAATTTATGCTATCTCAATTTTGCTTCAATTCATTTAGATTTCCAAGTCTATTTCAAGCCAAAACTTGTGTTGTCAATTGCATTTACCATATCACATAGTATATTTAATAATTGTCTCCTACTAGTTGCTTGTTCTGGAAAGCATGCAAGTACATATATCATTGTTAATTTGAGTTTCACATATTTTTTCAGTTCACAAGAGAGGGGCATATATATGTGTCAGTACATCTAGTTGAAGATGCAAAGAGTGTCAAAGTTGGACAGTGTGATACATTGAGTGGGTTTCATGTAGTAGACAAAAGAAAAATCTGGGAGAATTTCTCAATGGTTAAATATTCAAACGAAGCTAATGATGCAGTTAGCTTGATGGTGACTGTTGAAGACACTGGTGTTGGTATACCTCAAGATGCTCAGATCCGTATATTCACACCATTCATGCAAGCTGACAGCTCTACCTCGCGGACATACGGTGGAACTGGATTAGGACTGAGCATAAGCAAATGCTTAGTGGAACTGATGGGGGGAGAAATAGGCTTTATTAGTAAACCTGGGATTGGCAGTACATTTTCTTTCACTGCTGTTTTCAGGGATGGATGCAAAAGTTCAGATGATAAAAAGAGGCACCATTCTGACCCAGCTTTATCAGATTTCCAAGGTATGAGAGCGCTGGTTACTGATGGGAGAAGCATACGTGCTGAAAGTACTGCATATCATTTGAAAAGATTAGGAATACATGTCCATGTTGCAATTGACCAAGACTCTGCAATTAATACCATATTGGATGTGTGCAGTACCAGGTATTTTGCTTTTACTATTAAATATACCAAGGAAGCACCTTTAGGCTTGAAGTTCCATAAGTTCAGCTAAAGTAATATTATTGCCATAAATCCTTAAAACACAAAAATGCTCGAATCCTCCTGTATATTCAGTATTCAGCAGCTGTATACTGTCACAACTCATCAAAATTTCCTATACTTCTTCAGTGTTCCATGCATGTTTCCTGATGGATCTTCTTATTGCTAATGGTGTGTTCAGAGCCAACTTGAGAGGCTGTGTTGCTGCAAAATTCAGCTTTGTTATAACAAGTAAATCAACCTGAAATATTATTTCAATCATACAAGTTTAATACCTATTGAAAGTAAAGTAAAAAAAAATTTCCTCGCAATAAAATATAAATTAAAAAAATCTTTCATCTATTAATTTTCGTTGATGAGTAAGCCACAAATAAGTTTTATACAGTGGATAAAATTTTATCTGCATTATCTCATTTTGTCTCCTAGAACTTCCAAACAAAGCTTGATTACTGGGTTCAGAGTTTCTAAGTACCATAGAGGAATCTATCTTTATTTTTCAAGTAAAATAAGGCACAATGTGATTTGTTCCATTGACCACAGAGTAAAAGTTTGATGAAAACTCAGTTTTAGCTTGAGATTTTGTAGATTAATAAGGTGACAATTATAATTTTATGCATTATTAGTAATGCTTGTAATATTTCTTTTGCAGTGGGAAAGAGCGTTTGGACATGGTACTTGTTGATAAAGATGCATGGGGTGGGGGTTCAGGGATTTCTTTTCCTCGCCTTCTTTTAGAGCGCAGGCAAAATGGTGCAGTAGTGCATCAAGAAAGTCTACCAAAGATGTTTCTGGTAGCTACTTTCCTAAGCCCCACCGAGGTTCATCACCTGAAGTCAGCAGGATATGTTGATAGCATACTAAAACCATTGCGTCTGAGTATGATTGCTGCTTGTATTCGGAAAGCACTAGGTGTAGGGAGTAAGAGGCAGCAATTGAAAGGGCAACCAATGGCACTTCATAAACTTCTTATTGGAAAAAATGTCCTAGTTGTTGATGACAATGCAGTCAACCGAAAAGTGGCTGCTTGTGCTTTAAAGAAATTTGGTGCTACAGTTACTTGTGCACACAGTGGGAAGGAGGCTATTAGAATGCTCCAGCCTCCACACAATTTTGATGCATGCTTTATGGATGTTCAGATGCCAGAGGTGTAGGGAGTAAGAGGCAGCAATTGAAAGGGCAACCAATGGCACTTCATAAACTTCTTATTGGAAAAAATGTCCTAGTTGTTGATGACAATGCAGTCAACCGAAAAGTGGCTGCTTGTGCTTTAAAGAAATTTGGTGCTACAGTTACTTGTGCACACAGTGGGAAGGAGGCTATTAGAATGCTCCAGCCTCCACACAATTTTGATGCATGCTTTATGGATGTTCAGATGCCAGGGATGGATGGGTATTTCTCCTTTTTTTTTAACTGTTATAAAAGATGGATATATTTTTTGGTTTGGTTATTTGATTTTGCTATGCTGCATGAGGTCTAAACCCATGTCCATTCATGTCATGAGAGCTTTTGCAATCTCTTTTTTCTCCAAAACTCAAAATTATTGTAGTTTATCTATTTCATGTTTTCTTCTTTTCTCCTTTCGGCCATTTTTTTTTAATCTATATTTTATGTTACTTGCTATGGAAGTACTTCTTGCTTGCTAGTTTGTATATTGGTACTTCCCTATTCAATCAATTAACTACTAGTTGTTGCTCCTTTTCTTATTACTTTCAAATCACTTAACCGTATATGCATTTTGAAATGAACTTATAGTTTGTATGTGGTAATAAAGAAATCATTATGGTTCTCCATGCTCGGATATCCAAAATCTTTACTTAAGAGTTGACTAATATGGTTACATATATTTTGGTTTAGGTTTCTAGATATATTTCTTACTGTTTATACAACTTTCTGCAGCTTCGAAGCCACAAGACAGATCCGTCTCATGGAAGATAGAGCCAAAGAGTTGATTAACTCTGGAGATGCATCATTGGAGATGTACGGCAATTTAGCTCATTGGCATGTACCTATACTGGCTATGACGGCTGACATAATTCAGGCAACTCATGAGGAGTGTTTGCGGTGTGGTATGGATGATTATGTGTTGAAGCCCTTCGAAGAACAGCAACTCTATTCTGCTGTGGCACGTTTCTTTGAGTTTGATGTGGTTGATGGAGTGTCGTAAGAGATGATGCTTTGTGATTGCTAAGTTATTCTTCTTGCGCTTATCTAGTGATTGTCAAGGTGTTGAGGAGTGATAGCAAATAGTGGCCGACATGAGAAAGCAGGAAGAAGCTTCAAATTTGTGGGCTTCCTGGTTTGGTAAGCCTTATCACATGTTTTTTTTTCCTTTTCTCTTTGCAGTATTTCTCAACTTTCTTAAATGCATTGATTAGTACATGGTTGTGTGATGGCTCCTTGAGCTTTGATTTTTGTGGCTAAGAATTGGCAGCTGCTTTTCCTTACCTAATCTAATAGTGGTTTAGATTCATAAGAACCATTCTCTAGAACCTTTGCAGGGGTCAAGTGGCTTTAGGCCCCATAAATGTGCGATGGCCCCTCGTTTCTGTGTGAGATCATTCTTGTTTCCTCGGCAAATAATGTCATGTATGATTACAAACACAGTAGCACATCAGGCACCTAGTCAGATTTCTTGTTGGTAGACCTATCAAATGCCTTTGATCAAAGTACATGATTCCCTAAGAGATATACTTTTCCACAGACCAAGTGTATTGGTTGCAGTATATGAATATATCCTTATCTACTGACTTGTTTCATCGGAGACACTGAGATTGCAAGAAGGTAAATAGAATTGATTAAACCATGATGATCAGGAACTCAGTACATATCAATAAGCAATCAGCAATCCAGCTTCTTCTTTACTGTATTCAAGAGCCTCTGAGCCAATAAACACAAGAGCAACAAGGTAAATTGTTGCCCTGTGTTCATTTTTAAGCCATAGAGTAAATTGTTATTTCACTTTTGAGACTTCTGTCCCTCTATCCTATCCTTTTTCCTTTAAAGCTATGTCATACATACCATTTATGAACTTATATCTGAATATCTTTAATTGTTCGATATGTGCCCAGCTGAATGAATTTAGTCTCCAATTTCTGTTTTTTTAAATCCTCCAAATTCAAATATCTTGTCATTAAGATTAGATGAATATTGTATGCTTGAGCAGGTTTACTGATTGTAACTTATATCCAGGGGCACTCAGGTACCAGCACAATATAGCAGATTCATGTCAAACATAAGGTACCACTCAAACTAGAGGGAAAGCTTGATCTCTTCCCACTGATGTTGTATTCTTATTGTAAAAATATGACGCAATTATATTCTATTTGTTCACACCGTTTTGGCTGTGAATTTGAGATCAGCATTGGATATTTAGCATTTTTGGTCTACTGAGAGTTCTAGATAGCAGGCTGTAGTTATGTCCAAAGGAATGAATTTGCATTGTATACTACTAGTACTACCATGACTTTTGTGATATATTATACGATCAATGTTAATTTAATGGAGGCTTTTGTTGAACTTGGATCATTTTCTTATCATCTCTTCTTCTTGCAATCTTAGTCATTTGGTAACAGATTAACATATGCTGTATTTGTATCTGTTTATCCGCATTGTTCTTTTGCATGTGTAAGCTTATTCGGTCACTTGTGATCTCCAATGAACATCATGTATGCCGACGGCAGAGTGGGGCAGTACTTTTAGTCGCAAAAGTTAACAACGACAGTCCAGATCGACTTGATATCACATTATCCATGAGACTGTAACCATGGATTAAATTCATATCTTATCAACATTTTGCATACAAATGACATCTTGGTCTGAGGAGTATATTGGAAATGATGGCTGTGATATCTGAGGATGCAATTACACTGTTGAAGAGCTGGTCAAAAGATTATTGCTGTTTTAAGAAAAGTTGTTGTTAACAAAAGTATATTGGAAAAAGTTCATAACATTCAAATAATTATTTATTGAACTTTCATTGTGCAATATTGATCTGATAAAAACTATGCTTCTTGAACTGTAATTATCAGTGAAAGCTGGCTTTTCTATTATTTTGTGTTACAGACACTTTATAGAGCTTAATAACAGCAAAAGATCTTAATGACTGTCGTTGTTTTTATTATTACATTATTTGCTGTTATGAACTTTTTCTCTTCCTATTATTAATATGTCTGATACGAACAAGCCTAGAATATGAGTTGTAGAGATAGATTGGTGACAAAATTGGTAGAAGAAATGATGATGAAACTGATTGCATGCGGGAGTTGAAAGAGGAAATCATTGGATGGGTTCTTCCTACTTCTCTGCTTTGTTCTTGTCTGAAGCAGCAGACTAACATTCCTTTGCAGCTTTCAATTTCTCCCAATGTTTCTTTCCCATGCAACACAATCATATCAAGAATGGGGAAGAGGAGTTTGATACCAAAAGAACAATAGAATGAATCAACAACACAATCATATCAAAAACCTCTAAACTCTTTAGCTCATTTCATATTCAAATTAAAAAAAAAATCTTTCATATAAACTTGAAGAATATTACATAATTTTGGTCATAATGTATATTAAAAAAAGGAAGAGAGTTAATAATATAATGTTTTTCGGTTATACTAATATAAAATTAAAGCCGAGGAAAAAAACTAATTAAAATGGAATCAATTGGTTTAGAATGCCTATCTATCTATATCTATTACTAATGTGTCTCGAAAATGTTAGCAACTTGGGGTCCCTTTTGCCATTCATTGCAAGAGCATCAAATGGTTTAAACCTTCCAAAATTGATGGCGATCACATCACAAAATTTTCACGTAGCAAACAGTGTCACACGTTAGAGATCAATAAGATTCAACAAAGACAAGCAGAATGAGCCAATGGAATCAGTACATCATGGATGGCAATGAAAACAAAGAGCATGCAGAAGACAAGAAAAGATATATAACATATATCCTTTATTATCTATTTTGCTCTCTAATATATTATTACTATTAGATGGTCCGCGCACGAGGAGGAACTCGACGGTGGGGATCACGACACGTCCACGGGATTGTTGTGGTCGAGGAAGAGCAGCGAGGCCGGCCTGGGGTGGCCGCGCTCCCGGCCGAGGCCCCGCTCGTAGCAGTCGATGGAGAAGAGGGAGAGGGAGAGGGAGAGGGAGAGGCGGGCGGCGGCGCCGAGCCGGTCGGCGGCGGGGCCGAGGCAGAGCCGGTACAGGCGGCGGTACCCGCCGAGGGCTGCCACAACGGGTCGCGCCCCTGCCCCCGCCGCCGCCCCGCCCTCCACGTGCCGCCCGCACACCGCCTCCCACACGCTCTCCCGCCTGCTCACGGCCGCCCACACCCTGCACACGCAACCCGCCGCCGCCAGCGACCGCCCGTCCAGCCTCCCCAGCACCTCCGCCAACAGGTCCCCGTTGTCATTGATCACCGCAAACACCTCCTCCACCCTTCCTTCCTGCTGCTGCTCATATACTGAACTTGCGTCCATGGCCATTGTTGGTTGCTGAGGTTGCACCACAGCATATATGGATGAGGGAACGCGGTGTTCGGAGGCAGAATGAGAAGGCATCTCCGGGGACGAGAACAAGCGGCCAACCAGGAAGATCCAAGAGCTTGGGGATGCGCAAAAATGGGGGAACAGCAGCGAAGACTTCTCCTTCCCTCGGTCTCGGAAGACGCAAACAAGGGGATAAGTACTGTCGCTGGGGACTCCCAAAGCTTTGTTTCTTGTACAGTGCAGTGATCTGAATGCCTTGCTGCTACTACATCAGAGATCGAGCAGCTGTTTCTGCCTCTGCTGCTCCATCTCAGTTACTGCGATGGGTCGACAGAAGACCTACATGTGTTAGGTCATGATGATTTGATGAGGATCCTGCAATTTTGCTTCTTAGTGTACGATTTATTAAAGGATATCTACAAATGCATTTTGAGTCAGTAAGTTTGCTATGGCCATATAAATGTATATGTTATATCTTGAGATGCTGTCATTATTTTGTTTATATTATATATTTGGGATGCGCAAAAATGGGGGAACAGCAGCGAAGACTTCTCCTTCCCTCGGTCTCGGAAGACGCAAACAAGGGGATAAGTACTGTCGCTGGGGACTCCCAAAGCTTTGTTTCTTGTACAGTGATCTGAATGCCTTGCTGCTACTACATCAGAGATCGAGCAGCTGTTTCTGCCTCTGCTGCTCCATCTCAGTTACTGCGATGGGTCGACAGAAGACCTACATGTGTGTAGGTCATGATGATTTGATGAGGATCCTGCAATTTTGCTTCTTAGTGTACGACTTATTAAAGGATATCTACAAATGCATTTTGAGTCAGTAAGTTTGCTATGGCCATATAAATGTATATGTTTATATATATATATATATATATATTTATTGGTGGGAGGTTCGAAGTTTATTTTTTAATAATCTTTTAAATATGGAGGAGCTAATCAATCCTATATATTTTGATTCTTTTATTGACATTAATATTGGTTGGGCATAGAGATGTCAATTATATGAGTATTAAGATAATGAATATTTTTTCACATGAATATTGGACGAGAATGAGTAGTGTGTTTTCCATCTCTTCCCTGACTGTTGGGTCAAAACGTTTCTACTTAGATCAAATTAGATCGAGTATTGATTCAGTCGATTACAAGTCAATTAATGAGATAATATCAATAATATTCAACAATAATACTCTCTCCATCGCTATCTATGTGATTAAAAAAAAAAAAGAGATTTATAAATTTATTATTATTATTATTTATTATTATTAATTTTCTAAAATTTAATATTATTAATTAAATTTGAAAATAATTTTATTTTTAAAATAAAAATAAATTAATTAAGAGAATATGATGAATCACTCTCCATCTTTGTCTAAATGAAAAATAAATAAAAATAAAAATACTTATCCCCCAATTGCCTAAATGAAAAATGTGTGAAGATAGAATGAGATGGAGACGAGGACAGTGATGCGGAAGCAACTCTCCATCTTTGTCTCACCCCATTGACATCACTGCTCGGGTGAGAAGAGAATGACATGGAAACTGAGAATACAATAAACGAGGGGAATAGGAACCAACGAGCAAAGGGAAACCCATGCGGATGTAAAAAAGCATTGAGAGCAAAGAAAGGTGAAGAAAAGTGAGCAGCAGTTGGTTAAGGATAAGAACAAAAGAGACAGCAGCAGCTCTGTGCCTCTGCAGTCACCTTTTAAACGAGAGCGATGAGTAAAAGCTGATGCATAAAATGTTATCACAATCCCATCACAACAACATGAAGATAAAAACTGAAAAGAATACAGTTCACATGTTCCTAATTTCAATGGATGACAATATTTAGAACTTTTCTTGTATTTTTTGTGTTTGTTGATTTCAATGTTCAAACATAAGTTTTTAAGAAATCTAAAAAAAGAAAATTCACATTTACTTTCCCTTTAGGAAAGAAAAAAAAAAAAAAATACAGGTTTGAGATTTCTCAATCCACACTTCTTTTTGTTTTTTCTCAAACAATACCTCTAATTAAAAGAAAATATTTAAAATATCTTTTATTTTTATTTTTTACTAATTTAAAAGGATTATTATAATGTTTCCATTTAGCTCGTTTATAATATTATATATTTTATTAAGTTACTAAAAATATTATAAATATTAAAAAAAATACTGTTAGTGATATCGTCTCTTTAGTTTTCATTTCTCATAGACTATTTATTATGATATTATATTTTTCGGTTAAGGTTATGAGTCTATTTGGATCATTTACAGTATTTTTTAGTATATTTTATAGTATTTTTATTATGATGATCAAAATATTATAATAAATTATTTTTTATATTTGGGTGATATTGTTCCTTAAATATATTAAATATCTATTTGAATTATAGTATGATGTAACAAATGACTCTCAGTGTATTTTGATTTCATTTGGCTCGTTTACAGTATTTTTGCTATGATGATGGTGGCCAAAATACTGTAATAGGTAAAAAATAGGTAAAAAATTTCTAAGGAATAGTTTGGGTATTTTCGAAATTAGGGATACTGTCTGAAAAAAAAATAAAATGAGATTACCGATTAGAATATATCTGAAATATGAGGAAAATCATATATTTTCTAATCTCTTTATAGGGTGGGTAAATCGAAGTTACAAAATAACCTAATTAATACTGGACATCGATTAATTTCATAAATAATTTTCACTTTTAGCTTTTTACTCAAAATTTCATCCATCAACCTTGATATATACCTCATATATATATATATATATATATATATATATATATCTTAAATTAGAGGAGGAATCTAAGCCAAACATATTAAGTTGTGTAAACTAACATAAGATTATATTATAAATTATTAAGTTGTGGAATAAACTCAATATAGATCACCTAAGACCACTCCTTTATCTATTTTTAAGTCTTCACCATCAATATATATTTTCCTAACACGCTAAACATCACCGGGTATAACGTCACAAGCATGTATCTTGCAGAAGAAACAGCAAGACGTATCCCCAGATTGGAGCCCATGAGTGGTCACTTGCAGGCATGCTGCAACACCTGCATGCATGGAGGAAAGTGTTGGAAGTCCTCCACAGGCATTAACTCCTTTCTTGGAAGCTAGGAAGGAGGTATCCTCTCTCTCTCTCTCCGACTTGATCAGCTACTGCAGTGACTTCAGCTGAGCAAAGAACTGTGCTTGGATTATGTGTGTCCTCTTCCTGTAGGCAGGGTTTAGGGTTTTGGTTGTGTCTTGCTGTTTCTGCGTTGGGATTCAGAACCTCCGTGAGGTTCCAAGGGTAAACTTCCATTGACAACAGTGTGGGATGGACCACTGTATGTACTAAATAAATAGCATTTCTTTGTAATGCATGCAGAATGGTTTTGATACACAGCAAATGTCATGCTGCCAATGTCAAACCTACATTAACTTGGTGCTGAGACAAATACAATTGCTTCACTGTTTTATTGAGAGCAGTACTTTTCCTGCTGTCGGAGAGAACAAGCATTTCCTTTTATTGGATTTACTATAGTTTACACTTGCATTGCATGTGAGATATGCTGTGTGGGATGATAAATAAGCTGCATTGCATTAGTATATTTCTGTGAACTGGAACTTAGGGAAGAATATTGGAGATGAGGCAAATAGCATGGCTTTACTTTTTTTTTTGCAAAAAAATGGTGAAAATGGGATTCGGTCCAAGGATCTTTGAGTCAAAATTTGTAAGCTAGTTGACATCTTAAAAGAAAATGGATTTCGAGGCATGTTCAAATGACAAAATATATTTCAACCTATATATATACATATATATATATATGTATTTATATATATGTATGTATGTATGTATATATATATGTATGTACATACATATACATACACACACACACACACACACACACACACACACACACACACACACACACATATATATATATATATATATATATATATATATATATATATATATATATATATATATATATATATATATATATTATATATAGAATATGTTTTGGTTGTCTTATAAAGACAACATATAGAATAAAGACAACATATAGAATAAACATCAATTATAAGGACTAGTTAAATGTCAAATCTGTATTTCAGGAAGGTGTTGGCTACCCCAACTTTGGTTTGGTTGTGCTTATTCAAAGACATTATATACTCATAGTTTGCTTCCCTGAGTGATGTTGATTATAAGATAATTTGTTGATGACGAACCCTCAAAAACTACTCGGCATCTCTACAACAATCATCAGAACATATAAAGGTTTCATAAGAGGGCAAGAGAGAGAAAAGACTAAAGGGAATAGGCTTATTTATGCTGCTTTCTTTATGCATGAGGGCCAAGAAACTTAGAGAGAGACTAGATTATAAAGGAAGATATTAGAAGCAATAGTTATCTATATTTGTTCAACAACAAGTGCAGGGAAAGATTAGGTGTGCTATAACTGCTCATTATCTGTCAAGCTTTTGCAGAAGCTCCAGCCACGGCAGTGCAATTTGATCTCCATAGCTTCTTTATGTTTGGTTATAACAGGTATCTACCTTATCACCTAAGATCATAAAGAATAAACTGGTTAGATAACAAAGAGCACCTAATAATAATAACATTTCTGCACCTTAGATCTGTAATATGTCTTTCACGAGAATAATTTGAATAAATTGAGATGTTTGTGCTTAAAAAATATGAACATGCAACATACATGCCTAAATTCCAGAAAACATGTGATATGCGGATCCATAGACAGTTGTACTGGCATGCAGTTTGTTTTATACTACTCATATCATGTTTTATATGTTCTACTTGTAAAAAAGGAATACAAAAACTTTTTTTAACATGAAATGATATTCAAATAAAATTAGGTATGCTAAAACGGGAAACTCTAATACTGTTCCTATCTTTTTTTATCTTATTCATAGAAATTCAATTTTATCTTGAATCTTTTTTTTATACACAATGATTTTGATAGTAATATTATAATAACAAGTAAAAATTGAATGAATTGTAACTTTTCATAGACGACTTCATGAGCAAACACGATATAATTTTTCCGATAATACTTTATCAGTTCATTTCACACGTCAATTTACTCCCACATTAAAAAGTGAAATAAACGTTAGATTGACTTATATGATACTAATGAGTGTACTATTAATTTGTGCATAATCATTTTAAGGAAGTAATTCAAGCACAACAATGCTAATAGAGTTAATAGGTAAGTTATTGTTAGGACTCTAGCTAGGAGAGTCATAATTGAGTTTCATTGAAAGGGATATTCATGTAAAACCTACCTAGCCGACCTCTATTAAAGAGGTAAATAGGCCGACTAGAGTTAGGGTTAATTAGGAGATTGCTTCTTAAAGTAGGAGTCTTTTTAGGAGTTGGTTAGAAGTAGGAGTCTTGAGTAGAAGTCATATTAGGAGTTGGGGTTTAGAAGTCCTATAAATAGTCATGTATTTATCCTCGTTTATTAAGTAATAGATGAATCTTTTTTGCAGCATTTGAGCAGCAACTTGGAGGAAGGAACCCCTGTAGAGTTCCAAGGAGGTCAATCCCCTAAAGAGATCAACCCCAAGCTTAGAATCTGCAAGGGTTTGTTAGAACCCTTGCAGATTCTAAGCTTGGGGTTGATCTCTTTAGGGGATTGACCTCCTTGGAACTCTACAGGGGTTCCTGCCTCCAAGTTGCTGCACAAAGGCTGCAGAAAAGATTCATCTATTGCTTATGAAAAGAGGAGGAATACATGGCTATTTATAGGGCTTCTAAACAAACCCTTGCAGATTCTAAGCTTGGGGTTGATCTCTTTAGGGGATTGACCTCCTTGGAACTCTACAGGGGTTCCTGCCTCCAAGTTGCTGCACAAAGGCTGCAGAAAAGATTCATCTATTGCTTATGAAAAGAGGAGGAATACATGGCTATTTATAGGGCTTCTAAACCCTAACTCCTAATAAGACTCCTACTCAAGACTCCTACTTCTAACCAACTCCCAATAGGACTCCTACTCAAGACTCCTATTCCTTTACAACTCCTAATTCTTCTATAAGAAATAACCTCCTAACCCTAGCTAGCTTCTTCACCTCTTTAATAGGGGTTGGCTTAGGTAGGTTTTACATGAATGTCCCTCTCAATTAGGACTCTCCTAGCTAGAGTCTTAATAGACCCGCCCTCTTCAAATCAGCCTTGTCCTCGAGGCTGACGATTCATGAATTCTGGGAATTTAATCTTCAAGTCGTCATAGTTCTCCTAAGTGGCATCTTCTGTTGGTAGGTTCGTCTACTATATTAGGACTTCAGTAGTGGGTCGTCATCGTCGAGTCACGATCCGTCGATCAATAATGACACTTGGCTGGGTCTGGAGTTCTCCTTGGGTAGTCATATTTGGTGGACGGCTTTGGGCTATCTCCAAGCACATATTTACAACTTCCTTCTGGCCGTCGGTTTATGGGTGATATGCCGTACTCCTTTTCAATTTAGTACCTTGCATATGGAATAACTTTATCCAAAATCTGCTCGTTAAGATGCAAGTAGAATTTGTCAGAAGCACAATGCGTCTCTTATAGTATAATTCTTTTGAGTCCCAATTGTATTGAGCCACGAAACTTAGTGCTTCCTCCAATTTTTTTATAATCTTACTGGTCTCCGAATCTTCCTGCCATTCCATCTTAATATCCTCAAGGAAGTCACTGGTTAGAAGTGAAACGGCCGAAAATTCGGCTTGCTTAGGTAGCCGTGAAAGCGCATCTGCAACAACATTCTCTTTCCCCTTTTTGTAAGTTATTTCATAATCATATCCAAGAAGCTTTGTTACCCATTTTTGTTGCTCGGGGGAAGATATCTTCTGCTCCAAAAAATATTTTAGGCTTTTATGGCCGGTCTTGATTTGAAAGCATCGCCCGATCAAGTATGATCTCCACCTCATTGCTGCGTGCACAATGGTGAGCATCTCCTTATCATATGTTGACATGTTTTCATGGGAGGGAGATAATGCCTTGCTAGTGTGTGTGAGTGGTCGATCATCTTGCATGAGAACGTCTCCAATTCCGACTCCAGATGCATCGGCCTCAATGATGAAGGGTCGGTTGAAATCTGGTAGCGCTAGCACCGGCATCATCCTCATGGCTGCCTTAAGTTTGTCGAAGGCAACGGAAGCTTTGTCCGACTATTAGAAGGTATCCTTTTTCAGTAGAGAAGTGAGTGGTGCATTGATCTTTCCATAGTTTTTCATGAACTTGCGGTTGTAACCTGTTAAACCGAGAAAGCAACGTAGCAATTTTATGTTCCTCGGAGTTGGCCAGTTCTGCATTGCTTCTATTTTGGAGGGGTCCACCGTCACACCTTTCTCTGATATGATATGCCCAAGATATTTCACCTTTTGTTAAAGAAAGCAAAAATTCGTAGTGGCCGTTGTGTGTTCGAAAGGCGGTTTTCGGTATGTCTTCTTCGCACACTCGTATTTGATGATACTTGGATCAAAGGTCCAGCTTTATGAAGATTTGTGCTCCCTTTCATCTAGTAATTCATCTACTATTGGAATAGGGTATTTGTCTTTGACAGTTATGTCGTTGAGAGCTCGGTAATCAACACACAATCGCCATGATCTGCCCTTCTTTCGTACGAGGAGCACCGGTGAAGAGTAGGGGCTGCAACTTGGCCGAATAACTCCTGTTTCAAGTATCTCTTTTACAATCCTTTCTATTTCATCCTTTTGGAGATATGGATACCGATATGGCTGAGTATTTGCTGGAGATTTTTCTGGAAAAATCGTTATACAATGATCATGCCGATGGGTAAGAGGTAGGTTGCGCGGTTCGTCAAATATATCTGAAAATTCAGCAAGCAAAGGAAGTAGATTTGGATCTTCAAATTCTGTTGGCTCTCCCTTAGTTTGCTGCTTAAGTTGTACCAAAAAGTCGCTGCATGCTTTAGGCAAAACCTTCTTCATTTGTTATGTGCAAATCGTCGTTAGGTCGCTCCCACATTTCCCATGCAGTATCACTTGTTTCTCCTTACTGTAAAATTTCATAATTAGTTTCATAAAATTCCAAGAAACATCACTTAATGTCATCAACCATTTAATTCTGAGCATGGCCTCATGATCATCAAGAGGGAGGAGGAAGAAATATGCAATTATCTCTTGGTCCTGTAGCAATAGTTTCACTCGCGGGTGCCTACGATCATACTTCAAAATCCATCCGTTGGCGACCTTAACATCAAACATGATGCAATTCTCGATAGGTAAGGCCATCCGGACAGCAACCTTACTGTTTAGGAAGTTTTTAGTGCTACCCGTGTCGATGAGAATAGTGATTGGTTGTCGTTTGAGAATGCCTCTAACTTTCATCATTTGCGGGTTTGAGTAGCCGGCTAGTGCATGTACCGTAACTTCGGTCGGTTGTGGCTCTTCTTTTGCATCTTCTTCTTCTTCATGTTCAAGGCTCTCTTCTGGATGTTCAATGACATCTTCTTTTACTGGTTCAATCATAAGAAGTCTCCCTTTACTACAGCGATGCTCACGGCTCCACGACTCGTCGTAGTGCCAACATAACCCCTTCGCATATCGCTCCCAAGTTCTTCTCTTGTCAAACATTTTGGTGTAGGGACTCGGTTGATAGTAGGGGGGGCTGAGGGCTTTGGTGTTTGCTGGTTGGGGAGCAACCCTAGTCCTCCGGGCTTCATGGTTCAATCGCTCCTCTTGAAATCGTGCGAAAGAGATGGCTGCCATAAGCGTGTACAGTTGTCGTGCTTTAACTTCTCCCCGGATCTCTGGCTTCAAGCCCTCAATGAAGGTACCCAATAGCTGTTTTTGAGACCAATCATGAGTTTGATTAGATAACCTTTCAAACCTGGTTTGGTACTCTTGAATGGTGGAGGTTTGTCGGATCTTTGCTAGTTGTCCGTCAATGTTCTCGTAATCGGTTGGTCCGAAGCGGATCAGCAGTCCTTCTTTGAATTGTCGCCATGAGAAGACTCCATGAGTATGTTCAAACCAGTCAAACCATTGTATGACATCTCCTTCAAGATGTATAGCTACAATTTCCACCATAGATGCATCCACAGTTTTGTGGTACCGAAAATATTGCTCCGCGCGCGAGATCCAACCAATCAGGTCTCCTTCTTCCCATCTAGGGAAGTCCACCCTCATGCGTGGATAGTTGGGGTTGGTTATAAAGCCTCCCCTCTCGAAAGTCATCTCTTCGGGCTTGGTGCAATTGGTTAGAGCTCTCTCCTTAATGTGATTTCTTCATGCTTGGTGGTCAGCCCAAACTGAGTTCGGTAAAGAGAGTCCGAATCTTATCCTCCATTCGCACCTCCAAGGCTTCGAATGTAGCATTGATTACCTCCTTAGATGCCATAGTATATGCCTCTAAATCTGTGATGTTAAGATATCTCTTTTGTTGTCGGGTTAAAGGCAAGTATAGGTTGAGAGAAGTGATGGTCGAAAGGGTTGGTGGATTGGTGGATGTAGGTTACGGTTTAGGCTTGTTTTGCGGTTGTTTTGGAGGAGTTTGAGGGTGTGGTTTGGTGGAGTTTTAGGACTATGGATGAAAGTTTTAGATCTGTGGTAGATGGCAGCAAAGGTTTGATAGAAATCAGTGGAAGTTTACTGCAGAATTATGTTGTCTTATAAAAGCAGAATTGTCGTCGAAGAAACAGCGGTTTCTTGACGAAATTTTCACCAAAAACTTAAGAGATTTGAGGAGGGAATTGACAGCAAAATCTCAGTTTATATGGCAGCAAGGATGTCCAATTTAATCAAGAAAATTTCGACAGTATAACAACAAGGAAATTGGTGTAAGTTGCGATAGCAGAATTCTCGTCGAAAAATTTCAATGGTTTGCGATGAAAATTTGCAGCAACACAAAATTATTTTTAGAGATGAATTCCTCAATAGATTAATCTTAAATGGAAGCCAAGATGATCTATAAAGTGTAGAAGAAATTTCGTTCAAAAAAGATTACAAATAGATCGGTTAAGGCAACAATATGCGACTAAAATTTTCTGCAACACAGATTTTCAAGTGTAGCAGATTGGACGTAAAAGGCCAATGGTTTATATTGAGAATTTTTTGATAAAACCAAAAGGAAATCCACTGTTAGGAAGTGTCAAAGCTGTCATAAAAATTTCATAAAGATTTGGATAGAAAAAACGTAGTAGCAAGATCAAACAAACTGTGCTATGCGGCTATAATTTTATAGTGTAGATTTTCAAGTATAGCAGATTAGACGTAAAAGATCAATGGTTTATATTGAGAATTTTTTGACAAAACCAAAGGGAAATCTGCTGTTGGGAAGTTTCAAAATTGTCATAAAAATTTCGTAGAGATTTGGATAGAAAAAACACAGTAGCAAGATCAAACAGATTGTGTTATGCGGTTGGAATTCTGCAATATATCTTTTGTCATAGAGATGAAAAATTTACGACGAAAAGTTTATGCAGCAATATAGGAACAATGTTTTTTTTTTTTTTTTTTCGAATAAGGATAACTAAATTGCAGCAGCAGTAAGGTAGGAAACCAGAACCTATTGCAATTCACGGGGAGATCAAAGGATGATCTGCGGTGGTGGAGATGACGGTGGAATTTGGTGATGATTTTTTAAGCAATTGTGAGAATTGCTTTGAGCGACTGTGGAGAGATGATGGATGGCTGTGGAAGGGTATTGAGACGCCAAGAACGCTGCTCTGATACCAAGTGTTAGAACCCTTGCAGATTCTAAGCTTGGGGTTGATCTCTTTAGGGGATCGGCCTCCTTGGAACTCTATAGGGATTCCTTCCTCCAAGTTGCTGCACAAAGGCTGTAGAAAAGATTCATCTATTACTTATGAAAAAAGGAGGAATACGTGGCTATTTATAGGGCTTCTAAACCCTAACTCCTAATAAGACTCTTACTCAAGACTTCTACTTCTAACCAACTCCTAATAGAACTCCTACTCAAGACTCCTATTCCTTTACAACTCTTAATTCTTCTCTAAGAAATAACCTCCTAACCCTAGCTGGCTTCTTCACCTCTTTAATAGGGGTCGGCTTAGGAAGGTTTTACATGAATGTCCCTCTCAATTAGGACTCTCCTAGCTAGAGTCCTAATAGGGTTCTAACACTTGGTATCAGAGCAGCGTTCTTGATATCTCGTTGTCCTTCCATAGCCATCCATTAGCCCTCCACAGCCGCCCAAAGCAATTCCCACAATTGCTTAAAAGATCATCGCCGAATTCCGCCATCATCTCCACCATCGCGGATTATTCTTTGATCTCCCCGTGAGTTGCAATAGGTTCTGGTTTCCTACCTTACTGCTACTGCAATTTAGTTATCCTTATTCGAAAATCCAAAAAAAATTGTTCCTATATTGCTGCATAAACTTTTCATCGTAAAGTTTTCATCTCTATGACGAAAGATGCACTACAGAATTCCAACTGCATAGCACAGTCTGTTTGATCTTGCTCTTGTGTTTTTTCTGTCCAAATCTCTACGAAATTTTTATGATAGCTTTGACACTTCCTAACAACGGATTTTCCTTTGGTTTCGTCAAAAAATTCTCAATATAAACCACTGATCTTTTACGTCCAAACTGCTACACTTGAAAATCTACACTGCAGAATTCCAATCGCATAGCATAGTTTGTTTGATCTTGTTACTATGTTTTTTCTGTCCAAATCTCTACAAAATTTTTATGACACCCTTGACACTTTCTAACAGCGGATTTCCCTTTGGTTTCGTTAAAAATTCTCAATATAAAATACTGATCTTTTACGTCCAAACTACTACACTTTAGATGTAAAAATCTGCTGTAGTACCTTTCCGTGATCCTCAATTCTTCCGAACCTTCCACCACCAATGCCATTAACCCGTTAATAGAAAAAAGACAAGGGCATCTCTGATCTATAGGCATATGCTATGGCTTCTCAAGATCCAATTGTTGCCAAATTTTAAGTATAAGAATCTCGGATTGAATCGCGACTTGAATCGCACTTAGAGGACAAATTACGTGCTTTGTTTGCAGAATTCAAAATTAGACAACCGTTGAGTCCAACCAAATCTCAGTGAGGAGAGAGTTCAGAGAGACCTCCAGAGAAGGAGGGATAGCCCTCGGACATGCTTCAGCCACGTATGACGATGGACTTCCTGCGATGGGAAGGAGTCCCGGTGATATGAATGAGCAAGTTGATCATAATTCTGCCAAAGACCCTTTAACTATTCGTGGAGGACCAATAACAAGAGCTAAAGCTAAAATGATGAAAGAAACCTTAACTTGTTTATTGGAAGGTATTTGGAAGGAGCAAGCTGGTCAAAACTTGGTCAAGGTTCTATGGATACAAGAAGAGCCTAAAATAGTCAACCTAATTCAAATAAGTCCAACGTTGAGAGAAGGATAAATTTTTAGCCTATTTTGAAGAATAAAGGTTATTCAGCCATATTAGACCATATTAAGAATTATGGGCTTATTCATGAATAATCATTCAAATCAATTCAAGGCAGATTCATGAGTAATCTGCATTCATGCATTAGGAATATGAATGTCATTTAATGTATTTAATGGATTCATTGCCTTTGTACTTGGCCTTCGTACTATATAAACAAGGCTGATTCCCTTTGTAAGACAGAGAATTGAGAAGTGTATACAAACTTCAACACCAGTGAATGTTTTGTTTTTAAGTTCTTGCATGAACTTTGGAACTTATCAAGCTTTTCTACTTGTGGCGTTCAAAACCCAAAAATCTTTATTTTTCCTTTCAACTTATCAAGCTTCTTAATTTGTGACGTTTTAAGAGAATCAAAGTGCTATTCTAATTACTTAATCAAATTTTCATTGATAAAGTGATTAGAATAGTTTCCTGAACTTCAATCTTGAACGATCCATCTTGTTTTAATTCGTTGGAGGGGTTCAATTTGCATTCCATATGTATCATAACTCTTTAGCTATCGGGGTGTATGGTTGCTAAGTTGAAGATTTCCATCACCCGACGGGGTGGATTTCGCACGCCGAACATTAGTTTCGTTACTACCGAACGTCGGATGATGCTATAGTGGAAATTACTGTCATCCACCTTGAAGGAGATGCTATTCAATGGTACAATTGACTGGAATACAATCATGGGGCTCCAACGTGGAATTAATTTAAGAACGCACTACTGAATCGTTTCGAACCTACGGAGTATAAAAATATCAATGGCCAACTTGCAAAAATTCGACAAACATCTACTATTCAAGAGTACCAAACCAGGTTTGAGAAGTTATCCTACCTTGTTCGTGGTTGGACTGATCGTCAATTGTTAGGAACATTCATCGAAGAACTCAAGCTAGAGATAAAAGAGGAGGTTAAGGCGCGACAATCTCGTACCATGACAACTGCGATTTATTTCGCCTGAATACAAGAAGAATGGCTCAACCAAGATGCTCGAAGGATGAAAACCTCTCCTAGGCCCCAGTGATTTAAAAAGCGCTAGGCGCCAAGGTCCACAAACGCCCGAGGCGCTAGGCGCTCGCCCGAGCGAAGCGAGGCGCTAAAATATAAAAATATATAATATAATTAATAATTTCAAATAAATAAAAATTAACAACATTAAAATCAAAATAATATATTATTAATCTATTAACAGAAAATTAATCATTTCAAAATTCAAATAAACTTAATATTAAGAGTATACCGTATACCGAGCCTGATGGAGAAACGAGGAAGCAGCGGCGAGCGGCAACGGGAAAGGGAAAGGGAGCGGAAGGCACGAGCAGCGGGAGGGCTCGCGGGAGGCGCGAGCAGCGGGAGGCGCGAGCAGCGGGAGGGCTCGAGGGAGGCGCGAGCAGCGGGAGGGCTCGCGGGAGGCGCGAGCAGCGAGAGGGCTCGCGGGAGGCGCGAGCAGCGGGAAGGCTCGCGGGAGGCGCGAGCAGCGGGAGGGCTCGCGGGAGGCGCGAGCAGCGGGAAGGCTCGCGGGAGGCGTGAGCAGCGACAGCGGCGAGCAGCAGCAGCGGGAGCACGAGCGACGAGCAGCGAGATCGGGATTGGGATTGGCAGCGGCAGCGGCAGCGACAGCAGGTTAGGGTTGGGTAAGGGTTATATTGGTTTAGTTGGTTCGATTGAACCAACTAATAACCGAACCAGGACCGAACCAGACCTAAAATTCTGGTTCGGTCGCCTTGGTTTACCCAGGCGCTCGCCCGAAGCGCCCAGCGCTTGGGCTCGGGCGAGCGCCCAGGCGGCGCCTGTTTGAAGCGCGCCGCCTGGGACATTAGCGAGGCGCTCGGGCCTCGCCTCGCCTCGCCCGAGCGCCTAGGCGAGCGCCCGAGCGCCTTTTTCAATCACTGCTAGGCCCACGATATATAAACCTCCTTCTGCTCCCAACCCTCCTTCGCTGCCAAAAAAATTGACAAGAGAAGAACTACATAACCAATCAACAAAAGGTCTTTGTTGGCATTGCGACGAGCCGTGGAACCATAATCATCGCTGTAAAAGGGGCTGCCTCCTACTGATTGAACCTCTTGAAGACATGGAGGAGGAGGTCCAGGAGAATAAGGAAGAGGCCGCAGATGAAGAACAGCAGCTGGTTGATATTACGATGCATGCCCTTGCCGGTTATGTGAACCCGCAAACGATGAAAGTGAGAGGACTTATGAAGCAACAACCTATCACCATTCTTATTGACACCGGGAGCACTAATAATTTTATAAATAGCAAGGTTGCTATCCGGTGGCCTTACCTATCGAGAATTACAGCAGGTTTGACGTTAAGGTCGCTGACGGACGAATTTTGAAGTATGATCATAGATGCCCGCGGGTGAAACTATTACTATAGGACCAAGAGATAATTACATATTTCTTCCTCCTCCCTCTTGATGATTAGTGCTCGACATCGAATGACTGACGACATTAGGTGATGTTTTCTGAAATTTTATGAAATTCATTATGAAATTTTACAATAAGGGGAAACAGGTGATACTACATAGGAAACGTAGAGGCGACATAACTACGATTTACACACAACGAATGGAGAAAGTTTTGCATAAAGCATGCAAAGGCATTTTGGTACAACTTGAGCAGCAAACTAAAGGAGAGCCAACAAAATTTGAAGATTCAAACATACTTCCTTTGCTTGTTGAATTTTCAGATATATTTGACAAACCGCGCAACCTACCTCCTACCTGTCGACATGATCATTGTATACCGATTCTTCCGGGCAAACCTCCAGCAAATACTCGACCATATCGGTATCTACATCTCCAAAAGGATGAAATAGAAAAGATTGTAAAAGAGATGCTAGAAATAAAAGTTATTCAGCCAAGTTGCCGCCCCTACTCTTCATCGGTGCTCCTCGTAGGAAAGAAGGATGGAACATGACGAATGTGCATTGATTACCGAGCTCTCAACGACATAATTGTCAAGGACAAATACCCTATTCCAGTAGTAGATGAATTGCTTAATGAATTAAAGGGAGCATAAGTCTTCATAAAGCTGGACTTTCGATCCGAGTATCATCAAATACGAGTGTACGAAGAAGACATACCGAAAATCGCCTTTCAAACACACAACGACTACTACGAATTTTTGGTAATACCCTTTGGTCTCACCAAAGCTTCCTCTACCTTCCAGAGCCTTATGAATGATATTTTCCAAAATTATCTTCGTAAGTTTATGCTGGTTTTCTTCGACGATATCCTTATTTACAACCCTTCTCTTGAAAGTCATTTTCAACACTTACGACTTATTTTGACAATTATGTGAGAATATGTTCTTTTTGTCAAAAAATCGAAGTGCAGCTTTCTTCAACAGAAGGTGGAATATCTTAGGCATATCATATCAGAGGAAGATGTGGTGATGGACCCCTCCAAAATTGAAGCAATGCAGAACTGGCCGACCCCGAGGAACATAAAATTGCTACGTGGCTTTCTCGGTTTAACGGGTTACTACCGTAAGTTCGTGAAAAACTATGGAAAGATCAGTGCACCCCTTATTTCCTTTCTAAAAAAAGATGCTTTCCAATGGTCGGACAAAACCACCACCGCTTTCAACGAACTTAAAGCCGCAATGACGACAACGCCCATACTAGTGCTACCCACTTCGGTAAGAGTTTTGTTATTGTATCCAATGCCTCCGGAGTCGGAATTGATGTTATACTAATGCAAGGTGGTTGCCCTCTCACTTATACCAGTATGACATTATCTCCTTTCCATCTCAGGATGACTATTTACGACAAGGAGATGCTCATGATTGTGCACGCAGTGGCCAAATGGAGACTGTACTTAATCGACCGACATTTTCAAATCAAGACCGACCATAAAAACCTAAAATATTTCTTGGAACAGAAGATATCTTCCCCCGAGCAACAAAAATGGGTAACAAAGCTTCTTGGATATGATTATGAAATAACTTACAAAAAGGGGAAAGATAATGTTGTTGCAGATGAGCTTTCGCGGCTACTTGAGTAAGTTGAATTTTCGACCGTTTCACTTCTGACCAGCAACTTCCTTGAGGATATTAAAAGGGAATGACAGGAAGATTTGAAGACCAGTAAGATAATAAAAAAATTGGAGGAAACACCAAACTCCATGGCTCATTATAATTGGGACTAAAAAAAATTACGCTATAAGGGACGCATTGTGCTTATGCCAAATTCTACTTGCATAAAGACCATCCTTCAAAAGATGCATTCCACACCTGCGACCGGGTACTCCAGGTTCCTTAGAACCTATAAGAGAATTAAGCAAAATTTTTATTGGGTAGGAATGAAAAATATTATTGCTAAATTTGTGGCACAATGTGATGTATGTCAACGACATAAAGGCGAGACAGTGGTAAGTCCCGGAAAGCTACAACCTTTACCCGTCCCGGACTCAATATGGACTGATATATCAATGGACTTCATCGAAGGGCTTCCCTCATCACAAGGAAAAGGTACAATTTTTGTCATGGTGGATCGCTTTACAAAGTATGCTCACTTTTGCACTATTCGTAATCCCTACACTGCTTCTAGTATTGCTCGAATCTTTATGGAGAATATTGTAAAATTGAATGGGATACCGAGATCTATTGTAAGTGATCATGATAGGGTCTTCGTGAGCAGATTTTGGACATAGTTATTCCAAATGCATGGCACTAAATTGAAAATGAGTATGGTGTATCACCCACAAACCGACAGCCAAACTGAAGTGGTGAACATGTGCTTCGAGACATACCCCAGATGCTTCACCAGTGACCGACCAAAAGAGTGGACAAAGTGGCTTCCTCGACTGAGTGGTGGTATAATATAACTTATCATTCATCCACAAAATGTACTCCCTATGAGGCTATGTATAGCTGACTTCCCCTTGTAATTCCAAAATATGTGTTGGGCATCTCTAAAGTAGAACATATAGACAGGGAACTATAGGACAAAGACAAAATGTTGAAGTTACTAAAAGATAATCTCACTGCAGCTCAAACAAGGATAAAACAACAATATGATCAACACAAAGGCGAAAGAGAATTTTCAGTAGGAGATTAGATCTTCCTATGGCTCCAGCCATACAAGCAAACATCAATCTAGACCAGAGCATCTATGAAGCTTTCACCTCGGTTCTATCGACCCTACCAAATTTTGGAGCACATCGGAGTAGTAGCACACAGATTGGACTTACCTGCCAGCTCCTGAATCCATCCAGTCTTCCATGTGTCATGTTTAAAGCTCAAGTTGGGACAAAATGAGATAGCCCAAAGCCATCTACCAAATATGACTACCCAAGGAGAATTCCAGATCCAGCCGAGTGCCATTATTGATCGACGGATCGTGACTCGACGACGATGACCCACTTCTAAAGTGCTAATACAGTGGGTAAACCTATGATGACTTGAAGATCAAATTCTCAGAATTTATGGATCATCAATCTCGAGGACAAGGCTGCTTTGAAGAAGGCAGGTCTATTAGGACTCTAGTTAGGAGAGTCCTAATTGAGTTTAATTGAAAAGGGCATTCATGTAAAACCTACCTAGTCGACCCCTATTAAAGAGGTAAAGAGGCTGACTAGGGTTAGAGTTAATTGGGAGGTTGCATCTTAGAGTAGGAGTCTTTTTAGGAGTCCTATTAGGAGTTGGGGTTTCGAAGCCCTATAAATAGTCATGTAGTCATTCTCTTTTATTAAGCAATAGATGAATCTTTTTTGTAGCCTTTGAGCAGCAACTTGGAGGAAGGAACCCTTATAGAATTCCAAGGAGACCGATCCCATAAAGAGATCAACCCCAAGCTTAGAATCTGCAAGAGTTCTAACAATTATCCCATCAGACCAGACCGCGACAATTAGTATCAGAATTGATATAGTATTCGAATTTGGTGAAAGGCTTAAGCAAGAAAGAATAATCGGAGGATGAGGTCATTGGGCACGTCACGACGTGAAACTACCAATGGATAGTCTTACATGCATCATGCTAGAATTTAATTTTGGGTTATGTTAGACCTTGACGAAGATGTCAAGCTTTTAAGTGGGAAAAATTATATAACTCTCTGACTTGGTCCACATCAAAAATGGATAAAGACTTTGATTGGCTTATAAGAGAGTGTAATGAAGAATCAAAACATTCAAGTACTAATATAACATTTGACTAGTAGAGATAGTATTCTATATTGATTACCTGGTAAACATATAACCTTGAATAACTATTTGCCGTAGTTCTGATGCTTCTTTGAGAAGTCATGCATTGTCTTTACGATAGCAGCAAACTTCATGGATCTCAGTCGCCCCATATGCCTAGAAAAAATAGAAAACAAACTAATGTTGTGATACGATAATAAGGCAACAGCAGTTAGTAAAATATGCACTGCATTTATATATCCCCAAATAATTCAGCCTCTTTCAACAAAGAAGAGTGACTCAATTTAGGGTCACAAATCAATACTGAATAAAACCCAGAATGACCATAAAATATGCACTGCATATATATATCCCCAAATAATTCAGCCTCTTTCAACAATGAAGAGTGACTCAATTTAGGTCACAAATCAATACCGAATAAAACCCAGAATGAGCATAAAAGAACACGAGTCTAAACTTCATAAGCCTCAAAAAATATTAGTACAACATAAACCAGAAATAAATCTTGACAAGGAACCAAGAGATTGAGTAGTTTGTGTATTATAGTGACTACAATCACATTATCAAGTTCCAAATTTTAGCCATGTTGCTGATCTAGCATAAAAGGTATCAAATTAATTTGATTATAGGAATACTAACAAACAAATTTTACTGCCCCAATATCAACTCTTGGTTACATGAGAAAGGAACTTACACGATCTCTGTATATCGTAATCTCCATGCAGGAAATCCTAAATGGCATCTAGCAGGCCCATATACAAGAAGAAGATCAGGTTCAGCTCCGGCAGAACCTGAGAAGAAAGATAATTTTTAACTCATGACATGCAAAAGATGAAGAACGAAATACAAAATGCAAATATAATCTGAATCTACTATGTGGAACCACATACCTGTTGCTTTTAAAGCATTAGCTACATCTGATTCTGTGAAGTCTGGTTCTGAGCTATAGCAGATTTCAGAATCATCTTTCATGTGCTCAGAATATAGGAAGCTAGCTGCTTTAGCAACCCCTTCTTTACCATCAGATAAAGAAATAATCTCAATTGCCATTTTTTCAAAATGAAAAAGTGAAGTCGCCATCTTTGCATCAATGACCTACATGTTGAGCCAGGACTCGGACATTGTCACGAATGTATATCCAATGATGAACAGTTATTTAACACAAGAAGAAATCCTAAGCATGAAAAACCGAGGAACAGAAGATCCTAATTTGCAACTTACAGAACATGGTGTCATGCTTGTATTTGTCAAGCTCTCCAAATCAGTTCCAATAGTCTGCTTCAGCACACCTTAAAAGTCAATCTAATAACAGATTAATGTCATGCCCGTGGCCATGCTATGTAATTTTGCAAGTAAACATTATGATTAACAGCAGAAGTAGGTGAGGTACACTGTGCCATTTCAAGTATGATTTCATGTAAGCATGCTTACCTTGCATGTCATAAAGGATGATGTACTTGATACCTATAGATGATAACCAGCACAAAAGTTGTTTTATCTTTGTTGTATTTTTTGCTTCTTCACTATCAACCACAACAGCAAGGGAGTTAAGCTTATCCAGCTGGAGATTTTGATGTTTCAGTAGCAGTCCCATTGAAATGATGTAGCAAAACAGTAAATCATTAACAGACGACCCCATATGCCTGAGATTGACCATCAGATGCAGCAAATACCAACAAAAACCCAGTATCAACTTCAAAATCATGGGGGACTGGAATTTCTGACCAAGAGCCAAAAAGAAGCAAAAAATAGCATTTGTTCAGATTATTCTGTTCAAAAGAAATAACAAACAATAAAAACTAAAAGAATTGAAAACTATCTTAGTATGTGGCCTTTAACCTTATTTCACACAGAAAGAGGGAAAAAAAGAGAGTTGCCATTATCATGATTGGTGATATCTTAATTCTTCTTTTGAAGGAGCCGGTGTCCTTCTTGCTTCTATATTTCTGGTTTCATATATATTCTTTTATGTTCCTTTTCTCCATGAATTCTCTGTATACTTTCTCCTATTTTAATGAAAATTTGGGTGAGCATATTTACTGTGGCCTTTTCAATAAAAAGAAAAAAATTTTGACTAAGCTAAGCAACTCTCCCAGTGAGCTAAGTGAACACGTACAACAACAAAAAGGTTGGTTACATGGATCATTTCTTGCTATTAAGGTCTGTGTAGGTCAAGAAAAGGACAAGGACAGCACTATCTACCAAAATTAGTGCAAATGATGTTTAATTTTTTTGCCTTGCTTCCTGATGAGAGATATCCAATCAATCAAAATGGAGGTTAAAGGGGGTATTTAATCTCGTCGTATCCTTTATCCCCGGACTTGTATTGACAAGAATTCTACTCGACGAGAAACTGAACAAAAACATGCCAAATTGGCCAATATCTGGTGCGTTACCAATTGAAGTATTTTGAAACATTTCCTCCACCAACACCAATAGACAAAACTTCCATGTGCCAAGCAATTTGTTGACCGTCGGCAGAGTCTTTGAGCTCAACCACATCCTATCAAAATTTCCTTTGTTGGACAACATGAAACTTAGCCAACGATTAAAGGACTCCTAGAATTTGACAAGATATCTTTCTGCTGATTGCGCTCACTAGATATGAGAAATCCCTTGTCCTAAATCAAAGCACCTAAAGAGATCTGTGTCATGATCTTTACAAAGACAAGATCGACTCGTTGTTTAAATAAAAAGGCCAGCCAAAGTCAACAGAGAAACGATCAAGACCCTGACCACCGGCTCCCAGGAATCACTCCAATTCCACAACTGTGGCATATCAAGTTTAAGTCAATTAATGCTAAGAATTCAAGTTCCTAACCTGTGGAATAGGGATCCAGACCCAAGTGTTCTCGCAAGCCAAATCCATCGCCTGCAACTAGCATACGACGCCAATGACAAAAGTAGATCGAGTTCCTTTCTTTTCCATCTCACAGGACTTATAATCGCAGAACAGATGATTACGAAGGACGAATTTCGAAAAAGGGTCTGCAAATCATCCTTTCATCAAATTAAACCACGTCATAAGTAAACACGCACCAAAAAAATGGAAAATCTAGTAAATTCCAGGAGGAGAAACAAACACGGAGCAGCGATCGACAGGCAGAAAGAGACGTTCGACGAATAGGGGCACCCTGACATTCCGCCCGCATACAAATGGGGGCGACGCCGCGTCGAGGTCCAACGAGTCAATCGGGGGTTTAAGCGTAGAGATCCGACCCGTTACTTAGTGCCCGGCGGAGAGAAGACGGTGCCTGGACAGAGACGCAATCCGATCCGGTAATAGCTAGAGAACACGATCCGACCCGGTAAGAGCTAGAGAACACGCTCCGACCCGGCAAGCTCTAAATATTCCGTCAAAAGTGGGGCTTACCATCACCTAAGCCTACGTGGTGAGATGGCATCGGCTGTCCTATCCCACCACGGTTAGTTTTTTTTTTTTTTTCAAAATAAAAAAGATGACACTTAATCCATAATCAAAATCTTTTTCAATTAGATCAATTTATATTTTATAAAAAATTATTAATATAAGTGAATCGACCATATCATCATCGATATTTATTTATGTTATACATAAAAAAAATATTTTGAACATCTCAATCTAAAATATATAATCACCAAATTAGTATTTTACAAAACAAAAATTATACAGTAAAATTTTAAACTCTAAATCTAAAAATAATCCAGTTCGACTAATTGATCAACATCAAGTCGAATCTTACCATACGCATTTATTACTATGAGTAATAAAATTAACAAATATAAATAAATTAATTCGATTCGATTACATCATTAGTATATTATGATGCAGTAGAGATGATGTGAATGGTCGTCACAACATACTTATGATGTGATGTGTCAAAGACGTGACGAGTTGGAGTTCTAATGCAATGAGATCGGTTTGGTTATTGTTGAGTAGCCATCATGACGTTGAAGTGTACATGAACACGTCTTCACCAATATGATGGTGATAGAAGATAAATTTAAACGGTTCCAAAACCAACCCAAAGCATCGTTCAATAGAGTCCTGATTTCATGAGAAACTGTTTGTCAAAAACTACAACCAACAAACCTTACACACCAATTGCAAGAGTAGAAAACAGGGTACATATACTCTGACAAGAAAAGCAACTCTCCGTATCTCTAAGGAAAATATATAGGGGACAAAGAAATTTATAATAGCTCTAAAAATAAGATAAAATATTTTTAAAATAAAAATATATAAGATAAGTTTTCGAACTCTCAAGTGGATTTAGTTTATTATCATCTAACTAATATCTAAGATGTAAATGTGAGAAAACATATCATCTCACTACATCCGTAGTTTCTACGATGAGTTTCAACTCCCTCATCTTCCACCTTCTCAACATAGTTTAGAGTTATATAAAATGTGTGCGACAATAATGATTGCGGGCGACGATATCATGAGGAGTCACGGGTAGTTATTGTAGATGAGAAGAGTGATAGTGAGAGGTGGGGGTCACTTTTTATCTACATCAATATCGACGCAATTGTCAAGCGGCCCTTTCATTGCTCTGCATCTGCGATTCTTTTGTCGCATATTAATTGTGTTGGTATCGATGTAAATTCAGAGCGACTCTCATCTTTTGTCATCGTCCTCACCTTTACAATAGTCATCCGTGGCCTCTAATGGTACCATCATCCATCATCATCAATTAGAATATTAAAATTATCTTTTTACACTTTGTTTTTATATTTTTGTTAATAAAATCGATGACGTCAGGATAAATGGACCCAGATGTTTTACTTTTATAATTATTGCTAGTCATATGTGCCTTACAAGCCAATCACGTGAGTGATGACATGTGTAACTTGACATGTAGTTTTTTTACTTATTTAATATATTGCTTATTGCATGAATATATTGTGATGTCCATGAATCTGTGCAATAGGAATCAGATCATAATGAGATCATGATAATGAAACTGATTCGCCTTTAAATATAAATCCTAAATAATCCCGGTCATAGGTTACTCAAGAGGGACATCGAGATAACTAGATAAACTAGTGTGCTGTATACCCATCCATATGATGGATGCAGCTGGTCTTATAGTTACTCGTGTGGGGACACTATGGATAAAGTGTAGGTGCTCATTGGAGAATGAGTTCATTGATTGATCTGCTCACGAAATATTGGATAGTTGATGTTGCTTTATTGTTAGATAATGAATTCGTCGTCTCGGTGGTGTATCTGATCCTTAGACTTGAGAAACCAAAGATGTCCTGTATTAGTACTATTATGATCGAGTTGGCACTAAGAGGGGGGGGGTGAATTAGTGCAATAGCTAAAAACATAAATTTGAAAAACTTTCGTTTCGATTAAACCCGTTTTGAAAAGATATTAACTTAAAAATGTACTAAAAAGTGTAATGAGAAAGTAAAGCACGTAAGGTAGTTTACAATAAATGTAAATTGCAAAAAGTAAATGCAAACCGAGTTTTATAGTGGTTCGGTCATCGTCACTTATATCCACTCCCGATTCCTCCTCCGTTGAGGCCACCAGCATCCACTATCGGTCTTCTATCAATAGGTGAAGACCAACTACCCTCTTATAACACTTTCTCCTTTTCACAAGTTTAGGAGGTAACCTTTATAAGTCACTCTTTTACAAGTATTCTCTCACACACTTCTCTTAGGACTAACTCTAAGCAATAGGAGGAGGGAACTCAAAGTTTTGGCAGAATTTACTTCGTTTTTTTCTCTAGAATTCTTGCTCCTTTCTTGCTGCCCAAGTGGCGTATTTATAGGCCCTAAATGATTTAAAAAATAGAGCTAAAAATTTAAACTTTCGGGTCTTTGATAAGATCCTAAAGTCTTATCGTAGGCTTTGATACCAAATGATAAGACCCTAAAGTCTTATCGTAAAAAAAGAAGAAGAGAAAGGGATGATCACTTCGAGGGGATCGGCCTCCTTGATCGCTTTGAGGGGATCAGCCCTCCTTGATTGCTTCGAGGGGATTGACCTCCTAGGGTTTATTAAAAAACAGAATAGTATTTTTCATAGATAACAAAAAAGAAGCAGTTACAACCCTATTTATAGAGTTCGACCTAGAGTCTACCAGGACTTGGACTCTTAATAATAATTAAATATTAAATAAACTCCATCTGACTCTAACTAAATTAAACATACTCAATAAACATTATTCAAAAGCTTATAAAATAAAGGGATCCTAACAATTCTGCCCCCTTCAAATCAGCCTTGTCCTTAAGGCTGAGCTGCATCAAACTCGGGGAGCTTCTCTTTTAGCACTTCAGTCATAAGCTATTTGCAACGCATCACAACCCGTTGATCAAGTAAGTATGGTCTCCACTTTTTAATAGGGTAAGTAATATGTTGATCTTTCAGTGTAACAATTATTGCAGAAAACTTCTGGCCTTATATAATCACTTTTATCTTTGAACATTTGCTATCATAAGTGAAAATCTGTCCATCAGCGATCTTTACTTCAAATCTGTCACAACCTTCAATGTGGTGGGCCAATCGCTCAACAATTTCACTATCCATAAAATTGTTAGTGCTACCAGTATCAATCAAAACTATAATAGACTGATGTTCTAGAGTTCCGCCAACTTCCATAGTTTGCGGGTTGGAGTAGTCGGTTAATGCATGCATTGTATGTATGGTAGGTCCAACATCTTCATTAGAATTTATACCTTCATGATCGAAGTCCACATTTTTAGCTTTCGGTTCCTCTCCAATTAGTTCAATCATAAGAAGTTGCCTTTGTTTACATCGGTGCTCCATACTCTACTTTTCATCATAATACAAACCCTTTGTTGATCTTTCCTTGAGTTCTTCTTGGGTTAGTCTTCAGGTGTCAGGGCTTTGGTTGAGAATAGATGGGGTGTGCTGCTTGCTGATCACCTGTTTATTAACACTACTATTTCGATGATATTCCATGCTAATTTTTTCCTCATGCAGACATGCAAATGAAATCGCAACTGTCATGGTGCGGGGTTGACGAGCCTTAACTTCACACCGAATCTCCGGATTAAGCCCTTTAATAAATGTACCCAGAAGTTGTCGTTCCGACCAATCTCTAGCTCGATTTGACAATCTTTCAAACCTGCTCTGATATTCCAACACTGTAGAAGTCTGATGAATTTTGGCAAGCTGCCATCAATATTCTCGTATTCAGATGGTCCAAAGCAAATAACAAGTCTTCTCTTATATTGCTCCCATGAGGAGACTCCGTAGCAAGTTTCATACTAATCATACCACTGGATTGCATCTCTCTCTAGTTGGATTGAGGCTATTTCCATCTTGGATCTTCTAGAGTTCTGTAAAAATGGAAAAAAATTTCTGCCTTAGAGATCCAATTGGTCGGATCTCCATCTTCCTATCTCAGAAATTCCACCTTTATGTGTGAGTAGTTTGTCACAGTCTTGGGGCCCTTTTCTTATATTTCCATATCTATACAATGTAGAACTTGAGCTCCCATTTTATTGAAACCTGCTAAAGTGCTCCAACAAGCTCTTTTTGAAATCATGAAGGGTTTCTTGTAGTCGATTCTCAATTCTGGTTTCCAACGCTTCCATTAGCCGATTCTCAATTTTGGTTTCCAACGCTTCCATTTGTGCTTTTACTGAGTTATCGACAGTCATTACTATGATTGCAAATATGTAATCTTAACTATTTTTGATGTCGATCAAGGGCATCAGCATTGTCGATGTGAAGTTGCCGAGGAGGTGGACGTCGAGGGCAATGCTGCGGTCGTTAGCCGGAATGCAGCTACTGCGGTGGGGCTGGCCGAAAGCAAGAGAGGCAGGAGCCCCTTTCGACCAGATGGGCTTCAAAGGGGAGAGGATGTGGTTGTGGTGGGTACAACGCAACGAGGAGGGGAGTTTGCTGGCTGGGGAGCAACGACAGTGGTGGTCGAGCGGTCGAGAAGCAGCAGCGGCAGTAGAGAAGGAGGAGTCGGCGATGTCACGGTTAGGAACAAGGGCAACCGGTGAGTTGCCCTATTTCTGTCACTACGGATGCAGAGCAAGGGGGATCGACAGCTGGGAGGCGTGCGACGGTTGTCGCACGATGGTTGGCAGCGGTGGTGGCTTGGCAACGAAGGAGAGGGGTGGCGTTGAAGTGGCCAGGAAGCAACGACGATGGTAAAGGCAACCAACGCCTGCAGCAGTAGTGGGACCGGTGGCTACTCTATTTCTATCGCACCATATAAACAGTGACATCGATAGATCACGTGGTCGAAGCTACAACCAAGGGAAGGCAGCGATGGTGGTGCGGCTAGGGCAGCGTTGCCGATGGTAGAAGCGACGATAGGTGGCCCACTGGCTAGGAAACGACGGTCGCGACCCTTCTCGCTTGAGCGAGATGCGGGCAGCGAGGAGGAGCGGCTGGTGGAGGCACGATTGGAAACAAGGGCAGTAGCGGTGAGTTGCCCTATTTCGATCGTCGTGAGGAGGGGGGTAATCGGCGGTTGCAGCTGCGACCCCGGGGGGGCACGGTGGCAGGGAAGTTAGGGCAGCATTGCCGATAGTATCAACGACAAAGGGGTGGTCCGCTGGCGAGGAGACGGCGCCGGTGGTCCTTCTTGCTCGAGCGAGATAGGGAAGCGAGGAGGATAGGTCACTGGCTGGGTGGGTAGCGACGGCGTTGGTCGATCGACCGAGAAGCAACACCGGCAGTGGGAAGGAGGCAGCAAGGGTCGCTGTAGGGTGCGGCCTGCTGGAGAGCAGGGGCGACGGTGGGGAAGAAGGGAAGCAGGGGACCCTTCTCGATGGCCGCCGAGGTAACACTTTTTTTTAATTTTTTGATAGCTAGGTGCAACGAGAACGCCAAGGATCGCCGCTCTGATACCAATTGATAAGATCCTAAAGTCTTATCGTAGGCTCTGATACCAAATGATAAGACTCTAAAGTCTTATCGTAAAAAAAGAAGAAGAGAAAGGGATGATTACTTCGAGGGGATCGGCATCCTTAATCGCTTCGAGGGGATCGGCCCTCCTTGATCGCTTCGAGGGGATCGGCCTCCTAGGGTTTGTCAAAAGACATAATAGTATTTTTCATAGATAATAAAAAAAAAGTAATTACAACCCTATTTATAGAGTTTGACCTAGAGTCCACCAGGATTTGGACTCTTAACAATAATTAAATATTAAATAAACTATATCCGACTCTAACTAAATTAAACATACTCAATAAACATTATTCAAAAGCTTATAAAATAAAGGGATCCTAACAGTCTTCTGGGTGCAGGCGATACCACTGCCTGCAGCCTGACACTAGGCGGTACCATCGCCTGACACACTGTCATTGGGCAGTACCACCGCTTGATAGCCTCGGAGACCGAGTTTTTCGAGTTTTCCAACTCACAAGCAGTTCTACCGCTTGTTCTGGCGGTGCCACCGCTTGGTCCAACATTTGGGTCATTGAATGAGCCTCCCAATGAACCCAAATCACTTCCAATTTAGGCCCAATTGACCCCTAATTGAGTTGACCCAATTCCAACCCAATTATGTGCTAACTACGAATTTTAAGACATTCACTAAGCTAAATAAGTCTGTAAGTCTAGGTTTCTTCCAGCAAGCTTCCAGTGATCATTCGGCAATGTTCCAACGGACTCCAAGCAAGCTCTTGGACTTCACGATGATCTTCTTGGTGAGTTCCGACGAGCTTCTTTAGCAAGCTCCTGGACTTCTCGGTCAATTCCAATAGAACTTTAGATGAACGTTCGAACTTCCGACGAACTTTTGAACTCCCAACGAAATCTTGTTCTTGACTTCGGGACTTCATTTTGCTTTATGCCTTGATCATTATCAGAGTTAATCCTGCACATTTAAAACCTACTTCGATCTAGACAATTATTACAAAGCAAATCAAATGTTGTCTAGTATGTCATTGGTTCATCAATGCTTCGTCCGAATCTTTGGCGCATTGTCCTCTCTTGCAGCCTATTGCTCAATCGGCCAATTGACCTCAATAACTTTGATTTACTTAGCGCAATTTTCGCTCTTCATGGCCCAATGCCCGAACCTATGGCCCGAAGTCTTTTGCCGATACATCGACCGATCCTTCGGCTCAATGTTTAATCATTTGACATATTTCTCTCCGGCCCAACATGATTCTTCCTGCTTTAATTGTCTCACCCTGATCAAAGCTTCCTACGTCACTCAAAATGTAGATAAAATCATAAATACTATCAATTGGATTTCATCATCAAAATTCAAGATTCAATAATCTCCCTCTGTTTGATGATAACAACTAATTGATAACGGAGTTAACCTTAACTCCCTCTATCAATATGCCATATTGATAGAACTTTGAATTCAAGTTGAATTCATGTTAAGGCAATGAAAATTTGTAACATGTCATCATTAAATAATGTATAATCTAATTTTCAATACATCATTCCATGCATGATTATCATCATAACTTTGCCTCCTTTGTCATCAACAAAAAGAAGAAGTACATTTAACAAGTTTCAAATGATTGCATTATAAATATAAGCAGGTAATTTTCTTTCTTCTCTTTTAAGAATTGTAATTTTTGCTTCCTTGGCAAAGTGCAAGCTAGCAAAATTTTACATCATTTCACATGCAAGCTAACAATAATTTTGAGTTTTGTAAGTTTGTAAATTTTGCTAGATATGCAAGTTAGCATATTTTGCATCTTAAGATAGGCAAGATAGCACATTTGCTTCTCTTGGGATTGCAAGCTAGCAATTCTTGGTGATGTTCAAGATAGCAAGTTCTACATCATGCAAGCTAGCAAATTTTTATATCATTTTAAAAAAATATAAGCTAGCAATATTTTAGATGATCAAGAAAGCAACTTTTGCTTCTTGAAATATACAAGTTAGCAATCTTTGCTTCTCTTTTGAGATGAGCAAGCTAGGATGTTTTTGCATCTTCTTGAATTGTGCAAGCTAGCAAATATTTCTCTTTTAAGATGTGCACACTAGCAATTCTTTCTCCCTCTTTGTCATTAGCAAAAAGAGGGGAATGATAATATAATAATATAATTCATTTCTCTTTACTTCAATTTTCAAATCATGGCAAAGATAAATAACAAAGATGAATTTATATTAATATTTAAAAAATGTCATGAATGTCAAAAGATCATATATAATTTTTGACAAATTTTTTCTTTTGTAAATAGAAAGAATGATAGGAAATGATCTTGATTCATAAAGAAGACTCAAGTCATAAAAATCAAGAGGTCAAGAATGCACACTAGCAATTCTTTCTCTCCTTTTGAGATTTAACAATTTGTCTAAATTTAACATTCAAACTAGCAATTTTGGTTCTCTTGAAATGCTAGCAATTTTCTTTCTCCCCTTTGTTATTATAAACAAGGAAGAAATAGAGTAGAAGAATACAATGGTATTAATTTTTATATCAATGCTCTACTTATAACATAAGGTTTACAACCACAAATACAAAGGAATTTACACATCATGTCATGAAAGATAATATCAAAGATCGTGTGAATACTAAAAGACATGATTCATTTTGATAAATATTCTCTTTAATAAAATACAAGAAATCATTTGAGAATAAAAGTGAGGGATCTTGATTTATATAAAGAAATTATCAAGTTTTGATTCCGAGAATTCAAGATCAATGATATAGATAAAGATTTTCCTATGGCAAATAGAGTCATGGGAGAACACATAAAGGATTTCAATTCATGTATAATAATTCTCATGATTCATATAGTAAATCTCTTCTTTAAATAAAATACTAAGAAAAATCGTAGGAGTATAAAGAAGAGATCTTGATTAAAAAAAAATCTTAAGTAATTTCGAGGAATCAAAATCACGATATAGGTAAAAACTCATTCAAATTCAAATAATCAAAATCATCAAAATCACTTTCAAGAAAATTCAATGAAGGCAATGTAAATAGATTCACACGAGAACTTGATTCATGCATAATGTCTTAATTTTTCATAAATCATAAAAAAATTAGAGTATTAAGTGAAGGAATTATGATTCATGTGACAAAAAAAAAATCAATTCATGCATTCAAACCATTATTACTTCAACTCATCATGCATAGTTTCAAAATATAAACTCATTAACCATAATCATCAAACATGATTTCACATTTTAAATCAAAATCGAAAATCAATGTGGAAATCAACATGATACACATTATTACTTCTTAAACACATACAAGATATTGATCTTACTAGGTGTACAAGCATTAGATTAATATTTTATTATATTTTCATAAAACATAAAATTGTCATGATCATTTTTTCAAAATAGCTAGAAAAAGAAGCATGATATAATTTTTTAATTTTTAAATTTTTTTTACTAACTAATTAAAAAAAACTTATGAAAAATTATCAAGTAATTTCAAAATAAAGTAGAGAAGTTTCGTTTGAGTTGTTTACCTCATCGTCGAGAGTCATCAAAGAGAAGTTCATCGTTTTGTCTTCATCGGTTTGCTCCTCATCATCGAATGAGATCGATTCATCCCAAGCCACCTTGAATACTTTTTTCTTTTTTGGCAACTTCTTTTTAAGTTTATTTTTATTCTTTAATTCTTGTTTCATGAACTTTTTAAATTTTATAGTGAGAAGTTCAAAGTCATCATCATCATCATCACTTGAGTTATTACTCAAGTGGTATTCTAGTGTTCGAAGTGTCAAATCCTTCCTGTTCTTTGGAAGGTTGTTCTCATATTCATTTTGTTCATTATAAGTCATTTTATAGGTCATCAATGATCCAATAAATTCTTCAATCAGAAAATAATTCAAGTCCTTTGATTCTTGTATTGTCATTACATTCAAATCCTAATTTTCAGAAAGTGATCGTAAAACTTTATTCACAAGTTTAAGATTTGAAAAACTTTTACCAAGAGCTTTTAGACTATTGATGACATCCATAAAACGGGTGTACATATCTCTAATAGTCTCATTTGGTTTCATACAAAATAATTTAAAATCACACATCAAAAGATTAACTTTAGAATCTTTAACCCTACTTGTGCCTTCGTGTGTAATTTCAAGAGTGTGCCAAATATCGAAAGCTATTTTGTAAGTAGAAACCTGATTGAATTTATTTTTGTCTAAGACGCAAAATAGAGCATTCATAGCTCTAGCATTTAAAGAAAAAGTTTTCTTCTCTAAATCATTCCATTCGTTCATTGGAGTAGAAGACTTTTGAAAACTGCTTTTGACAATATTCCATAAATTTAAATCCAAAGAAAGCAAAAAAACTCTCATTTGAGTTTTCTAATATGTGTAGTCTGTCCCATTGAACATGGGAGGACAAATGATAAAAAAACCCTCTTAAAAGTCGAAAAGAGCCATTTCTCTTTAGTATTAAACTAAATGAGAAATAACGTGGCTCTGATACCAACTATTAGGATCGAGTTGGCACTAAGAGGGGTGGGGAGGGGGTGAATTAGTATAGTAGATAAAAATATCGGTTTGAAAATTTTTCATTTTGATTAAACCCGTTTCAGAAAGATAATAACATAAAAACATACAAAAAAGTGTAATGAGAAAGTAAAGCACGTAAGGCAGTTTACAGTAAATGTAAATTGCAAGAAGTAATGCAAACCGAGTTTTATAGTGGTTCGGTTATTGTGACCTACATCCACTCCCGATTCCTCCTCCATTGAGGCCACCGGTATCCACTATCGGTCTTTCTTCAATGGGTGAAGACCAACTACCCTCTTACAACACTTTCTCCTTTTCACAGGTTTAGGAGATAACCTTTACAAGTCACTCTTTTACAAGTATTCCCTCACACACCTCCGTTAGGACTAACTCTAAGCACTAGGAGGAGGGAACTCAAAGTTTTGGTAGAGTTTATTCAGTTTTTTCTCTAGAATTTATGCTCCTTTCTTGCTACCTAAGTGGGGTATTTATAGGCCCCCAATGCTTTAAACTTTCGCGTCTTTTGGGTACGGGCGATACTATCGCCTGTAGCATGACACTGGGCGGTACCACCGCCTGACACACTATCATTGGATGGTACCATCGTCCAGTCTGGTGGTACCATCACTTGACATCCTTGAAGATCGAGTTTTTTGAGTTTTTCAACTCACAGGCGGTGCCATCGATTGGTCCAACATTTGGGTTATTGAATGAGCCTCCCAATGAACCCAAATCACTCCCAATTTAAGCTTAATTGGCCCCTAATTGAATTGGCCCAATTCCAACCTAATTATGTGCTAACTATGAATTTTAAGACATTCACTAAACTTAATAAGTACGTAAGTCTAGGTTTCTTCCGGCGAGCTTCTGGTGATCTCTCGGCAATGTTCCAACGGACTCACGGTAAGCTCCTAGACTTCACAACAATCTTCTTGGTGAGTTCCATTAAGCTTCTTTGGCAAGCTCCTGGACTTCTCGGTCAATTTTGACAAAACTTTCGATGAACGTTCGGACTTTCGATGAACTCTTGAACTCTCAACAAAATCTCATTCTTGACTTCGGGACTTCATTTTGCTTTATGCCTTGATCACTATCATAGTTAATCCTGTATACTTAAAACCTACTTCGATCTTGACAATTATTATAAAGCAAATCAAATATTATCCAGCATGTCATTGGTTCATCGATGCTTCGTCTGAATCTTCGGCATATCGTCCTCTCTTGCGGCCTATTGACAATCGACCAGTTGATCTCCATAACTAAAATTTACTTAGCACAATTTTCGCTCTTCATGGCCCGATGCTTGAACCTATGGCTCGAAGCCTTCTGTCGATACGTCGACCGATCCTTCGGCTCGACGTCCAATCATCTGACATGTTTCTATCTGGCCTAACATGATTCTCCTTGCTTTAATTGTCTCACCCTGATCAAAGCTTCTTGCGTCACTCAAAACGCAGATCAAATCATAAATATTATCAATTGATCTTCATCATCAAAATTCAAGATTCAACAAGTGCTCCACTCTTTGATATCAAACTTATAGGTTTGGAGGTTTCAGATCTAGCACAATCGGTCATCGGGATGTTGAATCTCAAATTTTGATGATGAAACTAATTGATATGTGTTTATATTTTAATCTACATTTTGAGTGATGCAGGATGCTTCGATCAGGATAAGACAATTAAAGCAGGAAAATCATGTTGTGCCGGAGGAACATGTGAAAAGATTGGACATCAGGTCGGTGGATCGGTCGATGTATCGACAGAAGGCTTCGAGTCATGGATTCGGGCATCGGGCCAAGAAGAGCGAATATTGCACCAAGGATATTGGAGTTGCGGAGTCAACTGGCTGATTGGGCAATAGGCCGCAAGAGAGGACGATGCGTCGAAGAATCGGATGAAGCGTCGAGGGACTAATGACATGCCGGACAACGTGATTAATGCTTAGTATTAATTATCTAGATCGAAGTTTGTTTTATATATGTAGGATTAACTACGATAGCTAGGCATGAAGAAAAATGAAGTCCTGGAGTCAAGGACGAGATCACGTTGAGGGTTCGAGAGTTCGTCGGAAGTCCGGACGTTTGTCGGAAGTTCTAGAGGAACCAGCCGAGAAGACTCGGAGCTTACCAGAGAAGCTCATCGGAACTTGCCAAGAAGATCGTCGTGAAGTCCAAGAGCCTGCCGGGAGTTCGTGTCACGCCCCCCGAATTTAATCCATTTAGGAGGTGTGACCTTGTCTAAAATCAATAATATTATAATTCATCATCACAAATCAATCCAGGATCCAATCTAACATTTGAGGATACTAAGAACCATTCAAATCAATATTCACAATTTATAAACCTATACGTTTCATAAATCATACTCCACTTCACTTAGAGATTCATAAAATCCAAAGGCAACTCAACTAAACATCAACCACAACACAAATCCATATTCGTAGAAATATATACCATCACAAAAATATTATTCACCATGAGTTCATATACTTATACAACTTAAGCTTATCATTCCATAAACATGAGCAGTCCTTTAAACTTTTACAACACATAAGTATCAATATATCCTTAACATTACATCAGAAGTAAAGTATACTATACAACAAAAATCTATCAACCAACAAAGATTAGTCCAAAATATTCTAGCCTTTCATTGCTTCAACCCAATTCTAGCTTTTCAATGCGTGACAAGCTACCCTGAAAAATTTATATAACAACGGGGTGAGCATAAAGAGCTCAGCAAGTGACTAACATATCCATGGCGGCAGGAGAAATTCAAGCAGGCTTAGTATCAAGACAACAAAAGCAGAAATACAAGTGTTCATTTGAAATCATCTCATTTGGTATAAAAATCACAAAGGGTTTCCTCATTCGAAAACAAGAGTTAGACATAACAATACGAGAAAGGAAATTACAACATTTCATTGGCAAAATAAGCATTTAGGCATGTATCAAATGGCACCTGAAGCATTTCAGTGTATATCAAAGGCGTAAGAGTGTTTGAGAGCATAACAATGACATACGAAACACTCCAAAGTATAACAAGTGAACCGAATAGTAAATACAAGCTTGTATGTCATTTTTGAGGTAGCATGCATTCCATTTTTATCCAAAGCATAAATATAAACTCATAAGCAAAGCTTTGGATATCATATCAAAAACATAGAGGGCGCTGTGGGACCACATACATAATGTGATTCATCAATTTCAGGATGACCACCAAGCAAAAGTCTAGAGCATCGTGGGCTCTATGCATAACTCCTTTTACCATTTCTGGCAAAGGTTCACAATATCCCATAAGACACCAGAGTACAAAAGGGTAGTATGAACAATGACATTGGCACATATCGGAAGCACATGCGGAAACAACGGAAATATGCGTGTGCCTTTATCAAACAAGGAAATGCAAACAAAACATTACATAATAAATTTCAGACATGTAACAATTTCAGGATGAATAATACAAGAATTTTCAAAGGACTGCAAAAGAATTTAATAGAAATCAAACTTCCAATAGAATGAGACTTGAATAGGCAAAATTCAACAAAGTTTTCAATTCTGGCAGAATTCGAATGGTACATTTCCTGATTTGTTTGAGTGACCAAGCATACTCCAATTCACTAAAAATAGGTGTCAAAAGAAAGATATGCGAATCTAGTTCCCAAAGAATTAAGTTTTTCATAATTCAGAATTTTCACTAGAGAGTTATGAGCAATTTAGTAACAGAAGGTCAGAATTGATCATCTCTGTTTTGCAGAATAGATAACATCAATTTAAACAGATGTTTCAGAAGGCAAACAATACGTTAAAAATACCAAATTAGTATCAAAAGAAAGATATAAAACAGAAGGTCAGAATTGATCATCTCTGTTTTGCAGAATAGATAACATCAATTTAAACAGATGTTTCAGAAGGCAAACAATACGTTAAAATACCAAATTAGTATCAAAAGAAAGATATAAAATCTAGTTTCCAAAAAACTAAGTTTTACATAATTCAGAATTTTTACTAGAGAATTATGTTATGAGTAATTTAGTAACAGAAGGTCCAAAATTACAGTCCCTATTTTGTAGAATCTGCAGGGTTAAATTACAATAGAAGTCATATTAGGCATTTCGACTCCAAATCATTCAGTCCAGGTATCAAAATAAAAAATGGAATAGGTTTTGCCTAAATCAGAGTTTAGTCCAAAAAGTTAGGACTGAAACAATGCATAGAGGTCAGATTACCAAAAAATTACAGATTCATGGCTTTGTATCAAAACGAAAGAAATGTTTGGTTCTCAGCTGAAATATTTCAAAATTTTGTAGAATTGAAAAGAAAACAGAGATTAGGATTCTGTTGGATGGGGTTAGAACACTTGCCTTAAAAAGTTTTGATTTCCAAATGTGGGGGAATTGATGCAAAGCCTTAAGCTAAGATAAAACTTCTTCTTCTTCAATTCTTTCTCCTTCTCTTCTCCTTCAATTCCTTCTCCTCTTCTCAAGTTACGTTGGCTGCAAAGTTTCCCTTAGTTGTGCCTTAAATTACTTAGGTTTGGCTCATGCTAAAATAGTGAGGTGGCAAGCATGCATGGAGGTTTAGGTGTCAACTTTAGAATAAGTGCAAGTGGCTCATCCTTGCTAATGCCACAAGTACTCCATATAATTTAATATTGATATAATAAACTGAACTATTAAAGTACTATATAAGTATTTTTTTTTTTAAATGAGGGATGTTACACTCTCCCCTCCTTAAAAGAAAATTTAGTCCTCTAAATTTGTCATACCTCTTTCGGGAAAAGATGAGGATAAGCTTTCTTCATTTCTTCCTCTAGCTCCCAAGTCGCTTCATTTGTAGGATGATGCTTCCAAATTACTTTAACCAGAATGGTGATTCTATTTCTTAAGATCTTCTCTTTTTTATCAATAATCTGAATGGGCTCTTCCTTGTAAAACAAGTCTTTCTCAATCGCAATCGGCTCATACTCAATGACATGAGAGGGATCAAGTATATACTTTCGGAGCATTGACACATGAAATATATTATGGATATGACACATCGATGGTGGCAAGGCAATCTTGTAAGCGACAGAGCCAATTCTTTCGAGGATCTCAAAAGGTCCAATGAACCTTGGGTTTAACTTTCCTTTCTTTCCAAATCTTATAACGCCTTTGGAAGGGGAGACCTTTAGGAATACAAAATCCCCTACTTGGAACTCGATATCTCATCTTCTGTTGTCTGCATAGCTCTTTTGTCGACTTTGAGCAGCCTTTAGCCTTTTTATGATAACCTGAATCTTTTCAGTAGTTTCTTGTACTTTATCTGGTGCTAACAATTTTCTATCACTAACTTCCTCCCAACATATAGGCGTTCTGCACTTTCGCCCATACAATGCTTCATAAGGAGCCATCTGAATGCTCGAATGGTAACTATTATTATAAGTGAACTCAATAAGAGAAATATCTTTATCCCTTCATCTCTCCAATCCATAACATAGGCTCTAAGCAAATCCTCAAGTACTTAAATTGTTCTTTCAGATTGACCATCAGTTTGAGGGTGATAGGCAGTGCTAAACTTTACTTTGGTGCCCATAGAATCTTGTAATCTCCTCCACAATCTAGAAAGAAATCTGGAGTCTCTATCCGAGATGATCTCTTTTGGGACACCATGAAGTCTTACTATTTCATCAATATACAAATCTGCAAGCCTATCAAGAGAATAAGTCATATTGATTGGTAAGAAATGTGCAGATTTGGTTAACCTATCAACAATGACCCAAATAGCATCATGCTTTCTAGAGGTTCTGGGTAGTCCTGAAACAAAGTCCATAGTAATGCATTCCCATTTCCATTCAGGAATATCTAAGGGCTGTAACAAACCTCCAGGTCTCTAGTGTTCTGCTTTGATTTACTGACATGTCAAACACCTTGAAACATATATTGCAATCTCCTTCTTCATGCCTTTCTACCAATAATGACTTTGGAGATCTCTATACATTTTCGTGCTACCAGGATGCATGGTGTACTTTGAATTGTGACCTTTATTTAAAATTTGGTTCTTGATATCTGGGTTATTTGGAACACATATTCTATCCCCAAATCTCAATAGGCCATCATCTGAAATTTGAAAATTCAACTTCAGTCCCTTTTCAACTTCATTCCTCAAGTATATTAAATGTGGATCTCGTAGTTGTCCTTCTTTAATTTGTTGAATGAGATTAGTTTGCACCTGGATAGAGGCCATCAACATTATTGAGTCTTGCCCTTTTCTCATTACATTTGAATCATAATTTCTTTGTAATAGCTTCCATTGTTTCACAACCAGACTAGCCATAAAACTTGTAGATTTTCTACTAAGTGCATCAGTTACAACATTGGCTTTACCTGGGTGATAACGGATGGTACAATCATAATCCTTTAGAAGTTCTATCCATCTTCGCTGCCTCATATTTAACTCCTTCTGCATAAAAATATATTTTAAACTCTTGTGATCAGTAAAGATATCAAATGTCCGCCCATACAAGTAATGTCTCCAAATCTTTAGAGCAAAGATGATTGCTGCAAATTCCAAATCATGAGTCAGATAATTCAATTCATAATTCTTTAGCTGTCTTGAAGCATAAGCAATTACTTTCCCTTCTTGCATCAAAACACATCCAAGACCCCTTCTTGAAGCATCAATATAAACTACAAATCCTTCATTACCACTCGGAATAGTGAGAATAGGGGCACTAGTCAATCTTCTTTTTAATTCTTGGAAACTTTGCTCACAATCACTACTCCATTCAAATTTCACATTCTTTTGAGTCAGTTTGGTGAGGGGATGAGCAATTTGAGAAAATCCCTCCATAAATCTCCTGTAATAACCTACCATGCCCAAGAAACTTCTAATTTCTGTTACATTTGTTGGCACTTCCCAATTAACTACTGCTTCCACCTTCTTTGGATCAACAGATATGCCCTTTCCTGAAATCACGTGGCCTAAGAAAGCAATTTCCTTCAACCAAAATTCACATTTGCTGAACTTTGCATACAGCTTCTTTTCTCTTAGTATAGATAATACATCTCTCAAGTGTTTATCATGCTCTTGATTACTCCTTGAATATACTAATATGTCATCAATGAATACAATTACACAATTATCTAAGAGTGGCTGAAATATTCTATTCATTAGTTCCATAAAAGCTGCAGGAGCATTAGTCAAGCCCAAAGGCATTACTAAAAATTCGTAGTGACCATATCGAGTTCTAAAGGCTGTTTTTGGAATATCCTCCTTCTTGACCTTCAACTGATAGTAGCCTGATCTTAGATCAATCTTGGAGAATACTTGTGCACCCTGCAATTGATCAAACAAGTCATCAATCCTGGGTAGGGGATACTTGTTTTTGATGGTCACCTGATTCAATTGTCTATAATCAATACAAAGCCTCAACGTCCCATCCTTCTTCTTAACTAATAGCACTGGTGTTAGGATCGGAGCGGCACTAAGAGGGGGGGGGTGAATTAGTGCAGCGGTAAAGAACAATAAACTTTCGATGATTTAAACACTTTCGGAAACTTCGTACGATAAAAGCAATGTTTCGTTTGAAACCGTTTCGATTGCGTTTTAACTTGAAGGCATACGTATGAAGGAGACAAAGAAGTAGAGCATCAAAGTGAAGATGGTTTGCAGTAAGATAATAGCAGGAAGTAAATGCAAACCAGAGAAGACGATAGTTTATAGTGGTTCGGTCAATCGTGACCTACATCCACTCCTCCGATTCCTCTTACGTCGAGGTCACCGGCATCCACTAACGATCTTCCTTTACTAGGCGAAGATCAACCTCCTTCTTACACCCCTCTTACAACCTCTTACAAGTGGTTCACCCTTTTACAAAGATTTCAATGAAAAGAAAGGAGGTGAACACTCAAGCTATTGAAAACAAGACTTTTCCTAAAGATTTTCTCAACTTCTAGCTTCTTAAAAGGTTGTTGTCTCTGCTGAGAATTGAGGGGTATTTATAGGCCTCAAGAGGATTCAAATTTGGGCTCCAAAAATTTGAATTCTCTTATGTTCCCGAAGCTAGCGGTGCCACCGCCTGTCAGTGGCGGTGCTACCGCCTGTCAGTTTTGACACTGACAGTGTACTGGGCGGTGCCACCGCCCAGTCCAGCGGTGCCACCGCTTGGCTCTCGGGTGCTGGGCGGTGCCACCGCCCAGACCGGCGGTTCCACCGCCTAGCTCTCGGCCTCTGGGCGGTGCCACCGCCTAGTCTAGGCGGTGCCACCGCCTACACTATTTCAGCTCACTGGTTGGGCTCCAAAATTGGCCCAAACCAGTCCGAACTTGGGCCGAATTGGCCCCTACTTGGGTCATAGGATTAACACCTAATCCTAGCCCTAATTAACATGCTAACTACAAATTTAAAGACATTTTCTAAGCTATTACAAAGTCCATAAGTCAAGACTTCTTCCGGCGAGCTTTCGGCGAACTTCCGGCGGTCTTCCGATAAACTCTCGGAAACCATTCTGCGGACTCCCGGCAAGCTCCTAGACTTCACGATTTGATCTTGGCGAGTTCCGACGAGCTTCTTCGGCAAGCTCCGATCTTTCTCGGTGAGCTCCGTGAACTTCCGACGAACCTTTTGGCGAGCTTCCGAAAAACCCTTCAGCAAGCTCCCTACTCATTCTCGGCTAGTTCCGGCAGCATTCCCGACGAACCTTCGGACTTCCGTCGAACTCTCGAACTCCCAATGAATCCTTCGCGCTTGACTCCGGCACTTTGTTTCGCTTTATGTCTTCATCGTCATCGTAGTTAATCCTGCACACACAAGCCAAAACTCTACTCCGATCTAGACAGTTATTACAACGCGAATTGACATTCTGTTGCCCGGCACGTTATTGGTTGGCGCTTCGTCCGATTCTTCAGCGCATCGTCCACTCTTGCGGCTTATTGCCCAATCGGCGGTTGACCTCCGCAACCCCGATATCCTTGGTGCAATTCCGCTCTCCTTGGCCCGATGCCCGACGTCCGAAGCATTCTACCGTCCAATATCCTAACGTGATCTCCTCCGGCGCAACGTCAATTCCTCCTGCGTCAACTGTCTAATCCTGATCGAGTAGACCTGCATCACTCAAAATGCAGTTAAACATCTAAACACAATCAATTAGTTTCATCATCAAAATCCGAGATTCAACAATCTCCCCCTTTTTGATGATGACAACTAATTGATGACTACCGGAGTTAACCTTAACTCCCCGGAGTTTAAACAAACTCCCCCTATCAATATGCCATAGATAGAACACTTGGATTATCCCAAATCCAAGCAACATTCATCACATGTTATGAAAAACATTTAAACCATCATGCAAATATATAAAATATTCAATTCAATGCATGAAGTCATCAATATACTTCTCCCCCTATGTCATCAACAAAAAGGAGAAGTAGCTCTAGCTATTTTAAAAGATATTCAAGTTTTTGTAACGTGAAGCTAGATTTTCATCACAACATATAAGCACAAAAGCATAGTAAAATTCTTAAGTTCAATCATGGCAATTCAACACTTGCTTCTTGTGCAAGATTGTACTTTGCTTTTCTTTGCATGTTCTAACTAGCAAAAGCTTTCTCTCCTTTATTTTTGTCGAAAGTAGGGAAGAGTACAAGCTAGCCAGCATTTGCCTTGAGCTAGCAATCTTTCTCCCCCTATGTCATTGCTGAAAAGGAGAGGAACCAATGATAAATTATGAATTTGCATCAATCAATATTTCAATCATCGCATGATACATACAAGACAAAAATGCAAAGAAATCATGTCATGAAAGACATCAATTGTTAAACATGATATGATAATAGTCTCAAAATTTTCAATTTGCGATACATGTGATACATTAAGATACTAAAAAATTTAATGCGATGCTTTTAAGGATATCAACCTATTTTTGATACAAAGCATGGCAACAGCAATTATATTGCAAGTTTTCTAAGTTTTACAATTTTTGCTTCTTTTGAGATAGCAATTCTTTGCTTCTCTACAAGCTAGCAACTTTTATGATATGCAAGTTTTACTACATACAAGCTAGCAAATTTTACAATATTTTTAGAACATGCAAGCTAGCAGTTTTGAGATGTTCAAGAAAGCAACCCTTGCTTCTTAAAATATACAAGTTTGCTAGATGTGCACGTTAGCATGTTTTGCTTATTGAGATAGGCAAGATAGTGATGTTCAAGAAGACAACTTTTGCTTCTTGAAATAAGCAAGTTAGCAATCTTTGCTACTTAAGATAGGCAAGCTAGCAATCAAGTTTTTGTATCTTCTTGACTTGTGCAAATTAGCTATCTCCCCCTTTGTCATTGTCAAAAAGAAGGGAAGACCCTTTACATCAATTATGACAAAGGTAAGTCAATCTTATTTGTGCATCATTATATTTTCAAATTAGAATATGCACATTTTCAAAAACCTTATATTTCATTCATGCACGATATTGAATAAATCGATCAACATTATGAGGATATCATACATGATACTAAAATTTTAACTATTTATCAACATTTTGATCATGCTACTAAACATTCATCATTTAGAGCATTCATGATACAAAACATTAAATCAACATTTATAATTCATCATTTTAGCAACAACTCATAGCATTTTAAATCATGATTTACATTATATGCAATACATCACATCATAATTAGAAGGCACAAGTATTGCATGTATAATTTCAAATCATAAATGTTTCAAATCATGATGGTATTAATTTGTCAAATTGCATCCTACCATTCATGATCATAACTTTTCATCAAAACAAATTAATGAATATTTCATGTATTCATATCATCACATAAGGAATCTAAAGAATTTTTTAAACATAGGAGAATGATTAATTTAAGCATGCAATGTTTCAATCAAATTCAAGTCATGAATACCAATACTTTCATATTGTGAGTATCAATTCATGAATACCAAAAGATATTATTTGTGATTCCAATTTTGCAAGATCAAGATTATGATTTAGATAAAACTCATTCAAATCAAGTCATTAACTTGAAACTCATAATCAAGTCATCAAAATCAATTTCGAGATTCACAAAATATCATAAATTCATTAATCTCGATCAGATGGGAAAAGCATTTTTTAAGTGATTCTTTTTCATCTAAACATGCCATAGTCTTTATATACCAAATCAAGATAAGTATGAAAGTTCAAGATGTAAAGGCAAAATCTTATAAAACGACTCATCAAGCAAGATTTTACACATCTATTTTCAAGCCATATAAAGAGTAAGTCAAGGATTCAATTATCTCATGTCATGAATTCCAATAGGTATCTCAAATTATCAACATCACATTAAAAAGATATTTCAAAAAGATATATCAATAAGTGATTCATTTGTATCATTTCATTCATTCGGAAGATTTCTCCTCTTTGGTAAATAAATCTAGGAGAATGAATTAAGGGAGATATAACATGATTGAAGCATTGAACATGATTCATATTTAAAATGTGTCTCATGTCATAAGTATGAATCAAGCATTTTTGAAATCCGAAATCATCCTCAAAGTCACATTCAATAAATTCATACATGACAAGCATAGATTTATTGAAAAGTCGATAAGATAGAGGATCACATTTCGTTTTTATAAATTTCTATTCATGTGATTTGCTTCTTATAAGCATGCATTTACCTTTAATAAAACAAGTGTCAATATTTAAGACGGAAAGGTAAATTTCATAAAACAAATCATCAAGCATGATTCCATGATAACATCCTTTTAATATCTTGATATTCATCATCAAGTATGATTTAAAAAATTATGTTCAAGAGAAATCATTAAGACCAAAAGCATGATACACTCATTTATTTTCAAAATATTATCATGTTTATTTTCATGAGATTCACAAGATTGGTAAAATAAATTCATTAATCTCAATTCATTTCAATTTCATACAATTGATTTCATGTGAGGGTATTCAAGTCTTTTGTGAAAACATGTATCATCATCGAAACATGAGTTTCGTCATGAACCCGTCAAGACCAAACACATCATGATATCATATCTATCATCAAAAGACTATCAAGAAATTCATACATAGATGTACATGCACTATGTCATCTTAATAAGTCATAAGAATGTCATCTTAATTCGTCATAAAAACGATTAAACCAAAAAACATGTTAATCTAAAATGAGAGTTTTAAATCAACATTTACTTCAAAAACTAATGCATGACATAAAATCATCAAGATACACAAGCATGGATTAATCCTAAGCATTATCACATATCATATAATTATTATTCCTAATGTTGCATACATTATTCACATTTCAAAACATAATATGCGTGAAACCTTAGCAATATACTTTTCATGATCAACTTTTTAATTTTTCAAAGATGCTAAAAAGAAAAACATGATATAATTTTTGAAAAACAATTTTTTATTTCCTATTCCTACTATCTAAATTAAGCACTCATGAAAAACTTCAAGTAATTTCAAAATAATTCAAGAGAGTTGAGTTTCTTACCTTGTAGTCGAAGCCCATCAAAGCCCAATTCGCCATTTCACCTTTGAAAGTTCTTGATTCATCCTTGGTTGCCTTCCTCTTATTTGGCCTCTTCCTCCGTTCAAGTTCATTGTTTATTTTAGATTTTTGTTTAATGAACTTATTAAGATTTAGTGTTCGAAGTTCAAGTTCATCATTGTCCTCATCACTTGAGTCATCGCTCAAGTGGTATTCATTTGTCCGGAGTTCCAAATCCTTCCTATTCTTTGGAAGGTGGTTCAAGTGCTCATTGGGTTCAAAATGTTCCAAAAGTGTCATTTCATAGGTCATTAATGACCCGATTAATTCTTCTAATGGAAAATCATTTAAATTTTTTGTCTCTTGTATTGCGGTTATTTTAGGATCCCACCCTTTTGGAAGGGATCTTAAGATCTTACTTACGAGATCAAAATTCGAAAAAGATTTACCAAGAACTCTTAGATTATTGACGACATCCGTGAAACGGGTGTACATGTCGCCTATAGTCTCGCTTGGTTGCATTCGAAAAAGCTCAAAATCATGCAATAAAATGTTAACTTTCGAGTCTTTGACTCTACTAGTTCCCTCGTGTGTGATTTCAAGTGTTCGCCAAATATCAAAAGCCGTTTCGCACATAGAAATCCGATTGAACTCATTTTTGTCCAAAGCGCAAAATAAGGCATTCATAGCCTTTGCGTTTAAAGAAAAATGCTTCTTCTCCAAATCCGACCATTCGTTCATCGGTTTAGAGGGAAGTTGAAAACCGTTTTCAACAATATTCCATAAATCCAAGTTCATAGAAATCAAGAAAACTCTCATTCGAGTTTTCCAATAAGTGTAGTCCAATCCGTTAAACAACGGTGGACGAAAAACCGAAAAGCCCTCTTGAAAGCCATGAAGAGCCATTTCTCTCGAGTGTAAATCCGAAATGAGAAATACCGGGCTCTGATACCAATTGTTAGGATCGGAGCGGCACTAAGAGGGGGGGGGTGAATTAGTGCAGCGGTAAAGAACAATAAACTTTCGATGATTTAAACACTTTCGGAAACTTCGTACGATAAAAGCAATGTTTCGTTTGAAACCGTTTCGATTGCGTTTTAACTTGAAGGCATACGTATGAAGGAGACAAAGAAGTAGAGCATCAAAGTGAAGATGGTTTGCAGTAAGATAATAGCAGGAAGTAAATGCAAACCAGAGAAGACGATAGTTTATAGTGGTTCGGTCAATCGTGACCTACATCCACTCCTCCGATTCCTCTTACGTCGAGGTCACCGGCATCCACTAACGATCTTCCTTTACTAGGCGAAGATCAACCTCCTTCTTACACCCCTCTTACAACCTCTTACAAGTGGTTCACCCTTTTACAAAGATTTCAATGAAAAGAAAGGAGGTGAACACTCAAGCTATTGAAAACAAGACTTTTCCTAAAGATTTTCTCAACTTCTAGCTTCTTAAAAGGTTGTTGTCTCTGCTGAGAATTGAGGGGTATTTATAGGCCTCAAGAGGATTCAAATTTGGGCTCCAAAAATTTGAATTCTCTTATGTTCCCGAAGCTAGCGGTGCCACCGCCTGTCAGTGGCGGTGCTACCGCCTGTCAGTTTTGACACTGACAGTGTACTGGGCGGTGCCACCGCCCAGTCCAGCGGTGCCACCGCTTGGCTCTCGGGTGCTGGGCGGTGCCACCGCCCAGACCGGCGGTTCCACCGCCTAGCTCTCGGCCTCTGGGCGGTGCCACCGCCTAGTCTAGGCGGTGCCACCGCCTACACTATTTCAGCTCACTGGTTGGGCTCCAAAATTGGCCCAAACCAGTCCGAACTTGGGCCGAATTGGCCCCTACTTGGGTCATAGGATTAACACCTAATCCTAGCCCTAATTAACATGCTAACTACAAATTTAAAGACATTTTCTAAGCTATTACAAAGTCCATAAGTCAAGACTTCTTCCGGCGAGCTTTCGGCGAACTTCCGGCGGTCTTCCGATAAACTCTCGGAAACCATTCTGCGGACTCCCGGCAAGCTCCTAGACTTCACGATTTGATCTTGGCGAGTTCCGACGAGCTTCTTCGGCAAGCTCCGATCTTTCTCGGTGAGCTCCGTGAACTTCCGACGAACCTTTTGGCGAGCTTCCGAAAAACCCTTCAGCAAGCTCCCTACTCATTCTCGGCTAGTTCCGGCAGCATTCCCGACGAACCTTCGGACTTCCGTCGAACTCTCGAACTCCCAATGAATCCTTCGCGCTTGACTCCGGCACTTTGTTTCGCTTTATGTCTTCATCGTCATCGTAGTTAATCCTGCACACACAAGCCAAAACTCTACTCCGATCTAGACAGTTATTACAACGCGAATTGACATTCTGTTGCCCGGCACGTTATTGGTTGGCGCTTCGTCCGATTCTTCAGCGCATCGTCCACTCTTGCGGCTTATTGCCCAATCGGCGGTTGACCTCCGCAACCCCGATATCCTTGGTGCAATTCCGCTCTCCTTGGCCCGATGCCCGACGTCCGAAGCATTCTACCGTCCAATATCCTAACGTGATCTCCTCCGGCGCAACGTCAATTCCTCCTGCGTCAACTGTCTAATCCTGATCGAGTAGACCTGCATCACTCAAAATGCAGTTAAACATCTAAACACAATCAATTAGTTTCATCATCAAAATCCGAGATTCAACAACTGGAGCACCCCATGGTGAGACGCTGGGTCGAATAAAACCCTTATCTAATAACTCTTGTATTTGCTTCTTCAATTCCTCGAGCTCGAGTGGTGCCATTCTATAGGGAGGCTTAGATATTGGGGCTGTCCCAGGGACTAAATCAATAACAAATTCACATTCTCTGTCTGGAGGTAGTCCAAGAAAATCCTCTGGGAATACATCAGGGAACTCTTTAGCCACGAAAATTTTATTTAGGTGAGTTTCTTATTCTAAATGTTCCTTTACACATATAACATAACAAAAACATCCCTTCTTCATAAGGCGTTGAGTTTGAAGTGCCGATATTAAGCAAAGAGGCAAATCATGTCTAATACTCTCAAAGTAGAAGATAGGCTGATTTGGTATGCAGAAAGTAATTATTTTTGTATAGCAATCAATACTAGCATGATAGGAAGATAACCAATCCATACTCAGTATAATATCAAAACCTTGGATTTCTAGGAGTATCAAATCAGCAAGGAGTTCATGTTCTCCGATAGAAATCAAACAAGATGGATAAACCAGATTTGTAGTCAAAGAATCCCCAACAGCAGTAGTTACGTGTAGCAAATAATCCAGTGGTTTAGGTTGAATGCCCAAGTGACAAGCAAAATATTGTGAAACAAAAGATAAGTTGGAACCAGGATCAAACAAAACTTTTGCATTTCTATTAGAAACATGTAGAATACCTTCAACCACTGATTTAGAGGCTCTGGAATCTTGTTCTGTGATAGCATATACTCTAGCATGGGTCGTTGGCTTAGGGGTTAGTGGCTCTTTCTTTTTGTTTAGTGGGCAGTCCCTGACTTTATGATCTAACTTTCCACAGGCAAAACAGGCTCCAGTCACCCGAAAACACTCACTTGTTTCATGATTACGTCCACATTTTGTACACGATAGAGTTCTTTGTGATAGAGTTCCTTTCTCAAATCTAGGTACCTTTACCCTCTTATTACTTCTTTCTGCTTCATTTCTTCTCTTACTTTTACCAACAAACTTATCCTTGTTGTTCTTGTCCCTGATTTCTTGGATCTCCTCCAAGTTTTTTTCAAGTATGAAAGCTCTTTCTACTACATCAGTGTATACCTGGAGTTTTAAAGCTAATATCCGACTTCTTATTGCCGGCCTTAGTCCTCTTTCAAATCTTCTTGCTTTCCTATATTCATCATCGATCATATACGTGGCAAATCTAGAGAGCTCAGTGAATTTAGACTCATATTTGGCTATTGTTAAATTTCCCTGGATGAGATTCAAGAACTCCAATTCTTTCTGCTCTCTGATATAATCAGGAAAATATTTATCATTGAACTTTTCTGTAAATACCTTCCAAGTGATTGGCTCCTGTCAAGCTTCATAAATTCTCTTCATGGTTCGCCACTAGTGGTCAGCCTCTCCTTCTAGCATGAAGGTAGCAAGAGAAACCTTCTTATCATCTGGGCAATTTAAAACATCAAATATTTTCTCTATCCGCATCATCCATTGTTCTGCTACCATTGGATCAGGCTCACCACTAAAACTGGGAGGACTAAGCTTCTTAAACTGTTCAATTCCTAACCCAGTCTGGTTTGAATTCCCCGTTTCATCATTTCTTCCTTGTCGAACTTGTTGTTGCATTACTTGTGTCATAGCCTCTAGAGTTTTCATAATTCCACTCAATTGATCAGATGTAGATGTAACAGGAGTATCAAATGACCTCGTCATCCTTGCTTCCTAAAAATAGCAAAAGATAACTTTTGATCAGTCTCTAAATAGAAATCACTAAACCTCAAAATTTATTATACATCTAGCATATCAAAATTCTTAGAAATCCTCAAACAATGCTCTGATACCAACTCTGTCACGCCCCCCGAATTTAATCCATTCAGGAGGTGTGATCCTATCTAAAATCAATAATATTATAATTCATCATCATAAATCAATCCAGGATCCAATCTAACATTTGAGGATACTAAGAACCATTCAAATCAATATTCACAATTCATAAACCTATACGTTTCATAAATCATACTCCACTTCACTTAGAGATTCATAAAATCCAAAGGCAACTCAACTAAACATCAACCACAACACAAATCCATATTCGTAGAAATATATACCATCACAAAAATATTATTCACCATGAGTTCATATACTTATACAACTTAAGCTTATCATTCCATAAACATGAGCAGTCCTTTAAACTTTTACAACACATAAGTATCAATATATCCTTAACATTACATCAGAAGTAAAGTATACTATACAACAAAAACCTATCAACCAACAAAGATTAGTCCAAAATCTTCTAGCCTTTCATTGCTTCAACCCAATTCTAGCTTTTCAATGCATGACAAGCTACCCTGAAAAATTTATATAACAACGGGGTGAGCATAAAGAGCTCAGCAAGCGACTAACATATCCATGGCGGCAGGAGAAATTCAAGCAGGCTTAGTATCAAGACAACAAAAGCAGAAATACAAATGTTCATTTGAAATCATCTCATTTGGTATAAAAATCACAAAGGGTTTCCTCATTCGAAAACAAGTGTTAGACATAACAATACGAGAAAGGAAATTGGAGCATTTCATTAGCAAAATAAGCATTTAGGCATGTATCAAATGACACCTGAAGCATTTCAGTGTATATCAAAGGCTTAAGAGTGTTTGAGAGCATAACAATGACATACGAAACACTCCAAAGTATAACAAGTGAACCGAATAGTAAATACAAGCTTGTATGTCATTTTTGAGGTAGCATGCATTCCATTTTTATCCAAAGCATAAATATAAACTCATAAGCAAAGCTTTGGATATCATATCAAAAACATAGAGGGCGCTGTGGGACCACATACATAATGTGATTCATCCATTTCAGGATGACCACCAAGCAAAAGTCTAGAGCATCGTGGGCTCTATGCATAACTCTCTTTACCATTTCTGGCAAAGGTTCACAATATCCCATAAGACACCAGAGTACAAAAGGGTAGTATGAACAATGATATTGTCACATATCGGAAGCATATGCGGAAACAACGGAAATATGCGTGTGCCTTTATCAAACAAGGAAATGCAAACAAAACATTACATAATAAATTT
>CM017198.1:12690582-12728082 GCA_004837865.1 Musa balbisiana
AGAAAAAAAAAAAAAAAAAAAAAAAAAAAAAAAAAAAAAAAAAAAAAAAAAAAAAAAAAAAAAAAAAAAAAAAAAAAAAAAAAAAAAAAAAAAAAAAAAAAAAAAAAAAAAAAAAAAAAAAAAAAAAAAAAAAAAAAAAAAAAAAAAAAAAAAAAAAAAAAAAAAAAAAAAAAAAAAAAAAAAAAAAAAAAAAAAAAAAAAAAAACCGGATTGGCCTTACCACGTGGGGGCTATTAAACTCCATTGTTACGGGGGCAAGGTTTATGGACGGTAGCAATAAAAGGGATTTGTGTTGTGGTTGATGTTTAGTTGAGTTGCCTTTGGATTTTATGAATCTCTAAGTAAAGTGTAGTATGATTTATGAAACGTACAGGTTTATGAATTGTGAATATTGATTTGAATGGTTCTTAGTATCCTCAAATGTTAGATTGGATCCTGGATTTTATTTGTGATGATGAATTATAATATTATTGATTTTAGACAGGGTCACACCTCCTGAATGGATTAAATTCGGGGGGCGTGACAGAGTTGGTATCAGAGCATTGTTTGAGTATTTCTAAGAATTTTGATATGCTAGATGTATAATAAATTTTGAGGTTTAGTGATTTCTATTTAGAGACTGATCAAAAGTTATCTTTTGCTACTTTTAGGAAGCAAGGATGACGAGGTCATCTGGTACTCCTATTACATCTATATCTGATCAAGTGAGTGGAATTATGAAAACTCTAGAGGCTATGACACAAGTAATGCAACAACAAGTTCGACAAGGAAGAAATGATGAAACAGGGAATTCAAACCAAACTGGGTTGGGAATTGAACAGTTTAAGAAGCTTAGTCCTCCCAGTTTTAGTGGTGAGCCTGATACAATAGTAGCAGAACAATGGATGATGCGGATAGAGAAAATATTTGATGTTTTAAATTGCCCAGATAATAAGAAGGTTTCTCTTGCTACCTTCATGCTAGAAGGAGAGGCTGAGCACTGGTGGTGAACCATGAAGAGGATTTTTGAAGCTCGAAAGGAGCCAATCACTTGGAAGGTATTTACAGAAAAGTTCAATGATAAATATTTTCCAGATTGTATCAGAGAGCAGAAAGAATTGGAGTTCTTGAATCTCATCCAGGGAAATTTGACAATAGCCAAATATGAGTCTAAATTCACTGAGCTCTCTAGATTTGCCACGCATATGATCGATGATGAATATAGGAAAGCAAGAAGATTTGAAAGAGGACTAAGGCCAGCAATAAGAAGTCGGATATCAGCTTTAAAACTCCAGGTACACACTGATGTAGTAGAAAGAGCTTTCATACTTGAAAAAGACTTGGAGGAGATCTAAGAAATCAGGAACAAAAACAACAAGGATAAGTTTGTTGGTAAAAGTAAGAGAGGAAATGAAGCAGAAAGAAGTAATAAGAGGGTAAAGGTACCTAGATTTGAGAAAGGAACTCTATCACAAAGAACTCTATCGTGTACAAAATGTGGACGTAATCATGAAACAAGTGAGTGTTTTCGGGTGACTAGAGCTTGTTTTGCCTGTGGAAAGTTAGATCATAAAGTCAGGGACTGCCCACTAAACAAGAAGAAAGAGCCACTAACCCCTAAGCCAACGACCCATGCTAGAGTATATGCTATCATAAAACAAGATTCCAGAGCCTCTAAATTAGTGGTTGAAGGTATTCTACATGTTTCTAATAGAAATGCAAAAGTTTTGTTTGATCCTGGTTCCAACTTATCTTTTGTTTCACAATATTTTGCTTATAACTTGGGCATTCAACCTAAACCACTGGATTATTTGCTACACGTAACTACTACTATTGGGGATTCTTTGACTACAAATCTGGTTTATCCATCTTGTTTGATTTCTATCGGAGAACATGAACTCCTTGCCGATTTGATACTCCTACAAATCCAAGGTTTTGATATTATACTAGGTATGGATTGGTTATCTTCCTATCATGCTAGTATTGATTGCTATACAAAAATAATTACTTTCTGCATACCAAATCAGCCTATCTTCTACTTTGAGGGTATTAGGCATGATTTGCCTCTTTGCTTAATATCGGCACTTCAAACTCAACGCCTTATGTAGAAGGGATGTTCTTGTTATGTTATATGTGTAAAGGAACATTCAGAACAAGAAACTCACCTAAATGAAATTTTCGTGGCTAAAGAGTTCCCTGATGTATTCCCAGAGGATTTGCTTGGACTACCCTCAGACAGAGAAGGTGAATTTGTTATTGATTTAGTCCTTGGGACAGCCCCAATATCTAAGCCTCCCTATAGAATGGCACCACTTGAGCTCGAGGAATTGAAGAAGCAAATACAAGAGTTGTTAGATAAGGGTTTTATTCGACCCAGCGTCTCACCATGGGGTGCTCCAGTGCTATTAGTTAAGAAGAAGGATGGGACATTGAGACTTTGTATTGATTATAGACAATTGAATCAGGTGACCATAAAAAACAAGTATCCCCTACCCAGGATTGATGACTTGTTTGATCAATTGCAGGGTGCACAAGTATTCTCCAAGATTGATCTAAGATCAGGCTACTATCAGTTGAAGGTCAAGAAGGAGGATATTCCAAAAACAGCCTTTAGAACTTGATATGGTCACTACGAATTTTTAGTAATGCCTTTTGGCTTGACTAATGCTCCTGCAGCTTTTATGGAACTAATGAATAGAATATTTTAGCCACTCTTAGATAATTGTGTAATTGTATTCATTGATGACATATTAGTATATTCAAGGAGTAATCAAGAGCATGATAAACACTTGAGAGATGTATTATCTATACTAAGAGAAAAGAAGCTATATGCAAAGTTCAGCAAATGTAAATTTTGGTTGAAGGAAATTGCTTTCTTAGGCCACGTGATTTCAGGAAAGGGCATATCTGTTGATCCAAAGAAGGTGGAAGCAGTAGTTAATTGGGAAGTGCCAACAAATGTAACAGAAATTAGAAGTTTCTTGGGCATGGCAGGTTATTACAGGAGATTTGTGGAGGGATTTTCTCAAATTGCTCATCCCCTCACCAAACTGACTCAAAAGAATGTGAAATTTGAATGGAGTAGTGATTGTGAGTAAAGTTTCCAAGAATTAAAAAGAAGATTGACTAGTACCCCTATTCTCACTATTCCGAGTGGTAATGAAGGATTTATAGTTTATACTGATGCTTCAAGAAAGGGTCTTGGATGTGTTTTGATGCAAGAAGGGAAAGTAATTGCTTATGCTTCAAGACAGCTAAAGAATTATGTATTGAATTATCCGACTCATGATTTGGAATTGGCAGCAATCATCTTTGCTCTAAAGATTTGGAGACATTACTTATATGGGCGGACATTTGATATCTTTACTGATCACAAGAGTTTAAAATACATTTTTACGCAGGAGTTAAATATGAGGCAACGAAGATGGATAGAACTTCTAAAGGATTATGATTGTACCATTCGTTATCACCCAGGTAAAGCCAATGTTATAATTGATGCACTTAGTAGAAAATCTACAAGTTTTATGGCTAGTCTGGTTATAAAACAATGGAAGCTATTAGAAAGAAATTATGATTCAAATGTAATGAGAAAAGGGCAAGACTCAATAATGTTGATGGCCTCTATCCAGGTGCAAACTGATCTCATTCAACAAATTAAAGAAGGACAACTACGAGATCCACATTTAATATACTTGAGGAATGAAGTTGATAAGGGACCAAAGTTGAATTTTCAAATTTCAGATGATGGCCTATTGAGATTTGGGGATAGAATATGTGTTCCAAATAACCCAGATATCAAGAACCAAATTTTAAACGAAGGTCACAATTCAAAGTACACCATGCATCCTGGTAGCACGAAAATGTATAGAGATCTCCAAAGTCATTATTAGTGGAAAGGCATGAAGAAGGAGATTGCAATATATGTTTCAAGGTGTTTGACATGTCAGCAAATCAAAGCAGAACACCAGAGACCTGGAGGTTTGTTACAGCCCTTAAATATTCCTGAATGGAAATGGGAATGCATTACTATGGACTTTGTTTTAGGACTACCCAGAACCTCTAGAAAGCATGATGCTATTTGGGTTATTGTTGATAGGTTAACCAAATCTGCACATTTCTTACCAATCAATATGACTTATTCTCTTGATAGGCTTGCAGACTTGTATGTTGATGAAATAGTAAGACTTCATGGTGTCCCGAAGGAGATCATCTTGGATAAAGACTCCTAATTTCTTTCTAGATTGTGGAGGAGATTACAAGATTCTATGGGCACCAAAGTAAAGTTTAGCACTACCTATCACCCTCAGACTGATGGTCAATCTGAAAGAACAATTCAAGTAATTGAGGATTTGCTTAGAGCCTATGTTATGGATTGGAGAGGTGAATGGGACAAAGATGTTTCTCTTGTTGAGTTCACTTATAATAATAGTTACCATTCGAGCATTCAGATGGCTCCTTATGAAGCATTGTATGGGCGAAACTGCAGAACGCCTATATGTTGGGAGGAAATTGGTGATAGAAAATTGTTAGCACCAGATAAAGTACAAGAGACTACTAAAAAGATTCAGGTTATCATAAAAAGGCTAAAGGCTGCTCAAAGTCAGCAAAAGAGATATGCAGACAACAGAAGACGAGATATCGAGTTCCAAGTAGGGGATTTTGTATTCCTAAAGGTCTCTCCTTCCAAAGGCGTTATAAGATTTGGAAAGAAAGGAAAGTTAAACCCAAGGTTCATTGGACCTTTTGAGATCCTCGAAAGAATTGGCTCTATCGCTTACAAGATTGCCTTGCCACCATCGATGTGTCATATCCATAATATATTTCATATGTCAATGCTAAGAAAGTATATACCTGATCCCTCTCATGTCATTGAGTATGAGCCGATTGCGATTGAGAAAGACTTGTTTTACAAGGAAGAGCCCATTCAGATTATTGATAAAAAGGAGAAGATCTTAAGAAATAGAATCATCACTCTGGTTAAAGTAAATTGGAAGTATCATCCTGCAAATGAAGCGACTTGGGAGCTAGAGGAAGAAATGAAGAAAGCTTATCCTCATCTTTTCCCGAAAGAGGTATGACAAATTTAGAGGACTAAATTTTCTTTTAAGGAGGGGAGAGTGAAACATCCCTCATTTCAAAAAAAAAAAATGCTTATATAGTACTTTAATAGTTTAGTTTATTATATCAATATTAAATTATATGGAGGACTTGTGGCATTAGCAAGGATGAGCCACTTGCACTTATTCTAAAGTTGGCACCTAAACCTCCATGCATGCTTGCCACCTCACTATTTTAGCATGAGCCAAACCTAAGTAATTTAAGGCACAACTAAGGAAAACTTTGCAGCCAACGTAACTTGAGAAGAGGAGAAGGAATTGAAGGAGAAGAGAAGGAGAAAGAATTGAAGAAGAAGTTTTATCTTAGCTTAAGACTTTGCATCAATTCCCCCATATTTGGAAATCAAAACTTTTTAAGGCAAGTGTTCTAACCCCATCCAACAGAATCCTAATCTCTGTTTTCTTTTCAATTCTACAAAATTTTGAAAGATTTCAGCTGAGAACCAAACATTTCTTTCGTTTTGATACAAAGCCATGAATCTGTAATTTTTCGGTAATCTGACCTCCATGCATTGTTTGGGTCCTACCATTTTGTACTAAACTCTGATTTGGCAAAACCTATTCCATTTGAAAGTAGACTCGAAGACCTTTATTTTCCTGGATTGAATGATTTGGAGTCGAAATACCTAATATGACTTCTATTGCAATTAACCCTACAGATTCTACAAAATAGGGACTATAATTTCGGACCTTCTGTTACTAAATTGCTCATAACTCTCTAATGAAAATTCTGAATTATGCAAAACTTAATTCATTACGAACTAGATTCGCATATCTTTCTTTTGACACCTAGTTTGGAAATTTTGAATTACGTTTGCCTTCTAAAACATCTGTTTAAATTGATGCTATCTATTCTGCAAAACAGTGACGAGCAATTTAGTAACAGAACAATTCTGACCTTCTGTTACTAAATTGCTCATAACTCTCTAGTGAAAATTCCGAATTATGAAAAACTTGATTCTTTGGGAACTAGATTCGTATATCTTTCTTTTGACACCTGTTTTTAGTGAATTGGAGCATGCTTGGTCACTCAAACAAATCAGGAAATGTACCATTCGAATTCTGCCAGAATGGAAAACTTTGTTGAATTTTGCCTATTCAAGTCTCATTCTGTTGGAAGTTTGATTTCTATTAAATTCTTTTGCAGTCCTTTGAAAATTCTTGTATTATTCATTCTGAAATTGTTGTATGTCTAAAATTTATTATGTAATGTTTTATTGGCATTTCCTTGTTTGATAAAGGCACACGCATATTTCCGTTGTTTCCGCATGTGCTTCCGATATATGCCAATGTCATTGTTAATGCTACCCTTTTGTACTCTGGTGTCTTGTGGGATATTGTGAACCTTTGCCAGAAATGATAAAGGGAGTTATGCATAGAGCCCGCAATGCTCTACCGGCCCCATTGACTTCACTCAGACGTGGGTGGATGGAGCTCCTGGACGTGGGAGACTTTTGCTTGGTAGTCATCTTGAAATGGATGAATCACATTATGTATGTGGTCCCACAGCGCCCTCTATGTTTTGATATGATATCCAAAGCTTTGCTAATGAGTTTATATTTATGCTTTGGATAAAAATGGAATGCATGCTACCTCAAAAATGACATACAAGCTTGTATTTACTATTCGGTTCACTTGTTATACTTTGGAGTGTTTCGTATGTCATTGTTATGCTCTCAAACACTCTTACGCCTTTGATATACACTGAAATGCTTCAGGTGCCATTTGATATATGCCTAAATGCTTATTTGGCCAATGAAATTCTCCAATTTCCTTTCTCGTATTGTTATGTCTAACGCTTGTTTTCGAATGAGGAAACCCTTTGTAATTTTTATACCAAATGAGATGATTTCAAATGAACACTTGTATTTCTGCTTTTGTTGTCTTGATACTAAGCCTGCTTGAATTTCTCCTGCCGCCATGGATATGTTAGTCGCTTGCTGAGCTCTTTATGCTCACCCAGTTGTTATATAAATTTTTCAGGGTAGCTTGTCACGCACTGAAAAGCTAGAATTGGGTTGAAGCACTGAAAGGCTAGAAGATTTTGGACTAATCTTTGTTGGTTGATAGGTTAATAAATTGGTTATGTCAATATTCATGATGCATGCAATATTAAAGAACTTTTATGTTTTAAAACATTACAAATTTTTTTGAATTCAAGAGTTCTATCAATATGGCATATTGACAAGGGGAGTTAAGGTTAACTTCGTCATCAATTGATTGTTATCATAAAAAAGGGGGAGATTGTTGAATCTTAGATTTTGATGATGAAACCAATTGATAATGTTTATAATTTGATTTGCGTTTTGAGTGATGCAGGAAGCTTTGATCAAGGTGAGGTAATTAAAGCGTGAAGAATCATGTTTGGCCGGAGAGAAACATGTTAGAAGATTGGATGTCGAGCTAAAGGATCGGTTGACGTATCAGCAGAAGGCTTTGGGCCATGGGTTTGGGCATCGAGTCAAGAAGAGCAAAAATTATGCCAAAGAAATTGGAGTTGCAGAGGTTAACTGGCTAATTGGGCAATAGGCCGCAAGAGACGACGATGCGTCGAAGATTCGGACGAAGCATCGATGAACCAATGACATGCCAAATAATATTTGATTTACTATGTAATAATTATCTAGATCGAAGCAGGTTTTAAGTGTGCAGGATTAACTATGATAGTGATCAAGACATAAAGCAAAATGAAGTCCTAGAGTCAAGAACGAGATTTCATTAGGAGTTCGAGAGTTCGTTGGAAGTTCGGACGTTCATCGGACGTTCTACCAGAATTGACCAAGAAGTCCAAGAGCTTGCCAATGAAATATTTGTCTAGATCGAAGTACATTTTAAGGGTGCAGGATTAACTATGATAGCGATCAAGACATAAAGCAAAATGAAGTCCTGGAGTCAAAAACGAGATTTCGTTGGGAGTTCGAGAGTTCGTTGGAAGTTCGGATGTTCGTCGGATGTTCTACCAGAATTGACCAAGAAGTCCAGGAGTTTGCCAATGAAGCTTATTAGAACTCACCAAGAAGATCACCGTGAAGTCCAAGAGTTTGTCGGGAGTCCACTAGAACATTATCGAGAGATTATCAGAAGATCGCCGGAAGAAACCTTGACTAATCAGACTTGATTTGCTTAGTGTTTGTCTTAAAATTCATAATTAGCACATAATTGGGTTAGAATTGGGCCAACTCAATAAAGAGCTAATTGAGCCCAAGTTTGGGCTATGTTGAGCCAAATGAAAGGCCCAAAGAGTGTCTGTGGCTTAGTATACAAGGCATAGTCTCCGGGACTGTGTCAAGCGATGGTACCATCAGGCTGGGTGATGGTACCACTAGTCTGGGCGGTGGTACCACCAGTACCCTGAAAACCAGGGATAAGATATTTCTAGGCTCCAAGTTTGAATCCAAGGAGCATATAAATACCTCTCTCATCCCTTCTTAGATTACACAAGCATAGAGAACTTAAAAGTGAGAAAATGCTATAGCAATTACTTGAGAGATCCTCTCCTCTAACTTAAGTTTAAAATTCTATTTAGAGAGGAGTGAGTGCTTGTAAAATGTTGTCTCCTAAACCTGTGAAAAGGAGAAGTGGGGTGTAAAAGGGTAATTGATCTTCGCCTATTGAAAGAAGATTATTAGTGGACGCTGGTGATCTCAACGGAGGAGGAATCAGAAGTGGATGTTGGTCACAATGACCGATCCACTATAAAAGTCTGGTTTGCATTTCTATTTGTGCAATTTACCTTACTATTGTTGAATCTCGGATTTTGATGATGAAACTAATTGATTGTGTTTAGATGTTTAACTGCATTTTGAGTTATGCAGGTCTACTCGATCAGGATTAGACAGTTGACGCAGGAGGAATTGACGTTGCGCTGGAGGAGATCACGTCAGGATATTGGATGGCAGAACGCTTCGGACGTTGGGCATTGGGCCAAGGAGAGCGGAATTGCACCAAGGATATCGGGGTTGCGGAGGTCAACCGCCGATTGGGCAACAAGCCGCAAGAGAGGACGATATGCTGAAGAATCGAATGAAGCGCCAACCAATGACGTGCCGAGTAATAGAATGTCAATTCGCGTTGTAATAATTGTCTAGATCGGAGTAGAGTTTTGTCTTGTGTGTGTAGGATTAACTACGATAACGATGAAGACATAAAGCGAAACAAAGTGCCAGAGTCAAGCGTGAAGGATTCGTTGGGAGTTTGAGAGTCTGATGGAAATCTGAAGGTTTGTCGGGAATGCTGCCGGAACTAGCCGAGATTGAGTAGGGAGCTTGCCGAAGGGTTTTCGGAAGCTCACCGGAAGGTACGTCGGAAGTTTGCGGAGCTCACCGAGAAAGATCGTAGCTTGCCGAAGAAGCTCATCGGAACTTGCCAAGATCAAATTGTGAAGTCTAGGAGCTTGCCGGGAGTCCGTAGAATGGTTTCCGAGAGTTTATCGGAAGAACGTTGGAAGTTCGCCAGAAGCTCGCCGGAAGAGGTCTTGACTTGCGGACTTTGTAGTAGCTTAGGAAATGTCTTTAAATTCATATTTAGCATGTTAATTAGGGTTAGGATTAGGTGTTAATCTTATAACCTAAGTAGGGGCCAATTGGGCCCAAGTTCGGACTAGTTTGGGCCAAGTTTGGAGCCCAACTAGTAAGCTGAAACAGTGTAGGCGGTGGCACCGCCTAGAGCCCGAGGATAAGGCGGTGGTACCGCCGGTCTGGGCGGTGGCACCGCTGGACTGGGCGGTGGCACCGCCTAGTACACTATCAGTGTCAGAACTGATAGGCGGTGGCACCGCCATTGACAGGTGGTGGCACCGCTAGCTTCGGGAACCGAAGAGAATTCAAATTTTGGAGCCCAAATTTGAATCCTCTTAAGGCCTATAAATACCCCTCAATTCTCAGCAGAGATTATAACTTTTGAGAAGCAATAGATTGAGATAAAAGCCTTAGCAAAGTCTTTAGCAAGTCTTGTTTTCAATTGCTTGAGTGTTCACCTCCTTCTTTCTCGTTGAAAATTTGTAAGAGTGTGAACCACTTGTAAAAGGTTGTAAGAGGGGTATTTGTCCTTCCCCTTCAAAGTGATTTGCTAGTGGAAGTTGGGAGCCTCATCGAAGAAGGCTTCGCAAGTGGATGTAGGTCATTTGACTGAACCACTATAAAATTGGCGTGTTCTCTGGTTTGCATTTACTTATTGCTATTTACCTAACTTCAATCCTTCATACATGCTTTACTTCCTTATTACTTTTGTTGCACACCTTTATGAACACGCTTTCAAGTTAAGCACTTCCGAGTCCAGTTTTTATCATACGAAAGATTTTTCGAAACCGACGTTTTAATCCGCTGCACTAATTCACACCCCCCCCTATTAGTGCCGACTCAATCCTAACAATTTATAGGCCCCAATGGCTTAAAAAATGGAGCCAAAATGTATCTCATCCTAGGTTTCTGAGGTACTAACGGTACTACCGCTAGTATTGGGCGGTAGCACCACCTGCAGATTGACACTAGGTGAAACCACCACCCAGTCTAGGCGATACCACCACCTGATAGAGCCTTAGTGACTGGGCTCTGGTGGTACCATCTCCTGATAAGGTGGTACTATCGCATAGCGGTATTAACTATCGGTGGTACCATCGCCCAGACCACTCGGGAGGCTGAGCCTCAAGCAGTTCCACCACCCAGTCTGGGTAGTGCCACCACTTGACGTGGCTCCAAGTGTCTGAATGAGCCATCCAATCAGCCCAATTCAACCGAACTCTCAGTGAACTTCTGGTGGACTCCCGATAATCTTTTGACGAGCTTTCGGCGAACTCCTAACGAACTTTTGGCGAACTCCCAATGAACTTCCGGTGAGCTTTCGCTATATTGATCGATCCTTCAGTGTATCAAAATGATGCTTCGATCAGGATCGGTGTTATCAAAACACATATCCATCAAAGCCTTTGAGCTATCCATATGAAACCAATTGATAAGTGTTTTGATTTGATATGTGTTTTGAGTGACGTAGGATGCTTCGATCAGGATGAGACAATTAAAGCAAGAAGAATCTTGTTGGGCCGGTGGACCATGTCAGAAGATTGGACGTCAAGCCGAAGGATCGGTCGACGTATCGACAGAAGGCTTCGGGCCATGGATTCGGGTATCGGGCCAAGAAGAGCATATATTACACCAAAGATATTGGAGTTACGGAGGTCAACTAGCCGATTGGGCAATAAGCCATAAGAGAGGACGATGCGCTCAAGAATCGGACAAAGCATCGATAGACCAATGACATACCAAACAACATGATTCATGCTTAGTAATAATTGTCTAGATCGAAGTGTGTTTTACATGTGCAGGATTAACTACAATAGCAAGGCATAAAGCAAAATGAAATCTCAGAGTCAAGAACGTGATTTCGTTAGGAGTTCGAGAGTTTATCGGAAGTTCTACCGAAACAAACTGAGAAGTCCTTGGGCTTGCTAAAGAAGCTCGTCAAAACTCACCAAGAAGATCATCGTGAAGTCCAGGAGCTTGCCGGGAGTCCACTGTAACATTGCTGAGAGATCGTCGAAAGTTCACCGGAAGATTGCCGAAAGCTCGCCGGAAGAAACTTCATTTACGGACTTGTTTAGCATAGAAAATATCTTAGAATTTATAGTTAACACATAATTGGGATTGGATTTGGGCCAACCCAATTAGGGGCCAATTGAGCCCATGTAAGGATTGTGTTGGGCCCAATGAAAGGCCTAAACAATGACCCAAGAGGTAACACCGTCATGGCATAGTCTTCGAGACTGTGTTAGGCAGTGGTATAGCCCACATCCCTAGTTAACACACACAAGTACAGAAAGTTTAAAAGTGAGAAAATACTGTAGAAATCTCTTGAGAAATCTCCTCCTCTAGCATAAACTTAAAATTCTGTTTAGAGAGGAGTGTGTATGTGTGTGTGTTTGTAAAGGTTGTCTCCTGAACCTGTGAAAAGGAGAAGAGGGGTGTAAAAGGGTAGTTGATCTTCGCCCGTTGAAAGAAGATCGATAGTGGATGCTAGTGGCCTCGACGGAAGAGGAATCGACGGAGTGGATGTAAGTCACAACAACCGAACCACTATAAACTCGGTTTGCATTTCTATTTATGCAATTTATCTTTACTACAAACTTACTTGCTTTACATCCACTGCGCTCTTCCGCACACTTTCAAGTTATTACCTTTATGAAACATACTTTAGTATCATGTATGTTATACCCAAAATGATTGAAAATATGAATGCTTTGGTATCATGAATGTTATGCTCAAAATGATGTTAATTTTGGCATAATGCATGAAGTGATGAAATTGTGCATGTTATACTTTGATGACTTGAAACTCGCACAACGTATAAAATATGATATATTGCATTTGATCACTATAATCAAAATTGTTTCGCTTGAATTCAAAGGTTATGATTCCTTTTGAATTCAAGTTTGTCTTGTCTCAATATGGCATATAGATAGGGGGAGTTAAGGTTAACTCCGTCATCGATTGGTTGTCATCATCAAAAAGGGAGAGATTATTGAATTTTGGATTTTGATTATGAAATCAATTGATGAATTAATGATCTAATCCAAGTGTTGAGATAAGTGATGCAGGACTAACTACGATCATGTAAAAGGCAAAATAATTAAAGAAGAATCAAATGTTGAACTGGAGTCAATAAACGGGCTTCAGGTCGGATGAATCAGGGGATACATTGAAGGATCGATCAATATAGCGAAAGCTCACCGGAAGTTCATTGGGAGTTCGCCAAAAGTTCGTTAGGAGTTCGCCGAAAGCTCGTCAAAAGATTATCGAGAGTCCACCAGAAGTTCACTGAGAGTTCGATTGAATTGGGCCGATTGGATGGCTCATTCAGCCACTTGGAGCCACGTCAAGTGGTGGCACTACCCAGACTGGGTGGTGGAACTGTTTGAGGCTCAGCCTCCCGAGTGGTCTGGGCGATGGTACCACCGATAGTTAATACCGCTATGCGATAGTACCACCTTATCAGGAGATGGTACCACCAGAGCCCAGTCACTAAGGCTCTATCAGGTGGTGGTATCGCCCAGACTAGGTGGTGGTTCCACCTAGTGTCAATCTGCAGGTGGTGCTACCGCCCAATACTAGCGGTAGTATCGCTAGTACCTCAGAAACCTAGGATGAGATACATTTTGGCTCCATTTTTTAAGCCATTGGGGCCTATAAATTGTTATGATTGAGTCGGCACTAATAGGGGGGGTGTGAATTAGTGCAGCGGATTAAAACGTTGGTTTCGAAAAATCTTTCGTACGATAAAAACCAAACTCGGAAGTGCTTAACTTGAAAGCGTGTTCGTAAAGGTGTGCAACAAAAGTAATAAGGAAGTAAAGCACGTACGAAGGATTGAAGTTAGGTAAATAGCAATAAGTAAATGCAAACCATAGAACACGCCAATTTTATAGTGGTTCAGTCAAATGACCTACATCCACTTGCGAAGCCTTCTTCGATGAGGCTCCCAACTTCCACTAGCAAATCACTTTGAAGGGGAAGAACAAATACCCCTCTTACAACCTTTTACAAGTGGTTCACACTCTTACAAATTTTCAACGAGAAAGAAGGAGGTGAACACTCAAGCAATTGAAAACAAGACTTGCTAAAGACTTTGCTAAGGCTTTTATCTCAATCTATTGCTTCTCAAAAGTTATAATCTCTACTGAGAATTGAGGGGTATTTATAGGCCTTAAGAGGATTCAAATTTGGGCTCCAAAATTTGAATTCTCTTCGGTTCCCGAAGCTAGCGGTGCCACCGCCTGTCAGTTCTGACACGGATAGTGTACTGGGCGGTGCCACCGCCCAGACCGGCGGTACCACCGCCTTATCCTCGGGCTCTAGGCGGTGCCACCGCCTATACTATTTCAGCTTACTAGTTGCGCTCCAAACTTGGCCCAAACCAGTCCGAACTTGGGCCCAATTGGCCCCTACTTAGGTTATAAGATTAACACCTAATCCTAACCCTAATTAACATGCTAAATATGAATTTAAAGACATTTCTTAAGCTACTACAAAGTCCGCAAGTCAAGACCTCTTCCGGCGAGCTTCCGGCGAACTTCCAACGGTCTTCCGATAAACTCTCGGAAACCATTCTACGGACTCCCGGCAAGCTCCTAGACTTCACAATTTGATCTTGGCAAGTTCCGACAAGCTTCTTTGGCAAGCTACGATCTTTCTTGGTGAGCTCCGTGAACTTCCGACGTACCTTCCGGCGAGCTTCCGAAAACCCTTCGGCAAGCTCCCTACTCAATCTCGGCTAGTTCCGGCAGCATTCCCGACAAACCTTCGGATTTCCATCAAACTCTCAAACTCCCAACGAATCCTTCGCGCTTGACTCTGGCACTTTGTTTCGCTTTATGTCTTCATCGTTATCGTAGTTAATCCTGCACACACAAGACAAAACTCTACTCCGATCTAGACAATTATTACAACGCGAATTGACATTCTATTACTCGGCACGTCATTGGTTGGCGCTTCATTCGATTCTTCAGCATATCGTCCTCTCTTGCGGCTTGTTGCCCAATCGGCGGTTGACCTCCGCAACCCCGATATCCTTGGTGCAATTCCGCTCTCCTTGGCCCAATGCCCAACGTCCGAAGCGTTCTGCCATCCAATATCCTGACGTGATCTCCTCCAGCGCAACGTCAATTCCTCCTGCGTCAACTGTCTAATCCTGATCGAGTAGACCTGCATAACTCAAAATGCAGTTAAACATCTAAACACAATCAATTAGTTTCATCATCAAAATCCGAGATTCAACAATAGTAAGGTAAATTGCACAAATAGAAATGCAAACCAGACTTTTATAGTGGATCGGTCATTGTGACCAACATCCACTTCTGATTCCTCCTCCGTTGAGATCACCAGCGTCCACTAATAATCTTCTTTCAATAGGCGAAGATCAATTACCCTTTTACACCCCACTTCTCCTTTTCATAGGTTTAGGAGACAACATTTTACAAGCACTCACTCCTCTCTAAATAGAATTCTAAACTTAAGTTAGAGGAGAGGATCTCTCAAGTAATTGCTATAGCATTTTCTCACTTTTAAGTTCTCTATGCTTGTGTAATCTAAGGGATGAGAGAGGTATTTATATGCTCCTTGGATTCAAACTTGGAGCCTAGAAATATCTTATCCCTGGTTTTCAGGGTACTGGTGGTACCACCGCCCAGACTAGTGGTACCATCACCCAGCCTGATGGTACCATCGCTTGACACAGTCCCGGAGGCTATGCCTTGTATACTAAGCCACAGACACTCTTTTGGCCTTTCATTTGGCTCAACATAGCCCAAACTTGGGCTCAATTAGCCCTTAATTGAGTTGGCCCAATTCTAACCCAATTATGTGCTAACTATGAATTTTAAGACAAATACTAAGCAAATCAAGTCTGATTAGTCAAGGTTTCTTCCGGCGATCTTCTGACAATCTCTCGATAATGTTCTAGTAGACTCCCGACAAACTCTTGGACTTCACGGTGATCTTCTTGGTGAGTTCTAATAAGCTTCATTGGCAAACTCCTGGACTTCTTGGTCAATTCTGGTAGAACATCCGACGAACATCCGAACTTCCAACGAACTCTCGAACTCCCAACGAAATCTCGTTTTTGACTCCAGGACTTCATTTTGCTTTATGTCTTGATCGCTATCATAGTTAATCCTGCACCCTTAAAACCTGCTTCGATCTAAATAATTATTACATAGTAAATCAAATATTATTTGGCATGTCATTGGTTCATCGATGCTTCGTCCGAATCTTCGACGCATCGTCCTCTCTTGCGGCCTATTGCCCAATTAGCTAGTTAACCTCTGCAACTCCAATTTCTTTGGCATAATTTTTGCTCTTCTTGACTCGATGCCCAAACCCATGGCCCAAAGCCTTCTGCTGATACGTCAACTGATCCTTCAGCTCGACATCCAATCTTCTAACATGTTTCTCTCCGGCCAAACATGATTCTTCACGCTTTAATTACCTCACCCTGATCAAAGCTTCCTACATCACTCAAAACGCAAATCAAATTATAAACATTATTAATTGGTTTCATCATCAAAATCTAAGATTCAACAATCTCCCCCTTTTTTATGATAACAATCAATTGATGACGAAGTTAACCTTAACTCCCCTTGTCAATATGCCATATTGATAGAACTCTTCAATTCAAAAAAATTTGTAATGTTTTAAAACATAAAAGTTCTTTAATATTGCATGCATCATGAATATTGACATAACCAATTTATTATATTATTGCATGCACATAAACTCATGCATAATCAAAATATCCAAGTATATCGTCCCATGCATGATTGTCATCATAATTTCTCTCCCTTTGTCATCAACAAAAAGAAGAAGTACAACTATCAATGTTCTAGAGATATAAGCTTAGCAATTTAGCAACTTTCCCATCACTTTAGAACATGCATAATCACCAAATCATCATAAATTTTAAAGTTGTGCAAGATTGCAAATTTTGCAAGTTTGCATTTTTGCTTCTTAAGATAGGCAAGCTAGTAATTTTTCGTGATGTTCAAGACAGCAAGTTCTTTTTTTCTCTTTTGAGAATTATAATTTTTTACTTCTTTTGCAATACACAAGCTAGCAAAAATTTACATCATTTTATAACATGCAAGCTAGCAATTTGGCAAGTGTTACTTCTCTTTAAAGTATGAAAGCTAGCAAGTTTTTGAAAAAGAATGCAAGATAGCAAGCTAGCAAGATAGCAATGCATCATTTTAGAATAAGCTAGCAATTTTGCTTCCTAGTTTTTCTTCTTGCAATTTGTAAGTTAGCAAATTTAGTAAGAGATATGCAAATTTTGGAACATACAAGCTAGCAAATTTTACACCTATGAAAGTTCACAAAATTTTTACATCTTTTGAAATGAGCAAGCTTTTTGCTTCTCTTTATGATGTGCAAACTAGTAACTTTTTGTTTTTTCTTGAAGTGTGCAAGTTAGCAGATTTTATCTCCCCCTTTGTCATTGTCAAAAGGAAGAGAAGAATATAATTTTATAATTCTTTTTTCCTTTACAAAAAATTTCAAAGCATGACAAAGATAAATAATAAATTTACATCAATATTTTAATCATTATTTTAATTATCAAAAATGAAAGATCAAGTCATGATTTTTGACATATCTCTTCTTATGTATATAGAAGGAATAATAGGGAAACGATCTTGATTCAAAAAGAAGATTCAAGTCTAAAATTTGAGAAATCAAGATCATGATCCGAAAAATGTATAAGAAGAATTTATATATTTGGGAGATCTAACATGTCTAAGTTTATCATTCAAGCTAGCAAATTTGGTTCTTTTGAGGTGCTAGCTATTTTCTTTCTCCCTTTTGTCATTGTAAATAAGAAAGAAGAAGGAAAGAACATAATGGTGTAAATTTTCAAGTCATCACAAAAATATAAATGTGTTATATGAAAATTATGGAATGAAAGATATTAATACCAAATCATGAATGTTACAAGATATGATTTATTTCAACAAATCTCTTCTTTTATAAATAGCAAAAACAAATATAGGAGATCAAATGATATAATATCTTGATTCATGCATAAGAAATCTCAAGTTATAAATCTTGAAAAATCAAGATAAAGCTCATTCAAATTCAAATCATCAAATCAAAATCATTTTCAAGAGATTCATAAAAAAAACATAGATAGATTCATTAATCTCTCTTTTTTTTAAAATTGATAAAGTAGAGAAATTTTTCAAGGAGAAAGCTTTCCTTTTTTTAGTGTTTCAATTCATATGATTGATTTCATATAAGCATGCCCAAATTTTTATGCCAAATAAAAAAACATGCATCCATGTTTAAAACCGAAAAAGAACTTTCATTATGGTAAAGATCGATAATCCATAAATCACAAGAATCATCGTGCATAATTTCGAAAGATAAACTCATTAAGCATGATTTCAAATCATTACTTCAAATCAAACATGATTTCATTAAACATAAAGCATCTTCAATCAAAATTATCATGACAAAAAATATAACACATTAAACATAAGGCTTCTTTAAACAAGAGATTTGATTTATCATTTTAATTCTAATGATAATACATTTTTCTTTTTATGTATTTCACTTTATGTGATTGATTTCATATAAGTATGTTCAAATTTTTCATATGAAAACCATCCATCATGTTTAAAACTGAAAAGTAATACAAAATCATCAAGATACACATAATTGTTTCTTATAACATACAAGGAATTAATGTGCAAGTATTATTACAAAACATGAAATCATCATGATCATATATATATATATATATATATAATCATGAAAAGTACTAAGTAATTTCATGGTAAGAAAAAAGATATTCGATTAAGTTGCTTACCTTGTTGACGAAAGTCATTAAGGCGTAGTTCGCCACCTCACCTTTATTAGTTTGCTCCTCGTCTTCGGATGAGCTCGATTCATCCTAGAGTGCTTCCTTCATTTTGTGTTCATAGCAAGTAGTTACGTTCTTTTTAAGTTTCTTTTTATTTTTTGATTCTTGTTTTAAAAACTTTTTAAGCTTTATTGTGAGAAGTTCAAGTTCATCATCACTTGAGCTTTCGCTCAAGTGGTCTTCTTTTGTTCTAAGTGCAAAATCCTTCATGTTCTTTGGAAGGTTATTATTAAGTTCGTCATGTTCTACATAAGTCATTTCGTGGGTCATTAAAGACCCGATAAGTTCTTCGAGAGGGAAAGTATTTAAATCCTTGGCCTCTTGAATGGCCATTGCTTTAGGATCCCAATTTTTAGAAAAAGATCATAAAACTTTATTCACAAGTTCAAGATTCGAAAAAATTTTACTATGAGCTTTTATACTATTGATGATATTCGTAAAACGAGAGTACATGTCTTAAATAGTCTCGCTTGGTTCCATACAAAATAATTTAAAATCATGCATCAAAATATTTATTTTAGAGCCTTTATCTCTACTAGTGCCTTCGTGTGTGATTTTGAGTGTGTGTCAAATGTCAGAAGCCGTTTCGCAAGTAGAAACCTGATTGAATTCATTTTTGTCTAAGGCGCAAAATAGAGCATTCATAACTCTAGCATTTAAAGAAAAAGTTTCTTCTCCAAATTATTTCATTCATTTATTGAAGTATAAGACTTTTGAAAGTTATTGTCAATAATATTTCATAAATTTAAATCCAAGAAAAGCAAGAAAACTCTCATCCAAATTTCCCAATAAAGTAGTATGTCCTATTGAACATGAGAGGACGAATGATAGAAAAGCCCTCTTGAAAGCTAAAAAGAGCCATTTCTCTTAGGTATTAAACCAAACGAGAAATAACATGGCTCTAATACCATCTGGTAGGATCGAGTCGGCACTAAGAGGGCAGGGTGAATTAGTGCAGCGGATAAAAACGTCGTCAGTTCAAAAGTCTTCTTTTCGATTAAACTCGTTTCAGAAAGATATTAAACTTGAAAGCATTCATAAGAGTATAATGAGAAAGTAAAGAAAGTAAAAAAGTTTGTAATAAGGTAAATTGCACAAGTAGAAATGCAAACCATATTTTTATAGTGGTTCGGTCATTGTGACCTACATCCACTTCCGATTCCTCCTCCGTTGATGTCACCGGCGTCCACTAATGATCTTCTTTCAATGATCGAAGATCAACTACCCTATTACACCCCACTTCTCTTTTTCATAGGTTTAGAAGACAACATTTTACAAGCACTCACTCCTTTCTAAACATAATTCTAAACTTAAGCTAGAGGAGGGGATCTCTCAAGTAATTGCTATAGTATTTTCTCACTTATAAGTCCTTTGTGCTTGTGTAATCTATTGAATCTCAGATTTTAATGATAAAGCCAATTATCATTTATTCTCTAATCCATATGTTGAGATAAGTGTGCAGGATTAACTATGATGAAAGTAAGACATGCAACAGGAGTTGCGCCGGAGTCAAGACTATGATCATGTTGGGGGTTCGAGAGTTCGACGGAAGTCCGGACAGTCATCGGAAATTCTCTGGGAACAAATCCGAGAAGTCCAGGAGCTTGCCAAAGAAGCTTGTCGGAACTCGTCAAGTGGATCATCGTAAGTCCAGGAGTCTACCGAAAGTCCGCCGGAGCATCGCCGAAAGAAGCGATTGACTCACCGGAGCAAGTTGCAGTAAATGTCTTAAAAATATCGTAGTTAGCATGATGATTAAGTTAGAAATGGGAGGTGATCCGATTAACTTAATCTTGGGAAAATTGGGCCCTTGATAGACCCAAATTGGGCCGAATGGATCAGCCTATTTGGACCCAGATTTCCTGGCCAACGGTGGCAATGCCCAGGAGCTCAATCTCCCAAAAAAGCTGGGCGGTGGAACCGCCCATGTCAGGCGATGGTACTACCTGGGCTCGGTCTCCGAGCTCTTTCAGGTGATAGTACCGCCCAGTTATGGCGGTAGTACCGCCAGGACCCTAGAAATCCGGGATATGACATTTTTGAGCTCCAAATTCAAACCAGTTTGGGGCCTATATATACCCCACCCTTTCCTGCATGAAAGGGCCAAAAGTTCTTCTCCCTCTTTTCTTCCAAGTTTTGATCATTCAAGAGAGGAGTGAAAAATTTGTAAGGGTTGTCTCCTAAGCCCGTCAAAAGGAGTGAAACTGTAAAAGGGTGGTTGGCCTTCGCTTATTGAAGGAAGGCCTCTAGTGGACGTCGGTGACCTCATCGAAGGAGGAAGCCAAAAGTAGATATAGGTCAAGATTGACCGAACCACTCTAAATCTCAGTTTGCATTTACATTCTGTTCTCTATCTTAACTGCAAACTGCCTCCATAGCTTTACTTTAACTGCACTTTGCTTGATCTTAAGTTAAAGTAATTTCTAAATCGGCTTTCATACCGAAATCATTTTTATCGTACGAATGTCGTTTTAAATTGTCAAAAGTTTTCCGCTGTACTAATTCACCCCCCCCCCCCCCCCCCCCCTCTTATTGCTCTTGATCCTAACAATTGGTATCAAAACGGGGTAAACACTCAATCAGATTAAAACCCAAGAGAGATGGTATACGCCGGAAACTAAGAGGGCTACTCTATTACACGTCCACCCATATTCAATGGGACGGACTACACCTATTGGAAGACCCGAATGAGGATCTTCCTTATTTCTATAGATTTTGAACTTTGGAATATTGTTGAAAACGGATTTTTAAGGTCTTCTCTTCCAATGATCAACTGGAATGAATTGGAGAAGAAGACTTTCACTCTTAATGCAAAGGCTATGAATGCCTTATTTTGTGCACTTGATAAAAACGAGTTCAATCGTGTTTCGGTTTGTGAAACCATACTTGATATTTGGCATACACTCGAAGTGACTCACGAAGACACAAGTAGAGTGAAAGAATCAAAAATCAATCTTTTGATACATTCTTTTGAACTTTTTTGAATGAAACCGAGCGAGACCATAAGCGACATGTATGCCCATTTCACAGATGTTGTCAATGGTTTAAAAGGACTCGGCAAAAGTTTTTCGAATTTTAAACTCGTAAATAAGATTCTAAGATCCCTTCCTAAGAGTTGGGACCCTAAAGTCACTGCTATTCAAAAGGCTAAAGATTTAAACAACTTCCCTCTTGAATTAATCGGGTCATTAATGACCTACGAAATGACTTGCAAAGCTCATGAAGAGCAAGAAGACATCCTTCCAAAGAACAAGAAAGATATGGCACTTAGAACTTTCGAAGACCACTTGAGAGAAAACTCAAGTGATGAAGACTGTGTCGATGACTTCGCACTTCTAACAAGAAAATTCAAAAAATTTATTAAAAGAAATAAGTTTAAAAATGATATAAAAAATAAATTTGAACCCAAAAAGGACCAAGTTATTTGCTACGAATGCAAGGAGCCAGAACACTACAAAAGTGATTGTCCCCAAGCCAAGAAGAGAACACCAAAGAAGAAGGCGCTCAAAGCAATATGAGATGACTCAAGCGCGTCCGAAGAAGAGGAGTCCAACACCGAGCAAGTTGCTCATTACGCCCTAATGGCCATCGGAGATAAGGTAACGAATTTAACCAATGCAGATTTATCATTTGACGAATTATTAAATGCCTTCCATAACTTATTTGATGAATGCAAAACTATTAGTAGAAAATACAAATTGCTAAAAAAGGAGCATGATAGTCTTACATGTAATTTCGATAAATTAAAAACTGAGTATTATGATAGTTTAGCTCCATGTAAAAAAGGTCATGATCTAGAAACTCTTCAAAAGAAGAACTTGCTACTTAAGGACACCTTGAAGAAATTTAAGGTTGGTAGCAAGTCTTTGAATATGATCCTTACAAATAAGGGTCATGTTCCTAAAAGAAGTGGAATCGGATTTGTGTGAAGTCCTCACCAAAATCCAACCACCTTTATAAAAGGTCTTATTTTACATGTTCAGCACCAAAGCAAATGCAACTTTTGTTGCAAACATAGACATGAAGCTTATCATTGTCCATTCAAGAAAATTAGTCCGACCAAACTGATTTGGGTTCCTAAAGGAACAATGATAAATTCTATGCAACATGATAAACAATTTAGATCAGTTTTTGAGGCATCCAAAAGTAAATGGGTACCTAAAAATCATCCTTTCTTGTAGAAATATAGACCGTCACAAGCTAGGAGCACGAGATAATATTTTGCTTTTTGGGTACTCAATATTCATGACCCGAGATCCAAAAAGACACGTGATGCTCTCTAGCCTAAATAATAAAAAGAGGATTAGAGAATTAATATTACAGAGTGATACTGATACAATCCTATTTGATCCCTCAGATTTTGAAACTCATATGTAATTCTCCCTTCACACATCCTCTGGATTTCTGAATTCATCAGATTCATTCCCCGGTTAAAAACCTGCTTAGGACTATGTCTTAATTTCATAGTTTATATTTAATTAGGGTTAGGATTAAGGGTTAATCCTATAACCCGATTAGGGGCCAATTGGGCCCGAGTTTGGACTGGTTTGGGCCAAGTTTGGAGCCCAACCAGTGAGCTGAAATAGTCTAGGCCGTGGCACTTGTTAGGATCAAGAGCACTAAGAGGGGGGGGAGGGGGTGAATTAGTGCAGCGGAAAACTTTTGACGATTAAAACGATGTTCGTACGATAAGAACGATTTCGGTATGAAAGTCGATTCGGAAATTGCTTTAACTTAAGATCAAGCAAAGTGCAGTTAAAGTAAAGCTATGGAAGTAATTGCAGTTAAGATAGAGAACAGAATGTAAATGCAAACCGAGATTTAGAGTGATTCAGTCAATCTTGACCTACATCCACTTTTGGCTTCCTCCTCCGATGAGGTCACCGACATCCACTAGAGGCCTTCCTTCAATAGGCGAAGGCCAACCACCCTTTTACAGTTTCACTCCTTTTGACGGGCTTAGGAGACAACCCTTATAGATTTTTCACTCCTCTCTTGAATGATCAAAACTTTGAAGAAAAGAGGGAGAAGAACTTCTAGCCTTTTACAACACTTTTAAGCTCTCAAAATCTCAGAATAAATGCTAAGTTTCGGTGCCCTTTCATGCATGAAAGGGTGGGATTTATATAGGCCCCAAACTGATTTGAATTTGGAGCTCAAAAATGTCATATCCCATGTTTTCGGGGTCCTGGCGGTACTACCGCCTGACAGAGCTCGGAGACCGAGCTCGGGCGGTACCACCGCCTGTCAGGGGTGGTGCTACCGCCCAGTCTCACTCGGAGACTGAGCCCAGGCAGTGCCACCGCCTGACAGGGGCGGTGCTACCGCCCACCCAGTCTCACTCGGAGACTGAGCCCAGGCGGTGCCACCGCCTGACAGGGGTGGTGCTACCGCCCAGTCTCACTCCGAGACTGAGCCTAAGCGGTGCCACCGCCCAGCCTCACTCCGAGGCTCAGCAGTTGGGCGGTGCCACCGCCGACCCAAGCGGTGCCACCGCCGGCCAGGGAATTTGGGTCCAAATGGGCTGATCCATTCGGCCCAATTTGGGTCTGTCAAGGGCCCAATTGCCCCAAGATTAAGTTAATGGGATCACCTCCCATTTCTAACTTAATCATCATGCTAACTACGATATTTTTCAAGACATTTACTGCAACTTGCTCCGGTGCGTCAATCGCTTCTTCCGTCGAGCTTCCGGCGAACTTCCGGCGATCATCTGACGAACCCTCGGCGATGCTCCGGCGGACTTCCGACAAACTCCTGGACTTGCGACGATCCACTTGGCGAGTTCCGATGAGCTTCTTTGGCAAGCTCCTGGAATTCTCGGATTTGTTCCCGTAGAACCTCCGATGACTGTCCGGACTTCCGTCGAACTCTCGAACCCCCAACGTGATCATAGTCTTGACTTCGGCGCAACTCCTGCTGCATGTCTTACTTTCATCGTAGTTAATCCTGCACACTTATCTCAACATATGGATTAGATAACAAATGACAATTGACTTCATAATCAAAATCCGAGATTCAACAATCTCCCCCTTTTTGATGATGACAATCAATTGATAACGGAGTTAACTTTAAGTCCCCCTATCTATATGCCATACTCAAGATAAGTCATTTTTGAATTCAAAGCCTTTGAATTCAAGAGACATATTGATAAGTTAAGATTGTTTAACCTTATCAATACTTCCATCATGATTCCTATCATGATGTATCTCTCTGAAAATGATGTCAAGGCTTGACATCCATTTTCAAGTTTTACATTTCAAATGTGAATGATAGTAATAGTAGCAATTCATCATATGGTAAGATATCAACATGTAAAATTACGATGCAAGTTCTTGATATCTTAACATAATGCAAATATTTCAAAGTGTTTAGCAATCATAGCATTTCTATTATCAATTTACCATATATTTCGATGCAAGCTTTTTTATCATAATTCAAATTCAAATATGGCACTCATAGCATCAATTCATATATTTCTCCCCCTTTGTCATCAACAAAAAGGAGAACGATATAAGCAAATTTTAAACACAAGTGAGTGATAGGTAATTTTTAACAATGAGTGATAGGATACCAATTATACAAACATTTCAAGGAAAGATTAAATCATGCTTTATTTTCACAAGGATCAAGATATGTATGTGAATCAATATCCTTGCAAGTAAAAAATCTTCCTTTTTCAAAAAGGAAATTATAAGAAGGAATCATTTTATCAAATCCATTTCTCGAAAATATTTTTCACATTATAAGCCTATGAAAGATGTATTTGCTAATTGATTCCATATATCAAAAATCAATGATATGAATCAAACTCGATATGACATATGCTTATTAAGTTCGGAAGAGAATAAGGTATCAAGAAAATCCAAAAATAAAATTTAACACTTTCATGCATTCGGACAAGGTTTTGCTATAGATTTTCCAATATAATCATGAAGATAAAACATGCTCATTATCATGGAAATTTTTATATCCAAAACACATAATTTCCAACATATTATTAAGGCATGTAATCATGTAAAATCATCATAGCAATTAAGTGATTTGATTATTGAATCCGAAAAATAGATTTAATGAGTTTAAGCATTCGGACACATTAACATTCCTAATTCTCTTCTAATGAAATTAAATTGTTCTTCACTCAAAGGCTTTGTAAAAATATCAGCTAGTTGATGTTTAGTATCAATGAACTCTATAACTATATCATGATTAGTGACATGATCTCGTATAAAGTGATGTCTAATATCAATATGTTTTGTTCTTGAGTGTTGAATGAGATTCTTTGTTAAACATATAGCACTTGTGTTATCACATTTAATGGGAATATTTTTAAGATGAACTTTATAATCTTCTAAGGTGTTTTTCATCCACACAACTTGTGCACAGCATGCACTAGCTGCAATATACTCAGCTTCGGTTGTTGATAGTGCAACCGAGTTTTATTTCTTGGATGACCAGGAAACAAGAGAATGTCCCAAAAATTGACATGTTCCTGATGTGCTTTTTCTATCTAATCTACACCCATCAAAATCTGCATCAGCATAAGCAATTAACTCAAACTTCTCGATTTTTGGATATCATAATCCTAGATTTGTGGTACCTTTAAGATATCTAAGTATTCTTTTAACCGCTTTGAGATGTGATATCTTAGGGTTCGATTGAAACCTAGCACAAAGTCCTACACTGAACATGATATCTGGTCTAGTTGCAGTGAGGTAAAGTGAACTTCCTATCATACCCCTATAAGTTTTTTGATCGAAACTTTCTCTACTTTCATCAACTTCTAATTTAGTGGAGGTGCTCATAGGAGTGTTAATAGCTTTTGAGCTTTCCATATTAAATCTTTTTAGCAAATCTAAAGCATATTTAGTTTGACTAATAAAGATGTCATTTCTTAGTTGCTTAATTTGTAAGCCTAAGAAAAAGGTTAATTCTCCCATCAAACTCATTTCAAATTCAAGACTCATGGTTTTAGCAAAAGATTCACAAAGAGATTCATTTGTAGAGCCAAAGATAATATCATCGACATAAATCTGAACAATAAGAAAATTATTTTCAGAATTCTTGATAAACAATGTAGTATCAACCTTACCTTTTGTGAAATTATTTTCAATAAGAAAAGAACTAAGTCTCTCATACCAAGCCCTAGGGGCTTGTTTTAAACCATAGAGAGCTTTAGTTAATTTAAACACATGATTAGGAAGGCTATTATTTTCAAATCCGGGAGATTGTTCAACATAAACTTCTTCGGAAATAAAGCCATTTAGAAAAGCACTTTTAACATCCATTTGAAACAACTTAAAATTATTATTACTAGCATAGGCAAGGAGCATCCTTATGGCTTCTAATCGAGCCACAGGAGCGAAGGTTTCTTCATAATCGATACCTTCTTCTTGGTTGAAACCTTTGGCCACTAATCTAGCCTTGTTTCTAACCACGATACCATATTCATCTTGCTTGTTTCTAAAGACCCATTTAGTACCAATAACTAAATGGTCATTTGGCCTAGGAACAAACTTCCACACCTCATTTCTCTCAAATTGATTTAACTCATCTTGCATTGTGATAATCCATGAATCATCTTTCATGGCTTCGTCAATACATTTAGGTTCAATTTTGGAGAGAAAAGCGGCGTTGGCACAAAATTCTTTAAGAGAAGAACGTGTTTGAACCCCCTTAGATGTGTCTCCTAGAATTAGCTCCTTAGGATGAGCATCTACATATTTCCAATCCTTGGGTAAGGATGTTTCGGAAGTGGATGCATCCAAGTTGCTAGTTGGAGAAGGGGTTTCATTTAAATTCAAAGAATCAAAATTAACATCATCATCAAAATCATTTTTCTTGATTTCGGAAATCTCATTGAAAACAACATGAATGGATTCTTCTATAATTAAAGTTCTTTTATTGAAGATACGAAAAGCTTTAGAAACCGAAGAATAACCAAGGAAAATTCCTTCATCGGATTTAGCATCAAATTTTCCTAAGGCATCCTTTTCATTCAAGATAAAACACTTACACCCAAAAACTTTAAAATATGAAACATTGGGTTTTTTGTTGTTCCACAACTCATAGGGAGTTTTGGTGAGTAAGGGTCTTACTAGAACTTTATTCAAAATATAGCATGCAATGTTTACAGCTTCGGCCCAAAAATATTTGGGTAGGCTATGTTCATTCAACATGGTTCTTGTCATTTCTTGTAAATTTCTATTTTTTCTTTCTACTACTCCATTTTGTTGAGGATTTCTTGGAGTAGAGAAGTTATGATTGTATCCATTAAATTCACAAAATTCTTGAAAATCATGGTTTTGAAATTCACCACCATGATCACTTCTAATTGACGAAATCATAGAACCCTTTTCATTTTGGACAAGTTTGCAAAACTTGGTAAAATATCTAAAGCATTCATTTTTATGTTTTAAGAAATAAGTCCATGTGTATCTACTATAGTCATCTATAATGACGAAAGCGTATTTGCTACCACCTAGACTTGATGTAGAGATAGGTCCAAACAAGTCCATATGGATCAATTGTAAGGGCCTAGAGGTACTTATTTGATTCTTAGATTTGAAACTACCCTTAATTTGTTTTCCTAATTGACAAGCATCACACACATTATCTTTGATGAACTTGATATGAGGAATTCCTCTTACAAGTTCTTTGGATGATATTTGAGTGATTAGTTTCATGCTAGCATGACCTAATCTCCTATGCCAAAGCCAAGCATCCTCATTCAAAACCGTGAAACACATTTCATTACAAAGATCATTGATGTCAATAGTGTATACATTATTTTGTTTTAATGCAATCATAGATATGTTTTTGTATGGTTTTTCAATGATGAAAGCATTAGATTCAAATTTGACAATATATCCTTTATCACATAATTGACTAATGCTCAAGAGGTTATGTTTTAAACCATCAACTAACAAAACATCTTCAATAAAGAAGTTGGATTTGTTACCTATGGTTCCTTTGCCAATGATTTTACCCTTGTTGTTGTCTCCGAAGGTGACATAGCCTTCGTCTATGCTAGAGAGCTTAGAGAATTGAGATGGATCTCCGGTCATATACCTTGAGCATCCACTATCAAGGTACCATCTCTTGCTCCTAGCTTGTGATGGTGTATGTTTCTACAAGAAAGGATTATTTTTAGGAACCCATTTACTTTTGGATGCCTCAAAAACTGATCTAACTTGTTTATCATGTTGCATAGAATTGATTATGGTTCCTTTAGGAACCCAAATCAGTTTGTTCGGACTAGTTTTCTTGAATGGACATTGATAAGTTTTATGTCCATATTTGCAACAAAAGTTGCATTTGCTTTGGTGCCGAACATGTAAGATAGGGCCTTTTATGAAGGTGGTTGGATTTTGTTGAGGACTTCTCACAAATCCGATTCCACTTCTTTTAGGAACGTGACCCTTATTTATAAGGATCATGTTCAAAGACTTGCTACCAACCTCGAATTTCTTCAAGGTGTCCTTAAGTAGCAAGTTCTCCTTATGGAGAGTTTCTAGATCATGGCATTTTATACATGGAGCTAAACTATCATGATATTCAGATTTTAATTTATCGAAATTACAAGTAAGACTATTATGCTCCTTTTTTAGCAATTTGTATTTTCTACTAATAGTTTTGCATTCATCAAATAAGTCATGGAAGGCATTTAATAATTCATCAAATGATAAATCTGCATCAATTAAATTGGTTACCTCCTCTCCGATGGCCATTAGGGCATAGTGAGCAACTTGCTCGGTGTTGGACTCCTCTTCTTCGGACGCGCTTGAGTCATCCCACGTTGCTTTGAGCGCCTTCTTCTTTGGTGTTCTTTTCTTGACTTGGGGACATTCACTTTTGTAGTGTCCCGGTTTCTTACATTTGTAGCAAATAACTTAGTCCTTCTTGGGTTCAAAATTATTTTTTGTGTCATTTTTAAACTTGTTTCTTTTAATGAATTTTTTGAATCTTCTTGTTAGAAGTGCCAAGTCATCGTCAAAGTCCTCATCACTTGAGTTCTCTCTCAAGTGGTCTTCTTGAGTTCTAAGTGTCATATCCTTCCTGTTCTTTGGAAGGATGTCTTCTTGCTCTTCATGAGCTTTGCAAGTCATTTCGTAGGTCATTAATGACCCGATTAATTCTTCAAGAGGGAAATTGTTTAGATCTTTAGCCTCTTGAATAGCAGTGACTTTAGGGTCCCAACTCTTAGGAAGGGATCTTAGAATCTTATTTACGAGCTCAAAATCCGAAAAACTTTTACCGAGTCCTTTTAGACCATTGACGACATCCATGAAACGGGTGTACATGTCGCCAATAGTCTCGCTCGGTTTCATCCGGAAAAGTTCAAATGAATGTATCAAAAGGTTGATTTTTCACTCTTTCACTCTACTTGTGCCTTCGTGAGTCACTTCGAGTGTATGCCAAATATCAAACGCGGTTTCACAAACCGAAACACGGTTGAACTCGTTTTTATCAAGCGCACAAAATAAGGCATTCATAGCCTTTGCATTAAGAGCGAAAGTCTTCTTCTCCAATTCATTCCAATCGATCATTGGAAGAGAAGACTTTGAAAATCCATTTTCGACAAGATTCCAAAGTTCAAAATCCATTGAAATAAGGAAGATCCTCATTCGGGTCTTCCAATAGGTGTAGTCCGTCCCATTGAACATGGGTGGACGTGTGATAGAATGACCCTCTTGGTTTCCGGCGTATGCCATCTCTCTTGGGTTTTAATCCATTTGAGAGTTAACCCCGCTCTGATACCAATTGTTAGGATCAAGAGCACTAAGAGGGGGGGGGGGTGAATTAGTGCAGCGGAAAACTTTTGACGATTAAAACGATGTTCGTACGATAAGAACGATTTCGGTATGAAAGTCGATTCGAAAATTGCTTTAACTTAAGATCAAGCAAAGTGCAGTTAAAGTAAAGCTATGGAAGTAATTGCAGTTAAGATAGAGAACAGAATGTAAATGCAAACCGAGATTTAGAGTGGTTCGGTCAATCTTGACCTACATCCACTTTTGGCTTCCTCCTCCGATGAGGTCACCGACATCCACTAGAGGCCTTCCTTCAATAGGCGAAGGCCAACCACCCTTTTACAGTTTCACTCCTTTTGACGAGCTTAGGATGACAACCCTTACAGATTTTTTCACTCCTCTCTTGAATGATCAAAACTTTGAAGAAAAGAGGGAGAAGAACTTCTAGCCTTTTACAACACTTTTAAGCTCTCAAAATCTCAGAATAAATGCTAAGTTTCGGTGCCCTTTCATGCATGAAAGGGTGGGGTTATATAGGGCCCCAAACTGATTTGAATTTGGAGCTCAAACATGTCATATCCCAGTTTTCGGGGTCCTGGCGGTACTACCGCCTGACAGAGCTCGGAGGAGACCGAGCTCGGGCGGTACCACCGCTGTTAAGGCCTGTGCTACCGCCCTAGTCTCACTTGGAGACTGAAGCCTACGGCGGTTGCCACGCCTTACAGGGGCAGAAGGGCGGTGCTACCGCCCAGTCTCACTTGGAGACTGAGCCTAGCGGTGCCACCGCCTTAACAGGGGCAGTGCTACCGCCCAGTCTCACTCCTAGAGGAGACTGAGCCTAGGCGGTGCCACCGCCTTACAGGGGCAGTGCTACCGCCCAGTCTCACTCCGAGACTGAGCCTAGGCGATGCCACCGCCTAACAGGGCGGTGCCACCGCCCAGCCTCACTCCGAGGCTCAGCAGCTGGGCGTTGCCACCGTCGACCCAGGTGGTGCCACCGCCGGCCAGGGAATTTGGGTCCAAATGGGCTGATCCATTCGGCCCAATTTGGGTCTGTCAAGGGCCCAATTGCCCCAAGATTAAGTTAATGGGATCACCTCCCATTTCTAACTTAATCATCATGCTAACTACGATATTTTTCAAGACATTTACTGCAACTTGCTCCGGTGCGTCAATCGCTTCTTCCGTCGAGCTTCCGGCGATCATCCGACGAACCCTCGGCGATGCTCCGGCGGACTTCCGGCAAACTCCTGGACTTGCGATGATCCACTTGGCGAGTTCCGATGAGCTTCTTTGGCAAGCTCCTGGACTTCTCGGATTTGTTCCCGCAGAACCTCCGATGACTGTCCGGACTTCCGTCGAACTCTCGAACCCCCAACGTGATCATAGTCTTGACTTCGGCGCAACTCCTGCTGCATGTCTTACTTTCATCGTAGTTAATCCTGCACACTTATCTCAACATATGGATTAGATAACAAATGACAATTGACTTCATCATCAAAATCCGAGATTCAACAGCACTGCCAGACTAGTCGGTGGCACCGCCAGTACACTATCAATATCAGACACTGACAAGCGATGGCACCGCCATTGATAGGCGGTGGCACCACCACTAACAGGCAGTGGCACCACCAGCATTAGGAAACCCAAAATAATTCAAATTTGGAGCCCAAATTTTAATCCTCTTAGGGCCTATAAATACCCATCAATTCTCAGCAGAGAAGACAACCTTTGAGAAGTTAGAGATTGAGATAAAGCCTTAGCAAAATCTTTAGCAAGTCTTGTTTTCAATAGCTTAAGTGTTCACCTCCTTCTTTCTCTTTGAAAATTTGTAAGAGTGTATACCACTTGTAAAAGGTTGTAAGAGGGGTATTTGTCATTCCCCTTCAAAGTGATTTGCTAGTGGAAGTTGGGAGCCTCATCGAAGAAGGCTTCACAAGTGGATGTAGATCATTTGACCAAACCACTTTAAATTGGTGTGTTCCTTGAACGTGTGAGTACTTACCTTTCTAAAATCGTTATTTACATAGCAGCAAGCTTTCAGTTTTCATCTTCTCACTTTACTCGAGCTACTCTTATCAAGTCATTCATTGTCAAATCGAAATCTCTATGCATTTATGGAATCGTTTTCAAACTTACAAGTTTGAATCCGCTGCACTAATTCACCCCCCCCTCTTAGTGCCGCTCTGATCCTAACAATTGGTATTAGAGCCACGGTTTTCTACTTTAGTTTAACATCCAAATAGAAATGGCTCTTTTCGGCTTTCAAGAGGGTTACTCTCTCATTGGTCCTCCCTTTTTCAATGGGACGGACTACACTTATTGGAAAACTCGAATGAGAGTTTTCTTACTTTCTTTGGATTTAAATTTATGACATATAATTGAAAATGGATATGAAATTCTTCTCTTCCAATGAACCATTGGAATGATTTGGAGAAGAAGATGTTTTCTCTAAATGCAAAGGCTATGAATGCCTTATATTGTGCACTTGACATAAATAAATTTAATCGTGTTTCAATTTGTAATTCGGCTTTTGATATTTGGAGAACTCTTGAGGTCACTCATGAAGGCACTAGCCAAGTGAAAGAGTCCAAAATCAACATTCTTGTGCATTCTTATGAACTTTTCCGAATGAAACCAAGTGAGTCCATCGGAAACATGTATACCCATTTCACGGATGTCATCAATGGACTCAAAGCTCTTGGTAAAGATTTTCTAACTTTGAACTGGTAACTAAAATTTTAAGATCCCTTCCAAAGAGTTGGGATCCAAAAGTTATGGCCATTCAAGAGGCCAAGGATGTTAAAACATTTCCTCTCAATGAACTAATTGGGTCTTTAATGACCTATGAAATGAACAATATGACAAAAAAGGAACTCAAGAATAACCTTCCAAAGGACAAGAAGGATTTGGGACATAGAACACATGAAGACCACTCGAACATAAGCACAAGTGATGGTGAACTTAAACTACAAATGAAACAAAAATTAAAAAGCAAAAAGAACGAAACTACTTGCTTTGAACGCAAGAAGAAAAACAAAAATTGGGATGAATTAAGCTCCTCCAAAGACGAGGAGAAAATCAAAAAAGGCAAGGTGGCAAACTACACCTTAAGGCTTTCAACGATGAGGTAATCAAAACCCCCTTAATTTATTTTGAAATTACTTGATATTTTCCATGATGCATTTTCTTTTTTTGAATAATTATTTTTCTTAAAAATTGCATGTTTTATGTTAATAGAATAAAATGTTAGATTTAAATCTAATGATCATATGTATGTTTTTCTTAAGAAGAAATAATGTGTATCTTGATGATTTCTGATTTTGATTGAAACCATGCTTGATGTCTTAATGAAAATATTAAGAAGTTTAATATCATGCTTAATGATGATGCATGGCTTTTGTATGGAAAACTAAGCATAAAAAGATAGATTAACCTAAAAGGAAAAATGCATGACTACAATAAATAACAAAATTATTTTGGTTAAAAATACCTTATGCTCAATGAAACCATGATTGATGAATATGCTTTATATTTAATGATTTCTTTGCCTTGTATGTCCTATCATAATAAATATTTTGAAAATAAATAAAATCATGTTTGATTTGAAGTAATGTAGAATGATCATGCTTAATGAGTTTTTTTTCAAAATGATGTATAATGATTTTTGTGATTTATGGATTATCGATTTGCACGATAATAAAAGTGGCTTTTTCGGTTTAAAAAAATTGATGCATGTTTTGATTCGACATAAATGAAATAGGCATGCTTATATGAAATAGTGTAAGTGTATGATTGTATACTTAATGATGCATAAAGTTGTAATGAAAATATTAAAATTTTGATACCATGATTTGATGATTTTATATATGAGATTTTAAAGTTATACATGATGATTTTTGTAGTTTATTGATCTTGATGGTTTTTATGATGAAACTTATTTTTTGATCTTAAATGATTGATGATATATATATTTTTTTTGGCACAAAAAGGACAAAGGCATGCTTGTATGAAACAACTAAATAGGGAAAAATATTTTTCTTGAAAATTCTTCTTCTCTATCTAATTGACTTTTATGAATTTATTTTATCATCTTTTTATGAATCTCTTGAAAATAATTTTAATTTGATGAATTGAGTTTGAATGAGCTTTATCTTGATTTTTTGAGATTTATAACTTGAGATTTACTCTATAAAAATCGAGATCTTTTACCATCAATGTCTCTTTTCGCCATCTACCATCCAAATGAATCATGATTGGTCTCATTGCTATATTTCTTCTTCTTGTCATGTACTAAAGAGGAAATTTTCCTAAATGAATCATGATTGTTTATTATACCACAATTTTTATGATTCATAATGAATTAAGAAATTTTATATGCATGAATTAATATCTTATTCTTCTACAAGATTGAATGAATTTTATCTATATCATGATCTCCTAAGAATTCCTTTCATTATTTATTTAAGAGGAGATTTGTTAAAATGAATCATGGTTTCTCTTGATTTCTCGGAATTATAGCTTGAATATTCTTTTTGTAAATCAAGATTGTTAATCATGATTCTCTCATTTTATCAAAGAGAACAGTTTTCAAAATGAATAATTAAGTTGTTTTCTTTTGATTTTTCGATTCTCACAATTTGAGAAAATGTACCTTGATGCTTGGAACATTTTATGCATAAATTGATTTTCTTTATAATTCAATACTCCTTTGTAATTATGATATGTTTATCACATGATATGATTGAATCACTATTATAAAAGAAAAAGGAAATTGTTAGCTTGCTAATTGCAAAAATATATGCTAGCTTGAATGATAAAACATGAGATTGTCTATAGTGCAAATTTATTATTCTCGTAATGTGTAGATTGAAATAATGATGGGAATATTGATGTAATTATAAATGATGATTTGGTATTATGCATGAAATACTCTTGATATTATTTTGATGCATACAAATGAAAAGTTATGATCATGAATGGTAGAATGCAATTTGACAAATTAATACCATCATGATTTGAAATATTTATGATTTGGAATGATGCACGCAATACTTATGTTTTTTATTATGATGATGTATGTGATGTATTGCATATAATGTGTATCATGAATGCTCTAAATGATGAATGCTTGTTATCATGATCAAAATATTGATAAATGCTATGATTTGTTACCAAAATGACGTATCATGTATGATATGCCCATAGTGATTAATTTATTTGTATAATGCATGAAATAAGGATACAAATGTAAAGTTTTAAAATTGTGCATATTTTAATTTGAAAACATAATGATGCACAAATAAGATTGATACTTGCCTTTGTCATGATTTAGAAATTGATGTAAAGAGTCTTCCTTTCTTTTTGCCAATGACAAAGGGGGAGAAAGAGTTGCTAGTGTACTATCTTGAATTGATGTAAAGGGTCATCTCGAGGAGAAATTAGCTAGCTTGCACAAGTCAAGAAGATGCAAAAACTTGTTTGCTAGCTTGCCTATCTTAAGCAACAAAGAATGCTAACTTGCTTATTTCAAGAAGCAAAAGTTGTCTTCTTAAACATCACTATCTTGCCTATCTCAAGAAGCAAAACTTGCAACTTGCACATTACAATAGGAAGCAAGAATCATGAGCTTACACAAGAAAGCTATCTTGCATTTGCTTTCGAAATTTTTACTAGCTTGTATGTAGTAAAACTTGCATATCGTAAAAATTGCTAGCTTGTAGTCTAAAAAGAAGCAAACAGTTGCTATCTCAAGATGCTAAACATGCTAAACTTGCACATTGCAAAGGAAGTAAAATTTGATAGCTTGCAGCTTGCATATTTCAAGAAGCAAGAGCTGCTTTTTGAACATCTTAAAACTGCTAGCTTGCATGTTCTAAAATGTTGTAAAATGTTGTGAAGAAGGACATGCTATCTTACTATCTTGCATATCTAAAACTTGATAGCTTGCATATTCTAATGTGATATAGCACTTGCTTAATTTTTGCTAGCTTGCATGATGTAGCATTTGCTAAATTTTCAAGCTTACAAATTGCATGATGATAAAACTTGATATTATGTTTTTCATGCAATAAGTTAAATTCATATCTCAAAAAAATAGAAAGTGACACTTCTCCTTTTTGTTGATGACAAAGGGGGAGAAGTATGATCATGTTATGCATGATGACGTGTTACAAATATTCATGATGAATATTTGCAATGACTTGAATTCGGCTTGAACTCAAGGTTCTATCAATATGGCATATTGATAGGGAGAGTTTGTTTAAACTCCGGGAGTTAATGTTAACTTTGTCATCAAGTGGTTATCATCATCAAAAAGGGGGAGATTGTTGAATCTCATATTTTGATGATGAAACCACTTAATATGTGTTTTTGATTTAATCTGCATTTTGAGTGATGTAGGATGCTTCGATCAAGATGAGACAATTAAAGCAGGAAAATCATGTTGGGCCGGAGGAACATATCAGAAGATTGGACGTCGGGCCGGTGGATTGGTCGACATATCGATAGAAGGCTTCGGGTCGTAGATTCGGGCATCGGGCCAAGAAGAGCGGGTATTGCTCCTAGGATATCGGAGTTGTGGTGTCAACTGGCCGATTGGGTAATAGGCCACAAGAGAGGACGATGCGCCGAAGAATCGGACGAAGCGTCGAGGGACCAATGACATGCTGGACAACTTGATTAATTGCTTAAGAGTAATTGTCTAGATCAAAGTTTTGCTTTACTTGTGCAGGATTAACTACGATAGCTTGAAGACATAAAGCAAGTCTTCCGGAGTCAAGTTCTATAGGTGTTCGAGAGTCTACCGAAAGTCCGAAGAATCATTAGAAGTGCTGCCGGAACCAACTGAGAAGAAATCGAGGACTTGCCGAAGTTTTTGGAAGTCTGCCAAAGAGATCGTCGGAGGTTCGCGGAGATCATGGAGAATGTTCGGCTACTTTCCAAAGACTCGCTGAACTCACCACAAGATCGGTAGCCTGTTGAGAGTCCGCCGGAAGAAATCCTAGGGTGTATCGGAAGTCCGTCGGAAGATCACCGGAAAGCTCGCCGGAAGGGAACTCGATGTTGCCGGTTAAAAACCTGCTTAGGACTATGTCTTAATTTCATAGTTTGCATGTAATTAGGGTTAGGATTAAGGGTTAATCATATAACCTGGTTAGGGGCCAATTGGGCCCGAGTTCGGACTGGTTTAGGCCAAGTTTGGAGCCCAACCAGTGAGCTGAAATAGTTTAGGTGGTGGCACCACCAGT
>CM017198.1:12735582-12871519 GCA_004837865.1 Musa balbisiana
GAAATTAAATTCAGCCTCAAGTCAACCACATGCCTCATATCCTTAACTACCAACTTGCACCTAAGGTTGGTCTTTAAATGGATATCACCCATGCCAATGATGTTTGCCGTGTCATAATTGCCCATCTTGATAATACTAAAATTTTCAGACCTGTATGTAGCAAAAAACTCTCTCCGTGGTGTAGCATGATAAGAAGCACCTGTGTCAATCACCCACTCAAGATCTTGACACATACAAGAAAAATATCATCAAAAGGAGACAAAATCAAATAATCACCACCCTACACTATAGTTGTGATATTTTCTTTGGACTCTGTAGATTCCACTTCTTTTTCTTTTTTCTTGCTCTTCTTAGGTTGCTTACATTGATTCTTGTAATATCCTTTATTACCACAATTATAGCAAACAATATCTTTTCTTGATCTTGACTTGCTTCTACTCATGCGTGAACTACTTCTATACTTTGACCTTCCTTTATTCTCTAAGATAAGTGCATGTGAATCATTATGAGATGTTGTTGAATTCTTTCTTCTCAACTCCTCATTCAACAAACTACTTGTTACTTTACTCATGGTGACAACACCATCCAGCGCAGAATTACAAACCACCAGTATCTCCTAACTTTCTAGCAATGAATTGAGAAGTAACAATGCTTGTAACTCATCATCAAGAGACATTTTTATAGAGGATAACTGGTTAGTGATACTCTGTATTTTATTCAAATGCTCGGGAATAAAAGCACCCTCTCTATATTTTAAGTTCACAAGTTTTCTAATCAAAAAAGCTTTGTTGCCAGTTGTTTTTCTTTTATAGAGACTTTCTAACTTTCTCCAAAGAGAATATGCAGAACTCTTAGTAGAAACATGGTGAAAGACACTATCATCAAGCCACTATCGAATAAACTCAATTGTTTTTTGATCTAACCTCTTCCACTCATCATCTGTCATAGTTATCGGTTTTGCACTATCCTCCTGCAAAGGTTCATACATGTCTTTGCAATACAAGAGATCTTCCATTCTTGGTTTCCATATCATCCAATTGTTTCTATTCAAACTAATCATGCGAGAAATACTATTGGCCTCTATGTCCAAATATAAAAATTAAATCATCACAACCCTACTCTGATACCAGTGATGGGATATAAAGAGAAATAAACTTTTGTATATGAACAAATACTAGTAGGTCATAACATGCAATGGAATTAAATGGAACCACAATCAAATAAAATAATAAGATATACGTGGAAAATCCATTCAATGTGAAGGGTAAAAACCATGGGACAAACTAGAGATAATCCACTATAAGAATAATAAATATACAAATCTCAATCTCTTGCCCAAAACCCTAGCAACAATTACAAGAGAATAACTGGGATACAAGGATCACGTCACTGTGCTCAATATCTAAATCCTCCCTAATTCTCCCCAAGTAATCACAGTAAGAATCTACTGTAGATTTGATCTAACTTGAGATGAGAACACTACTAGATGATTGAGAACAATTTCTCTACGTTGTCCTTGTTTTCTTCCCTTTTTTTCTCCTTGGATTTTTATCTTTTTCTCCTCCTTTTTACTGCTGCAAGGATCTGTGGTGCTACCCTCGTTGCTACCCTATTTATACATTTAAAACGTAGCCATCACACCCCCCTAATATGAATTAGGGTTAGATTAAGTGAGGAGATAGGCTATGGGCTGCCAGCCCAACATTATCAACCTAATACATTAGCTAAATACCTCATACGATCGACAAAACAGATGATAAATGCTACTTGTAATACTCGTTTGAATGACTTTTCATATCTAAGTAATGTCCTACATCTTTAATTATCCTTTTATGTCTTTTATGCAAGTTTCTCTCAATTACCTAACCTCACGATGCATAGGAAATAGTTACCAGCATTTATTGGGGATAAAGTTTGATCAAGTCTGTTTTTTATCCGAAAACATAGTGATGAAAGAAAAGGCTTTGATGATGAGTACAAAGAGGTCATAATACTATTGCACATTTCCAGTGTTATCCCCAATATGGCCCACCTTTCTTATGCAACAAAAGAGCTACACCACTTTTTTATTTTTATTAATATAAAATGAACACACAAATTAGTGGGCAAGTTGTCCATTGCACATTCCATTCAACCAAGAGAATCATGTAATAGAGTCTCCTGCAAATTTTAATGAAAATTATGCTGTGAATGATCGATTTAGCTTAACCACTAGATTAGGTTTGATTAAAAAAAATGTGTCTCATTTTGTTAAATGAGGAAATTGAGTGATGAGAGTAAACCTATTAAGCAGTTAATATGGAGACTGAGTGAGTCTCCATATTTACATGTTTTGGAGATGAAAAGACCCATCACAAACAAACCTTATGATTTCTACAATTGGTTTAGGGCCATTTTTGACAGAAAAAACACAATGTCCAAAATGAGCTGTCTTTCGGAAAGTGACAGAGGAAGTATTTTGGCATATGACTTCCACTAACATAATGCTGTAGTAAAAAGCTTTCAGGTGAAGGAAACCAAATGCACAAATAATAGAAATGGCATATTATGTGACATGACTCTGCATGAAAGCAATGCCTACATATGAATGTTGAAGCTTTTCCAATAATGTCTATTTTAGCAGAGCATAATTAGTTTCGTTATGTGTCACAGCTGAGGAGGAAAGAAGCAAGGAATGGTGGACATGAAACCATGCACAAGATTGGTTTCCAACTTGTCGATGTTATTGGGGTGGAGTGGATGCAGAACTGCGACATAGCAACTATCAAAAACATAGAATTGAATTAAGTATGAACGAGAGCAATAATTTCAGCTTAAGTATTCATTATTCATTCATTCATTAGTTCTTCATTCATTTACGAGTCTAATGATCCTCTGCAGTACAATTGTCCGAGCTCGCCTGGATGTCCCTGCTGCACTTATCAGTCTGCTCCCCCAAATCCTCCACGCTCTTCGTGAACACCTCCACTTCTTCTTGATCTCCTCGATCCCAATCTTCACTGCCTCCACATCCTTGATGGCGAAATCAGCATTATCCAATAGCGAACGATCTCGATTTCCAACTTGTCGACCGACACCCGAATGCTATCCAAGTCCTTAATGACGATGAAGGTGCCTACTTGCATGGAGCCAACGACCTCCTTTTGCCCTTGCACAGCATTTCCGTAGTCCTTCAACAGTGAGTCGATCCACTTCCCCATCGACCCGATCGGGATCGACGCAGCAGCGGCCAAAGCAGCAGCGACTGGCGGCGCAGAAACAGCAGCTGCGACCACTGAGCAGATCAGGACGGCGGCCAGGGTGGCCGCAAAGATTATGCTCGAGACCTTCCTCCATGCTTTGATGGACTTCAGCTTCTTGTCGAGCTTGTTCTTTCTTAGCTGCAGCTTCTCGAGCATGAGCAGCTGCTGCCTGTAGACGGACTGGAAGACCTGAAAGAACTCTTCCGTGAAGGGGTCGCCGGCCGTCTTGAAAAGCCTCAACTCGTCCAAGGTCCTGGAATACTTCTTGTTGCAATCCTTCTCGGCTTCGGTTTCGTCTTCCCCCTCCGCGAAGCGCTGCAGCGCAACGTGGATGATGAGTTGGCTGTCGCGAGCTCTCTTGAGGCACCTCTCGAGGGCGGTACAGAAGTCGAGGGTCTGGAGGCTGTTCTCGAAGTAGTCCTCGACGAGGTCGAAGAGCTCGGGGCTCTTCCAGATGTCTCGCTTGCAGGCCAGGATGACCTTCACCACCTCCTGGTTCATCTCCAGAAGACAGCTGGTGATCTCCCGGAGGGAGTCGAGGGAGAGGGAGCGGACCTCGACGCCGAGAGCGAGGGTAGAGATGGCGCGGCTGGTGCGCTGCTGGAGCGTGGTATCGAAGGTCTGGAGCTCAGGGTCGAGGCGGCAGGCGGCCGAGTAGGAGCTCAGCTCGGCCACGTACCGGATGTTCGCATTGTTCGCCTCCCCGGCCGCCGGTCTGGAGCTGCCGCCACCGTCGACCAAGAGGACCGGCGGCGCGTCAGGCCTCCTGCTCTGGTGAGCGCCCATCTAAGAATCAAATGCAAACTAAAGCTAAAGTTGCGATTTTTATCGACCGAAACCACTCAAAATGGACGGAAAATCCAAACTTTGGGAATAAATCAACACAAACCAGATCGAAAACTTTGGAGTTTGTTGGATTCCGAGGTAAACGAAATAAAAAAAATCAAAGCTTTGGTGGAAAGGGAAGGGGAAGAACTTGTGAGACTGATTGAATCGAACAAAAGCACCGAGAAAGAAGAGACAACGGAAGAGCTGGGTGTTCTTCCACAAGTATAAATCAGAAAAGATCAGATTGGATAAGGGAAAGAAGCAGAGCAATGCGTATAAGAGCAGTGTGGAAGACGAGGAGGTTACTGCTTCAAGAGATAGAGAAGTGCACGAGGAGGAAGAGTCCGGTGGATGCCTTGCACGCATGAGAAACAAGGAAAGAGGAGGGAGGTGGCAAACGGAGTGATCTATCTGTCTCTCTCTCTCCCGGCACGCACACACACATTTTTTTTGCAGTTGCGACGCGGGAAGCAAAGCTGAAGCAGGGCGGCAAAAGGAGTGAGAATATCAAAGTAACCAGAGGGAAGAAAGCAAAATGGAGTTTGGGGAAGAAGATGCCAAGAAAGGTGGTGGTCTTGCTAGAGAGAGAAGGGTGTAGTGATGTATCATATTTATTTATCAAACTTTAAATATTTAAAATATTTTTAGATAAATCTAAATTATTAGCTTGATGATAATGTATCTGACTCAAAATCTCAGCTGAATCATTCTTCATCAGCATGTCCCTGTTTGATCCTATATCACCTGCATGTCCATGTAGCTTCTTTCTTGATTCCATACTACAGCAGTGAAACAATTTTTGGTGTATCATATCTCATCTTCATTGGAACATGACATGAACTAGGATAGCACAGTCTGCCAAGCAACAGCAGAGGTTTGTGTGTGAATTAAGCAACAATTCATTCATATATATATATATATATATATATATATATATATATATATATATATCAGCAACCCTGACAGTCGAGACTCGGATTAAGCTAATTGCTGCATGTGAATTGTATAAGCTAATCGCCATTATCATTTTGGTTGGTGATGCTTCGTTCTCCACATCAAGGCCGAGAACAGACCAGAAAGAAAGAAAGGAAAGAGAGAAGAACAAGCATTGGCTGTTGGTGGAGTAGGGGGAGAAGAGATGACTCGGAAAAGCAGCAGAGGAAGGCAGCGGCTTAAGAGTACAAGCGAGGGTGATATATAACATAACGGACGTTACATAGGACTCGTTACAATGGCTTCCTTCAGGGCGAGCGCATCATCGTCTTGGCGTCACGTAGAGACCAAACTAACGTTGGGATGGTAAGATCAAAAGTAAGCGGAAGGTGTGATGTGTTATCATCGACGATCCGATGATGAGTCGATGAGACGTTTTAGGAGACGCACGTGAAGCGTGAGCTTCTCGATAGAATGCACAAAGGTCGAACCAGTGCGGATCTTAAAGGCGACAATCGAGCCTGTGCATGGCTCTTAAAGTGTGGATGGACGCTTGGAACTGCACAATAATTATTAGCAATTTCCAGCTTGATGGTTCTATGGAGGAACAAAAAGCATAAATTAAGTGTAAAAATGCAACTTTGAATTGCATGGCTTAGTTCTCTCACTTACATGCTAGTTTACTTGTATAAATACATCAGAATGTCTTCTTAGATTTTAAGATGGATATCCAATTGAGTTGGAACATGTCAAGTCGGAGGATCCTTGAGTTGAGAAAAATCCATCAATACTCTCTCAACTTTTTCTTCTCCCCATGTTTTCACCCGATTCCCTGACATTTGAGTGAAAAGTAGAATTTGAAGATCCAGGTATCCCAAGATAGCATTTGTAGCCATTGCTGCAGATCTGCAAGCTCTCTAGCAGACCTGAAACTAAAGTAACATATATATATATATATATATATATATATATATATATATATATATATATATATATATATATATATATATATATATATATATATATATATATATATATATATATATATATATATATATGGTTCAAAAATAATTGATGTTAATGATCCTTCGAGCATCGGATGTTGCACAGATGCAAAAGTCCCTTCTGTTGAGCAAGAATTACATCACACAAATCTTTGTTCAAAAATAATTTTCGCAGTCTTCTTTACTTCTATGTGAAAGAATTACATCACACAAATCTACCTGTACAACTCATCGGTAAAAGTCTGAAAGGGAGACAGCAAGTGTTCATAGGCATGAGAAGACGATGACCACAAGGCGATGCAGCAAGCATGTCTTGTGGGAGATGTGGCACTGTATGGGCACTGCATGGTGATCGGTACTTGGTTCTTGATGGAAGGAAAGGAAAGGAAAGGAAACAAAAAAAAAGAAAAAAAAAGACAGTGTCATGTTCCTGGTAGCAACCAAAAGCCAATGCAGAGAGCAATCAACCGTCCTTTCTGTGACAGACATGCCTGCCGTGTGACTTGTTTTCGGATACAACAACAGTCCCCTGAACTAGGTAGGAGGTGCTGAATGCCTTCCAACTCAAGTGAGGTATTATATGCTTGGAGTGTAAAGTTCATTAAAGGCAGTCGGCAGATCTGATATGAGTGAGACTTGTTATTAGATCCAGTCAATCGAATATTTGGCGTGTGAAGTTGATTGCTATTTGTTGTCTATTCATCTCATCCTGTCCTTTAAAAGCTTAAAATAATAGATACGATAGAACATATTCAGTTTATATTCTGAACATTCGCCTGACGAGAGTTTGTGGAAGGACAAGATCAATCTAGCTTTTTCTTTTTTAATGATGATTTGACACAAAACAAAAATTTATTGATCATTAACATCTCACATGACCTATTGATTTATACGATTATCTATACCAACCTTATTGAGTTGTAAACTAGTTAGGTAGTCAGTCAATCTCTTTAGCAATATTATCTATGTTGATGATGGAATGCTTGCTAATCCAATCAAATGGCACTTGTTCATGGACCACTCTCAAAGCGCCGGGGTGGCTCAAATATTCTCTTGCCGGTGACACACCCTCACTCCATCCATCATGTCCAAACCATGGACAGAAGGGATTTGTCTGCATCGGACATGGGTTTTGACCTGCAAGAAACAATAAGCTTAGTTGGGTTGTTATTGTTTCCATCGCTTACTAAATAACAACAATAATAGAAAAAAATATATATAATTCTATAATGATTTTAATATTCTACAAAAAGCACAAAATATCTTCCTTATGGATGATCGTCGCACATCAGTAATATTTTTATCAACAGATTTTTGGTCATTTATATTTGCTTTTACAATTGTTTGGTATTGTATTTTATTGTCGTATCTTTTTATTAGGTTTTTATAAACAGAACAAGTTTGCAAAAAGCTGCATGATGATTACTTGTCAGGCTACGTAAAATTTATTTTAAAATGACATAATCTGTATGTGCTTCGATTTGTTTTCTGTAGACTACATACAATGTAATGTAATGGACTCCTGAAACATCCTTTTACTTTTCTTATAATTAAAAAAAGATTGCTAAAGCTTCACATTGAATTACCAATATGGATGGATAATAGTGGGAGTTCATCATGCACTCACACCCACATGGCCGACGACATGTTTGGCCGAGTGGCATGTGTCTATCGACCTCATATGACGCCACACGATATATCATGTCGACATCAGCACATCAAAGCGAGTAGATGATTCCAATTCTTTTAACCATCCCAACGGCTTCTCGAATCTTCACATGTAAATAAAATTTTTTACTTCATATAATACACACACATACACACGTATATATATATATATATATATATATATATATATATATATATATATATATATATATATATATATATATATATATATATATATATAAAATATAATATAATATAATTAAAAATATATTTATTATTGTAGGTTAAGATGAACCGGTGTGATTGTAATGTTGTTCAAGTTTGGCATGATTTGAATCGTTCAACTTCGATGATGACATTGGATTACCTTTTAATGAAAATAAATTAAAATCAAACGAAAAATCGAACATGACTATTATATCAGATTGAAATTTGATTAAAATTAATAGGAAAGATTAAATAATACGCGCTGAAAATTAAGCTTAAAAATTACCTACGTTGTGATTGCGTGAAGCGGTGGCCCCACCACACAGGTCCGCCATCAGTGGGAAGCCCACGGAGTGGGCATTCTCGGACACGCCCCGCTTTCCTACAAACCTTGTGAACCCGAAAGAGGAGGGCCCACCGGCGAAGGCGAAGGCTTCTCCTTGACGATTCCGATATCTCCCCTCGAAACAGTCCTTTTCCCGTTCCCCCACCGTTACAATCTTCTATTACTCCAACACACTCTACCCCGTAATGCAAAACTGAGTCCGTTGGTGGGTCCCGTGGTAGCTTCTCTGTTCGTCTCCGCGGGTACAATACGCCCCCTGGTACAGTAGCAAACACGCCCAGACTTCCGCGTCCGACGTCTACCCCAAGGGAAGAACCTGATGGCGTACCCGCATCGAGTTCGTGGAAAGCGGTGACCGTCATCGGTGGGACCCCCACAAGTTCCCGATTTGTAGGATGGGTAGCGGAAGCCGCCCTCTCCGTGTCCTCGCTAGTTAACGACGCCTCTATCTCCACTTGGTAACGTCTCGATTGGCGAAACGACGACGACGACGACGACGACACCAATTTAAAGACCAGACTCCGTCCCCGAACACCAAAAACTAAACTGCTTCTGTGATTTGATTCCTTTATTATCTCCTTTTATTCCCTCCCCTCCTCTTCCCTTCTCGTTTCCACTCTTCTGTCCTTTCTCGGATTCGTATTACATATAAATTAGATCGAGGGAGTTACTACCAGCAGAAGCCCTCGCCCTCGCCCTCGCTTGGTCTTCGGGGATTAGGGACTCGAGGGGGAGGAGGGGGAAGGCGCCGGCCATGGATCTGGAGAAGAAGCCCGTGGTGTCGGACGTGGGGGCATGGGCGATGAACGTCGTCAGCTCCGTCGGCATTATCATGGCCAACAAACAGCTCATGTCGCCCAACGGCTATGCCTTCGGCTTCGGTACTCTCCTCCCTCGATCTGATTCTTGTCTTGGTTCTTCGCGTTGGGAATTGAAGTTAAGGGCGTAACGATTTGATCTTTCTGTTGGAAACGAAGGATTGCTGCTGTCGAATTGTCTTTTCTGAGAAAAAGGAAAGATTTTCGTGTTAGAGAGAGATATGAAGTTAATGTGCTAACCCGCCTTAGATCTACGGGCGATATTGTGGCAGATGTTAGCAGTGATGGCCTATTGGCGTTCAGTTGAAACCTCGCATAAGAAATTTTCATCGGAGACCTTTTCGGGTCTGTCTTTCTTGATTCTGCGCTGTAGATCTAGTCTTCAAAGACAAATTAAAGGATCCTGAAGCTATGATTAGTGTAAAATGTCATGGTCGGGGCTTAATGTGATAAGCGTTGTCACAGTCAATTATTTTTCTCTTAAATTGTGGGGAATTACGTGGTGGATTCGAAAAGTAACCTTTTTTTTTTAACATCCCAAGTTTGTCTTTTTCTTTTTTGGACTCTTTGATTTCATTCAATTTCATTGATGTTAGTTTATACTATGCAGCAACAACGTTGACAGGGTTTCATTTCATTGTCACTGCCCTTGTTGGTTGGGTTTCAAATGCAACCGGTCTCTCTGTATCCAAGTATGTTCCTTTTTGGGAGCTCTTTTGGTTCTCCATAGTCGCGAATCTGTCAATTACTGGGATGAATCTCAGTCTCATGTTGAACTCTGTTGGATTTTATCAGGTTTGTTAGTTTGTGCCTTGTGTAGTGAAAGATGATATGGTTGAATGTGTGATTCAAATATGACTCGATTGGTCTCTTTTTTACAATATGCAGATCTCCAAACTGAGCATTATACCCGTGGTTTGCTTTATGGAATTTTTGTTGCACAGCAAACACTACTCACGGCAAGTGATTCTGGCCGTTGCAGTTGTGGCCTTAGGAGTTGGTATTTGCACAGTCACTGATGTGGACATCAATGCAAAGGGTCTACTTTGTGCCTGTGTGGCTGTTTTTTGCACATCATTGCAGCAGATTGTGAGCATCTCTACTCTGACTGAGCATAATTAAATTCCATGTCCAAAATGTTTTCTTTACCCCTCTTGTCTTTTTTATTCTGAGACATGCACATTGGAAACCAGTTATATGCCAAATTTGCTTCTTACAAGATGTTGACTGTCAACATTTATCTGAGCTACTATGCCTTTGCAATGTTGAACTGCTTTTAAAGCTTAACGACTAGTAATCTTATGAACCTAAGGTGTATCATACTGAAACTGAGGGTTGGATGATTATAGATGAGGTCAGATTCATTGTTCTAATGTTCTACTTAACTAATATTTGAGAGCATGTTCCTAGGTTACCAACAACTAGATGCTTAGGAGTTAAAAATTTCATGCAAGGATATTCTATCTCTTAGTTTTTCTGTATAAGCATGCAACAGTACCAAAGAACAATAAAAGTAGTTGTTAGGACACTTCGAGCGGAATGGTGCTTCGTTTGTTCATTCATTTGCTTGTACATCTTCCTATTATTCTTCTCTGTGAACCATGCTTTGGATCTCTAGCTTATGCCTTCACCTTCTCTTTGAAGCACTACTAGGATGCATCGTTTTTTTCTAGGTTGGCATATGGCTGTTTACTTCTAAATAAAATTTCTTGTGGTTAAATTATTATGTTGATTTCAAACCCTTCTTTTATTTCTTCTATTTTTAGGTGAAACTTCTAATAAGCTAATGTTCTCTGCCTTTCGGTGGTTTATGTTTATGCTAATTTCCATATGAGAATATTTTTCAACCGAAACTGCTTTTTGAAGTATCAGTATTGTCTGTTAAAGTTGTTCAATTATTATTTGTTTGTGTTGTACAGTTTCCTAACGAGTGACCACTTGAATTAATGTGGACTATTTAGTGTTCACACAGTCATTCAATCTTTTGTACCAATTGATAAAACTGAATATGAAAGTGCAGATGTGTTCATAATTCATAATTTGCATGCTCCGCTCCCTATTTGTAAATGTATGGTTGTGGTAGATATCTTATAAATGACAAATGGAACTCCCTTTAAACTGTTTGATTAAGCTCTTGGAATTTTATAGCTATCTTTGACCAGCTGATTTTAAAGGTTCTGTATATTTTAGAGAGTTGACTCAGATTAAACAATAATTTTAGTACTTGAAAATTTGTAGTTTTAAGAAGGGCATGAAACTTTTAGCAGCAAGATAAAGATAATTGCTTTACCACACATTTCCATGAGAAGATAAACAACTCCAAAGTACAAATTATGGTGAATCAGGATTGTTAGAATCTGAACTCAGGAATGAACAATAGGATAATTATAGCCTCAAAGTACGTGCAGCCAAACCCTTAACTATATCTTGTTCTTTAAATCTGTAGACAAATCCATTGATAAACAGATTTGTAGGACAAATAAAGACACTAAATTCAAGGTGAATTCTTCTCATTTGAGTATTACATGTTTCTGATCTTTAACCATAGTGATTAAGATTCTCTGCAGAAACAATCACTATGCTGTCTCCTTTTCTCCCTAACTATATCATATTTATTTTCTCATGCCCACTCTTGCGCATCCAAATTTAGTTCTTCCAACCATTCATTGAGTGTTAATATGTTGGTATTGTTAGCTTTGGTGATCCAGGTCCACTGTGCAAAAACTGTGGCTATGCTCTCTCCTTTTTCCCTACATCGTAAGATACATATTGAATTGGATCCTCTTTTACAAATCTTTCATTCTTCCATCTCTGGTAATAAAGTTGATAAGCTTTGTTGATAGCAGTTTTGTCGCTTTTCTTCCAGATGACTGATTGGTTGATTGTGTTGGTTTGATGGAGATTATCTTTCAATTATTCTAGCATATTATTTGTTCTTCCAATTTGATCATGGAAAATAATCTCCATTAGTCCTTATGCTTTTTTTTTTCTTCTAATGATAAACTTTAGGAAAATTTCATTTTTTATGCTCATTGAGATGGACTCGTTTTGATCAGATTTCTGTTGGATCATGTTATATGATAACATGACATAAAATTTAGATGCAGAAAACTGTAAGCCTGTTTCCTTTGTTTGCTTTATGTGAGATTTAAATGCAGTTACTCTGTCAAACTAATAAATTAGTATCATGATGCAGGTAACTTTGTTGACAGCTTGATTTCTATATTGTCATACAGCAGGATTCATCTCATTTTTTTAGTCTCTATTTTTGTTTGCAGCAATGCATTTAGTCATTCTCTAGACCGATTATTTGTAGCTCTAGTTGGTTAGTTATCTCATGGTATTATTTTTATTACAGACAATTGGGTCTTTCCAGAAAAAATATAATATTGGTTCTTTTGAGCTCCTAAGCAAAACTGCACCAGTACAGGCAGCCTCACTTCTTATTGTTGGCCCATTTGCTGACTACTACCTCAACCACCGCTCTCTCTTAGAATACCGATTTACTTCAGGGGCAACTGTAAGTTCCATATCAATATTTTTATTGTCGGATGGGGCTTCTGATTGCGCAGATTAAATCTAACTTGAACTTATTTTCCATTGTTTGTTACAATATCTACAATCCAATTATATGTTTCTAATCTCGTTCATGCAGTTGATCACAAACTCCAGCCACATAACTGCAATATGCCATGCGTACGGCCACATATTATTATACAGATTCATATACAATCCCCATAAGTACAGAAAATGTTGTCACATGCAATTTATGTTGACTCATTGTTATTCTGTCTAAAATTATACTCTTGTACTATAAATCAAATGGAAATTATTTTTGTCCATGTAGATATCTAATTTATATAATTCGCATGGCCCTGGCTGAGGACCTACTGCAATTGATGTATAGAAATGTCAGGTCCACAATGAACTAAAATTGCACGTCTTGGGACAGATGCAGTAGAAGTTTAACTTGAGTATTTTAAGTTACCAGACCCCAATTATCTATCAGTTTAAGACTATCATGCCCTATTGCAGAAGAGGGACATTTTTTTTACTCTGATAAAAAAGGTGAAGGAGCAGGTTATGTAACATTTGTTGATTTCTCTTATTCTGTTTCTAAGGTACCTAATCAAATAGCTAATTTAGATTGAAAATTACCACACATGGCCTTCTCTGGTTGGAAATTTTTGTATTCTTTTTGTTTTTTGTTTTTTTCAGAACATTTCATGTTTTGCATTTATTTACTTAACATATTTGAAACTAAAATTAAATTAAATTATCGGCATGTGCATCACATATGCAAATAACCTAGTAGTTTTAATTATGTAAAACCTTAACTATTTTTTGTAACTTATCATTCAATTAACTTTTAAAGAGTGCAGCTATCACTCTAGAAGCTCTGCATTTGGTTATTATCTAAATTTGAGTATATATTTTTTTCTAACTAGTTACATATTACCTGGACATCTTAATATGAGTCATACACACCTGCGAGTTGCACATGTGATATGATGATAGCTGCTATTTGAACATTGTGCGAGACCCGAGACAGAAACACAACAAATTGCTATTTGGCAAGTTGTATCGATTGTAGTTACAGTCAAGCTCTGCATCAGAATGTTATCTTTACGAAAGAATGACTGCCTCTGTTGGATACACATTCCATTTTAGATGTGCCATCTACTGATTTCTCATTTAGCCTGGTTGACCTCTTTTTGCAGTTATTCATACTTCTCTCGTGTTCCCTGGCTGTCTTCTGCAACATGAGCCAATATCTCTGCATCGGCCGGTTCTCTGCAACATCCTTCCAAGTCTTGGGTCATATGAAGACTGTCTGTGTGCTGATACTAGGATGGATACTCTTTGATTCAGCTCTCACTCTCAAGAACATTCTAGGAATGTTGCTTGCGGTGCTAGGCATGGTGGTCTACAGCTGGGCTGTAGAGTACGAGAAGCAGGTAAAGCGGGCGACGCATATAATTGCCGACAGCAAATCGGAGGGGGAGGATGTAAAGCTCCTGAAGGAGAAAGTAAATGGGCTCGCCAAATCTGACCTTGAATTGGGACAGACAAAGAGCTAATTCTATTCTTCACATAAGCATGTCCATCTCATTCCTAATTATTCTTTAGTAATTTGATCATCGTAGTCACTCCACGATGCCTACAGCTATGTCTTAAGTGGATTTCTTTGCCATTCTTCATCTTCTACTCCATTTTACATGGGATCATCGTAGGCATTTTCTGTGTGCAGACAAGAATGACAGATTTTTGTAATGTTGAAGGGTTGCCAAGGCCCTGAATCAATTGTCACTCTCGTCTTGTTGTTCTCTGTATCAGATATCCAAGTGATCAGTGTCTAGTCCGTTATACATTTTTGGAATTGAATGGAGTGGTTCCTGACCTTGATCTCTCCACTGTGAGCTTCCCTAGCAGTCTGATTGCTTTGGTGTTGCAGTTTGTATAGTCAGCAAGACAATATCAATCATGGTATTAAATCTTGATATTGGATCTCATATCAGTCGCGTTTCTCATGGATCTAATATCATGTAGCAGTAAATGTCAGCACTTGAAATTAAATCCAAATACAAGATATAAACCAATCAAAGGAAATTATAATGGGTGTTCGTACATAAGAGTCCTCAAGTTTTTCCACATACCTAACATTCCTTATTTCTATATTTCTCTCGTTCCCTTTATAAAAAATAAAATAAAATATCTTTAGAATTTTAAATTATTTAAAAAATTAATACCTTAAGAAATCCTGACATTGAACTTTTGAGTTATGTACTAAAATTAATTATATATTATCTCTTATAATTAGTTACTCTTAATATTTTGATCTAGTTAATTATGTATTATCATTTTATATTTAATTATTTTTAATATTTTAATTTTTATATTTTAAAAAATTATATTATATTTAATCTCGTTTCTTAATAGAATCAATACGTGCTCAGTGATAAATTTTACTATAATTTTATTAATAAAATAAAAAAATTTAATATAATTTTTAAAAATATAAATATTAAAATATTAAAAAAATAAAGATAGAAATATATAATTAACCCCATGTACTTACTACCTACGGACAGCATATCTGAGGTACATTAGTTGTCATGGAGTGGCTTTCTTGGAACGAGTAAAAAGGAAAGTTGTAATGCTCACCTCCGACTTATGTTTGCATGGAGAAGAGAATAAACAGAAGCAATCATATCATCTCTGACATGATGAAACTGGATTAGCAGCCATCCCAAGACTGAGATTGTGGCCGCTGATCACGATGGTGATCTCCCACGTCTTGCAGCTTCATCCTGCTTTCCACTGCCCTATTTGAGTCACGTCCCTTGTCGCCCATGCAACGTGGCCGCCATGCACGCATCCCTCCCACTGAGCTCTCCTTACGAAGTATGAGACACCCTTCCTCCCCCGTTACCGACATAAGAGTGAGAGAAGGCAGATCAGAGATCAGAGAGAGAGGCGAAAACGATGAAGCCCAAAGCTGTGGTCTTGAAAGCAGCGATGCTGCCGCTGTTGCTGCTATGGTGTTTTGTGGCCGTCGACGGAGGGGGAGAGGAGGAGTTCCCCGGCGTTGGTCCGCTTCTAGTGAGGAAAGAGTGCCGGAGGACGGTGGCCTCCACAGCGTCCGGGGAGATCACGGCCGTCGACGTGCGTGATGGCTACGGTGTCGCCTACCACCTCCAGTTCATCACCATGGCGCCCAGCTCGCTGTTCCTCCCCGTTCTCCTCCACACCGACATGGTCTTCTACGTGCAGTCTGGTATGACATCTCGAAACAGCTCAACACGAGAAAAGATGGATGCCTACATCAAATCTTGGTTTCTGCAGGCAGCGGAAGGGTCACATACATCGAAGAGGACGAGAACGATGAGACCGAGCACATCGATGTGGTGCATGGTGACATCTACAGGTTGGAGAAAGGCAGCATGTTCTACGTGCAGAGCCATCCGGACCCAACGAGAGACAACCTAAGGATTCATGCCATATTTAATGCAGTAGACACGGACAATACAAAGGTGGTAATCATCCCTCTAACCCAATCTGCCAACACACAAGAAGATTCATGATCATTCATGGCTTCATGCAGGAACTACCAGCTGCAGCTTACTCAAACATCAGTGATCTGGTCGGAGGTTTCGAGGACAAAGTACTCCAGATGGCATTTGGGGTAAGTCATGGTGATGAATCCATCTATGCAAGTAGAAGAGATTCGTGTCAGTTCATGGCTTTGATGCGTTGTTTCACCTTAAGGTTTCCGAGGAAACCATTCTGGCCATCAAATGGGTTGAGAAGCCTCCGGCCATCATTCCTTTTCCGCATACTTCGAAGACAGTATCCTTTGGAGCTCTCAGAGGGATCCGAAGTCTCACCGCCGAGGAGGAGAAAGTCACAAACAAGAAGAAGACCAAGGCATTCAATTTCTTCGAGGCCAAACCTGATGTGGAGAACTGCAATGGTTGGAGCACTGTCCTGAGTCACAAGGACCTCAAAGCTCTCAAGGGCTCCAACTTCGGGGCGTTCATGGTGAACTTGAGCAGGGTAAGTATGAGATGAGACACGATCACATGGTATCATCCCAATTCTTTATCATTGCATCTAAAACCAAGGCCAGCCAGTAGATGGGACACGATCGATTAATCTTATCATTGCATCTAAAAGCTTAAATCGACAGATCGAATATGATTTAAATTTTTTTTATTGATGGAATATGATTTGAACACACAATGCTTCGTTCTAATGCTATATAATTCTGTGGTTGGATCGGTAGATGAGACATGATGTATTGTGTACTGACTGATATCAACCTTGTAATGGTTGAAGAGTTCGATGATGGGACCTTATTGGAACCCCAAGGCGACGGAGATCGCCATAGTGATCCAAGGGCGGGGAATGGTGGAAGCCGTTTGCATCGGCAAGCCATCGGAGGAGACGAGGTTTAAGGCCAAGGAAGGGGATGTCGTGGTGGTGCCGAGGCTTCACCCGGTGACCCAAATGTCCTACAACGACGAGGGCTTCATCTTGGTCGGATTCAATAACCTGGTGGGGAAGAACCGCCCGCAGTTCTTCGCGGGGAAGAGGTCAGCGCTTCGGATCCTCGACAGGGAGGTCATGGCCATGGCATTCAACGTGCCGACGGCTATCGTCAAAGACCTTTTGTCTGCCCGAGTTGAGTCCACGATACTAGCGTGTACCTCGTGTGCCGAGGAACTCGAAGGGAGGATGAAGGATCAATCGAAGGGTGAAGAGGAACACGAAGAAGAAGATGACGACGACGAACAAAGAGCAGCTTGGAAGGTCGATGAAGAGGCGAGAAGAGAGGCCGAGAGGGAGATGCGGATGCTTCGAATGCTAGTTTGAATGTTCTATCTTCAATGTTGTGGGAATAAGATTTTGGCTGTAGGTGACATTTGTGGATCTACACAGATGTCAATGTAAAAGCCAGACAGCTACATAAATACCAAGCCAAGCCAAGCCAAGCCAAGCCAAGCCAAGCCAAGCCAAGCCAAGCCAAGCCAAGCCAAGCCAAGCCAAGCCAAGCCAAGCCAAGCCAAGCCAAGCCAAGCCAAGCCAAGCCAAGCCAAGCCAAGCCAAGCCAAGCCAAGCCAAGCCAAGCCAAGCCAAGCCAAGCCAAGCCAAGCCAAGCCAAGCCAAGCCAAGCCAAGCCAAGCCAAGCCAAGCCAAGCCAAGCCAAGCCAAGCCAAGCCAAGCCAAGCCAAGCCAAGCCAAGCCAAGCCAAGCCAAGCCAAGCCAAGCCAAGCCAAGCCAAGCCAAGCCAAGCCAAGCCAAGCCAAGCCAAGCCAAGCCAAGCCAAGCCAAGCCAAGCCAAGCCAAGCCAAGCCAAGCCAAGCCAAGCCAAGCCAAGCCAAGCCAAGCCAAGCCAAGCCAAGCCAAGCCAAGCCAAGCCAAGCCAAGCCAAGCCAAGCCAAGCCAAGCCAAGCCAAGCCAAGCCAAGCCAAGCCAAGCCAAGCCAAGTAGAAAATGTTTCGAGTTCACAATCTGTAATAAAAGTTGGTTTGGTAGATATATGGTTGAACGCATCTAAAATCATGAAGTTTTAGAGTACCAAGTGCAATGTTGTGACCGATATAGGATAAAGAAATGCTAAGGTGAAATGGCTATATTTCTAGTTCGATTTCATCAAACATCTCCCAACGGAGGAACAAAAACATACCTTCTGCGATTTCAGATTACTTTACAAGATCAAGAATTAAACATGATGCCGCTCCTGCAGAATAACCAGAACTGAACAACCATCAAGCAGAGACCAGACAATTTGAGAAGATAGAATTTAAGTACTTTACGAGTAATAACTCACAAGCAGAAAACATACACTAGCTTGTAGAGATAGTTGCTGAGTCTCACATTTCTTCTCATCAACATGTAACTGAGACCTAAAAGAAAGAGACCATCACATACCTTGCCATGATGCTTTACGGATTATGTACAAAGGCGCAATGAGTTCTAATTGCCGAAGGCAGTGATGTAGGAGACGATGACGGTGATGTCATCGAGCTTGCCTCCATAGTAGCGGTAGCCGGCTTCTTGGGCAGAAGTCGAGAAGGGTGTTTGCCTGTTCTTATCCTGGGCTCGTTGGCGAGCTAATGCAGCTATCTTCTGGGCCATCACTTGAGGTCCTAAACCAGCTCTAATGCCGTGAACGACGACAGCGGTGATCTCGCTGTTGTACAAGTTATCAAAGAGTCCATCTGTCCCTGCAACGATCACATCGCCTGATTCGACTGGGAAAGTGAATACCTGCACACAAAATGTAAGTGGCATATATGAGCCTAAACAATAATCCAAGATGTCTATCGACAAAGATGTACCATGTCAAAAGACGAAAGAACAGCTAGGATCAAGGAGATGCACTTGTAAGCACTTAAGCCTGAATGTTCTTTCAGAGACAGACTAGGGTTTGGAATCAAAACTTGTTTACGAATTGTCAAACAATTCTAGGTCAAGAGTGGCACAAAATTTACAAAACAACAATCCCAGCTAGGCTTAAAACTGACAGGTGCTTCATACTGGTCCAGCTGCAGGACTAATCCTAAGATCTCAGCTTGTTTCTTGTAGGGCTAGGCCTAAAAAAAGTACTGATAAGTTGCTAGCAGAATTAATTTTACACAGAGTAAGATGAAGAAGACAGGTTTGGACTTTATCATCCTCCCAAACACCTACAGCCAAAAGGGGACTAAAGCCAACCAATTCCTGTATTCAAAGCCCGTCTATTCCTGCTACATGACACCCATCAAAATAATCTTGAACTCCATCAGTTGGTTGAATGAAATCAAACGGATTCTATTGAATTTACCACTATCAAATGGATCAATACTAAATACATGCACTCCAATGTGAATTTCACAAAAGAGTAGCACAACTGGTGGTTGAAGTATATGAGCACAAACCCATTTTTCCTCCTTTAGTAAATAAAAGTATCGGCTAAAACCATTTCAAAAATAGAAATCGTATGAAGGGTACCTACAAAATTTGAACCCCATATCTGAAGCGCCCAATACAATCCCTAACCCACATAAAGCTCTAGTCGCAGCTTAATGAAGAAGTACCATAAATGGAGGTGTCAAAAGTGAAACAGAACTAACCTGGGCAGCACTAGGTAGATCGCTTGCATTGCCACTCTCAAGTTGATAAGTGAAGTTGAAATCATGTTGCTGCACTGGTGACCTAAAGATAGTGCACCCATCTCTAACAACAATGAAACCACTGTCACCAAGATTGACAGCACGAATGCCCTACAAGGCCAATTGCAACCAAAGACACCACTTAGTTACATACTAAGAATCAAAAAGCTTGTGTCAAGTTGCTACATGCAGGAGAAAGAAAAAAGGCATTACCATGAATCAAGCACAAAAGATTGTCTTAGATTGCTTTGGTCAAGTTCAACGTCAAGGACCTAAAGTCATTTGACCTTTGCACCAGATTCATTGTAGCAATTCCACCACCTTTTGGGCATATATATTAAACCATCGTATACTGGTGCATATCATATGCATCATTTGTGCTTGATTTACCAGCTTTATATCAAAATTCGAGTACAGATAAGAACTGGCACGTTACTTAAGAGTGTACAAACTTCTATTTCGGGAATCCATGGAAAACCAAGACAAGTAACAAACCCCAGAGGGAGCATGGGGGGAAATGTTCTATTGAAATCGGTAACCCTTTCCATGTGTTTGGGGGACAGGAGACAATATCAAAGCTCCTTGACCAAGTAAACTAAGTATCAAGAGTCAGATCAATGACACTAAATAAGAAAAGGTGAAAGGAGTTTGACAAAACAAAAAGAGTGTCAACAGAACTCTTTCAACAATTTCTGGATCACTTACTTGGCTCTAATAGCATGAAAATGGGTGATTAGGTACATAATCACATCAGCATAAAAGAGAAAGAAGAGTAAACTAGGATAACCAGTCCCATTGTCCTCTTTACACACATTTCTTTCCTTTTCTCCTTCAATCCTAGTGTCCTATTCAGTTTGTACTTCTGTGTCACTATTTTCCATCCTCCTAAAAAGATACCAAAAAGCCTCTTTGTCCAGGACAAAGTGAATCATAGTCCTTTCATCTCTTGATAAGCCACTTTTGTGTAAAAAAGTTAATGCTTGAATCAAATACAGCTCAGCATACTTAAAAGGCCAAACTGAGAATCCATGCTAAATTGGTCCACTAGACATATATAGTAGGCAAGTCAATTATAATAATAATAAAAACAACAACAACAAAGCAAGTCCCAACTATTTGAGATAGACCATATAGGCAAGTCCCAACTGAGATCTTTTTATGCCTCTCTCTATTTTTCCTTATACCACTGATAATCATCATTTTGTCTCTTCTCTTCTAATTACTGAAATCTATAGATCTCCTGATCACATGAATATACCAATTTAAATTTATTTCTCATTCTATTCTTTATTGAACCGACATCTAATTGTTCATCAATAATAATATTTCTTTGTATATCTTTCCTGTTAACTTCATATATTCACCTAAGCATTTTCATCTCAGCAATACAAATTATTGGTATATGTTGTTTCTTATAAATTTTTGTATGGCTGCTCTAACTACCTTATAAATTTTTGTACGCAATGGGCACACAAGGCTCCTGATGTTCCTTATCATTTTAATCGTTCTATTTATACTCTGTGAATAATATCTTTATCAATCTCTTCATCTTACTGAATACTTGATCCAAGATACATAAAACTTGTACTTAATAAAACTTCTTGTCATCCAATTGCACTGTATCTTCTTGTCTATTCTTATTATTACTAAAATTATATCTCATATATTTAGTTTTAATTCTACTTAATCTGAAACCTATAATTTCTAAGGATTGCATCTGTAACTCAAGTTTAGAGCTAATTTCATTTAATCTCATAAAAAATGCAACCTACAAGGTCTATCCTATAAATGATTAATAATTTTATTCATTATCAATATAAAAGTAAAGATTTAATGCGGACCCTTGATTTAGCCAACTCACTAAACAAACTCCTCATAATTCTAATACTAATGACTACATTATCATATATATCCTTTATAACATCAATATAATTAGTTAATATGCAATTCTTTTCTAAAATCCATTATGATAAATCTTTAGGAACTATATCATAGGCATTTTCTAAATCAATAAAAACCATATGTATATATATATATTTTTCTCAATAGACTTTTCTATTAATTATCTTAATAAATAAATAATTTATATTGTTAGTATCCTAAGCATGAAATTAAATTGATTTTAGAAGATATTTATTTTAAATTTATCCTACTTTTGATTACTTTTTCCTAAAATTTTATAATATGACTGATGATTTTAATTGTCTAGAGTAATTTTGTATGTCATTCTTATTCTTGTAAATTGACACTGAAAAACTCTTTCTCCATTCACTGGACATTAATCTAAATCTTAAAATTTTGTTAAATAAACTAGTTAACCAAGCTATTCCTTGATCTCCTAAACTTTTTCAAACCTTAATATGGATGTGATCAAGTCTCACACTCTTACCTATTAGGCTTCTTCTTTTACCTCACTGGTTTTGATTTTACAAACAAATCTATGACTACTAAATCTATTACTAAAATCAATTGTTAAAGCTAGGTCATTTGTGGAATATTCATCAAATAATTTATAAAAATAATTATATATATATTCTTTAATTTCATTATAATTAATAAGTATTCTTTAACCTTCATCTTTACTATGTTAAATATTACATAAATCCTTACACTTTCTTTCTCGAGCTTTAGTAATTCAGTATATTTTTTTACCATCATTATTAGTCATCGTAGATCAAATAATACTAATATTATTCTCATCTAAGTTTTAAGCCATCTCATTTATCATTCTATTCTTGAAAATCCTTACATTATTATCTTTAAAATTTCATCACCTAGTCCTAGTATCGTATTCTACTATATTTTTCTTCTACCATTTCTACAACAAATATCATATATCATCCACCTATGTTGATTCCTTAAGCTATCACCAAGTATAACTATACAACTCTTGCATATAACTCTATCTAACGCTCTAGTGAGAAAGAAAAATCTAACTATAGTTGTGACTATAGTAATCAAATGTTCATCTCTTTTCTTGAAATGAGCATTAATAATTCTGAAATCATACGAAGTGACAAAAACTAAAGTCATACCACACTCTTCATTCAGCTCCACATAACCAAAGCCCTCATGCATCTCTTTAAATTTAACATATGTTTTCCCTACATGGGTTTAAATTTCCTCTGGTAATAAGTATTCCTTAAATGATATCTTCTAAGATTTTTTTCAAAATTCTATTGCTTTTTTGGTCATCTAGTCCAACTTGAGGCATGAGCACTTCCAACATGCAAAACCTCTTCTCATAAGAATAATTTTAAAACTATAATTATATCTCCTTATATACAAGCATTCCTGTGCCATTTATGTCATTTCTATGTTTAAGTTTTCCAATATACTAATAAATTTATCCTACTTTTGATTACTTTTTCCTAAAATTTTATAATATGACTGATGATTTTAATTGTCTAGAGTAATTTTGTATGTCATTCTTATTCTTGTAAATTGACACTGAAAAACTCTTTCTCCATTCACTGGACATTAATCTAAATCTTAAAATTTTGTTAAATAAACTAGTTAACCAAGCTATTCCTTGATCTCCTAAACTTTTTCAAACCTTAATATGGATGTGATCAAGTCTCACACTCTTACCTATTAGGCTTCTTCTTTTACCTCACTGGTTTTGATTTTACAAACAAATCTATGACTACTAAATCTATTACTAAAATCAATTGTTAAAGCTAGGTCATTTGTGGAATATTCATCAAATAATTTATAAAAATAATTTATATTGTTAGTATCCTAAGCATGAAATTAAATTGATTTTAGAAGATATTTATTTTAAATTTATCCTACTTTTGATTACTTTTTCCTAAAATTTTATAATATGACTGATGATTTTAATTGTCTAGAGTAATTTTGTATGTCATTCTTATTCTTGTAAATTGACACTGAAAAACTCTTTCTCCATTCACTGGACATTAATCTAAATCTTAAAATTTTGTTAAATAAACTAGTTAACCAAGCTATTCCTTGATCTCCTAAACTTTTTTCAAACCTTAATATGGATGTGATCAAGTCTCACACTCTTACCTATTAGGCTTCTTCTTTTACCTCACTGGTTTTGATTTTACAAACAAATCTATGACTACTAAATCTATTACTAAAATCAATTGTTAAGCTAGGTCATTTGTGGAATATTCATCAAATAATTTATAAAAATAATTATATATATATTCTTTAATTTCATTATAATTAATAAGTATTCTTTAACCTTCATCTTTACTATGTTAAATATTACATAAATCCTTACACTTTCTTTCTCGAGCTTTAGTAATTCAGTATATTTTTTTACCATCATTATTAGTCATCGTAGATCAAATAATACTAATATTATTCTCATCTAAGTTTTAAGCCATCTCATTTATCATTCTATTCTTGAAAATCCTTACATTATTATCTTTAAAATTCATCACCTAGTCCTAGTATCGTATTCTACTATATTTTTTCTTCTACCATTTCTACAACAAATATCATATATCATCCACCTATGTTGATTCCTTAAGCTATCACCAAGTATAACTATACAACTCTTGCATATAACTCTATCTAACGCTCTAGTGAGAAAGAAAAATCTAACTATAGTTGTGACTATAGTAATCAAATGTTCATCTCTTTTCTTGAAATGAGCATTAATAATTCTGAAATCATACGAAGTGACAAAAACTAAAGTCATACCACACTCTTCATTCAGCTCCACATAACCAAAGCCCTCATGCATCTCTTTAAATTTAACATATGTTTTCCCTACATGGGTTTAAATTTCCTCTGGTAATAAGTATTCCTTAAATGATATCTTCTAAGATTTTTTTCAAAATTCTATTGCTTTTTTGGTCATCTAGTCCAACTTGAGGCATGAGCACTTCCAACATGCAAAACCTCTTCTCATAAGAATAATTTTAAAACTATAATTACCAATATACTAAATTTAAACCCATTACTATCGATATATCTATATTTTTCTCCTAACTACTTAATCTTATAAGCAAATAATGCTTATTCTTCTTATAGTCATAGTGTCAAACAATTCTAGCCTCTTTTGTGAAAATGCTCCTATATTCCAAGTTGCTAACCTAATCTTCTATTCTTGAATTAACTTTTTTTACTCGCATGGGTCCCAAACAATGAGAGATCTCTTACCTTCATTGCATCACATCCAAATATCAATGTGATGGGCCTCTTTTGAACCACCTCTTAGTCCACCCTTCACAATTCAGGACACCTAGATGATTAAGGTACCTCACGTCACTTCTAGGTCACAATCTAGCCCTATACTAAAATCAGTTAAGATCCATGTTCATGATATTTAAAACAGTTTTACGCTGGTTGTCAATGACCTATGACTTATCGCAACCATCAAAGCTTAGGATTAGTATTGACGGTGTTATGGTAGGCAAGTTAATTATTATTAAAAAGAAAATGTATTGCTGCATCTTTTCAATAGAATAGATACCAATAAGAGGAAATGATTTGTTCACTAAATGAATCTTATGAATGCTTCTCAAGTACAGTATTATGAAGCTGATGTGACCATATGTACAAAGAACTTCATATGTTCAAGCTCATAACTCTGCCATTTTATACAAGTGCCTCTGAAGTATGCCACTATTAACTAAAGAGTTCAAAAAAAAAATCAAAAACAAAAAAGACTTTTTCTTAATCAGTGCGGCAGTGTAATTCTATTTAAAAATAAAAGGGGCACCAAACAGGCATTGCAACTCAAGTCAAGCCTAAAACTCACAAACCAACTTTAGAAAAATGCTTAAAAGAAAGATGGATACAGAGTAGATATTTCCTATTTACTCAAGCCTATATGAAGGTTGACTTTGTATCAAGTCTCAGGCTTCATTGGCTAGACTGACTTTTCATAACACTTTGAAACCCAAGGTGATGTGCAATGACATACCAAATATCCCTAAGCAACATACCTATATCTGACTCATCAGGTGTTATTGCTTCCCGTTTTGGGGACCATCAAAGATTACAAATCAAACACATTAGGTGAGATCTAGTTTTTATCAACACTGTCATAAATGGTAAGCTTTTGGAAAACTGAAACCACAGATGGAGAAAGTTCATCCCTTTCATGGCTGACTAACCTGTAGCTAGATATTCAGAAACTTAACATGGAAAAGGCCTTGTGTTGAACAATATAAGCAAGGAAGATTATCACATCTTCTGCCTGCTATAATTTCACACACTGACTTATGGTGACTTAGATATCTTGAAAGTTAGTTTCTAGTAAATGTATAACCAGATTTACACTTAGAAAAGGTTGTCATGATCAAAATTTATAGCATCAAAGCTTAAGATGAAAAAAATGCACTCAGGAAGTGTGGTATGCAAGAAATACGGCTTCCTACCAATTAAGCCATTGAACATTCATTCTGAAGCAAGGAAGCACATAAGTATTGGAAAGATAACAGGTTGGAGGGAAATATCAAATTTTGGAAACAAAAAGTAATGGAAAAATATCAACAGATTGGAAAAAAAGCAACATTGAATTTCGGAAACAAAAAGATATATGAAAACCAGACTCCTTTTAGCAATCTGGAGATGAAGCTAGTAAAGATGCTAGACTTGAATGCAGATTGGTTTCTTTTACAACGGATTTTTATTTCCTGCAGAATATCAACTTTAAACTATATGAGATTCTCCATAAGTTTGAGGACAAACAGGAAAAACTAAAAAGAAGTTGCAGAGAGTAATGCAAAGAGGTGAATAATGAACTCAGACCTGATCAGTTAGAGCAATGAGGCAAGCTGTTGATGATCCTTGAGCTTTAGTTCTTAGATAAGCTTTCTCTAACACCCTTAACGGATCAATGGACCCTTTAGACTCTTCTTCAATTGCATCTGCTGCATATGACATAAGTGCTCTAGAATATTGTCCTGCATCAACACCATGATCAGCCCAGCCACCGACACCATCTGCTACACCAATAGCTTGCTCATCCCATATAAAATGTGCATCCTCACCACCTGTTTCCTCCTTATCTGGGTGTGGCAGATAACAAGATCCGGACAGCAGTTTCAATGCTCTGTTACTTGGCTTTTTCCTGTGCAACGCAGCTAATTTTATGCTTAAAGTAGACAAATAACCACTAATATTGACATACATTTCTATCTTTATTATGTGAAAAGATAGATGAACACAAACTTTGCAGTAAATGTACAGAGATGGAAAACTAGCTTAGAGAAAAACCTAAATTACTACAGCATCCTTTGAACTTCCAAACTCAAGGAAAGAGTTTGCATCTAACCAGGAATTTTCACAACCTTACTCCAATGGCATAGCAAAATTTCATCATCTAATTGCAACATGAATTGTGTTTTGGGTGTCCTTTAGGATATTTTAAGAACATAGTTCTTAAAATTCTAGCTCCGACATAAAATTTATCCCTCTCCAGTCGCTAAATTGGCCGAAATCATGCCCATTGGCTGCCTAGTCTCTAGCATAATAGTGTTATATGATGTTCAATACATTAATATCGTAAACTGAGAAAATGACATGAAGTATCATATAAACATGTACAAATCATCAAATGCTGTCTCAAAATGACAATATGTACTATCAAGAGGTTACTTTAATCTTTGTTCTATGCAACCAAAAATTTGCAAAAAAAATAGTATCATTTCTGCATGCAACTTGAATAAATCTACTAAATCAGAGCTGTAAATGTGTATCACTAAAGCTCAAAAATTGTTTGTAAGATGGCATATCACATATCAATATCGACAACTGAATACCAACAGGATAGAAAAAGATGCAGGGCAGCATACTGGTCAGAATCAGATGAGCTTGAAGAATTATCAAGTTCCTCTTCTCGTGGAGACCCACCAAGAGACATGTCAGAAGCTGCTCCAGTAGAAAATGATGTGAAGAATGATGAAGATAACACCTTAATGCCATTTGGTGAAAAAAGATTAAAGCTTTCACCGATTGCACTGGACCAGATATGCCTGTAAACTGCAGTAGAATTTGAAACTTCCTGAATTCTCAAAGTCTTGAATGATCTACTGCAGTAATCAAAGTTTCCATGTGAAAAATAAGCATCAAAACTCAAGAAAGAACCAAGCATTTTCCTATTCTGATGATGTGCAACCCATTCAGCTCCACCAGGTAAAGAATTGCAAGAAAATGCCATATTCCTCTCAAATAGGACACAAGAAGAACTTTGAGTGGAGTCGGAAACCAGCCTACCGACGTTATGTATGCAAGAGTACCAAGACGCACCAGTCAAAGAAGGAACAGAAATCATGCGGTAGAATGTTCCAACAATAGACTCTGCTGTCGGGTGATCATTACTGGAAAAAGCTCGAATGCAGTCAACAAGACTGGAGAATGAATGTGATTGAAACAAGCCCGAGTGTCTCTGCCTGTACAGAAGCTCAACGGAGAATCGAAAAAGTTTGCTTGGAAAATGCGCTGGCATCTTAGACGCCTCAAGCAAAGTATAAACCTTGGTACTCTAAGAACTGAACAGCGAAACCAAAGATAATCTAGAAAGGTAAATCTTGAAGCTCATTATCCATCAATTTACTGATTCTCGTAGGAACTATGATGGAAATCCTGAAAAAGAACACATTTTTGCCCAAATTAATCCCCCACAACAACAAAAATAATTCTGATATTAAACACTAGCTTCCAAAAGAAAAGGGATTTTGCTGAACTCCGATAGAACGGAGACCATGAAAACCCTAAAAATGACATGAGGCTCCAAAGAAAAGAAAAGCTGTCGCAATAGAATCCCTAACATAGAGCGGCGACGAAAGGGCAGCCGAACATAAAAAAACTCAAATATTGTCGACCAAATCCAGGGGAATCAGCACGCGACATCATTAAGAAAGCAAATAAAACAAAGAAATTCCAGAAAAATTTTCACCAAAGAAAGAATTCAGAGACGAACCTCGATGAAAGCTGGAAGCGGAAGAGGAAAACAGAACCCGAGTGAAGGCTGAAGAGGCGTGGAGGAAGAGAGGATGCGGATGGAATGGAATGACACAAAAGGGGGCGTTTGCTTTGGGTTTAAGCGTTGAAAGCGGGAGCGGTGGGGAGACTACAATTAATGTTTCGGAGAGCCGAAACTTTTATGACTCGGACCGGACCGGTTCGAAACCGATTGCTTGGGCCGCTAAAGTAGCCACATGGGATCTTTTGAAGAATTCTTCAGTGAATTAGGCATCTTTTTAATTAAAAATAAGACTCTAAAGTTCCTTTGTGCATGAAAGTAGACACTATATGGAGATCCACGGGTTGGATTAGTGAAGGGCGAAACGGAGTCCGCATGGAAAAATAAGAGTTTGGAGTTGAACTCCTCGATATTTAATTAAGTTTACATTTGAATATATAGAGAGTGAAATTTAATTAAGTTTACATTTGAATATATAGAGTGAAATTTACAAATCCCCTATAATTATCCATTCCCAAGTATTTAGCTGTTTCCTTGACCCCACCTCTTTGAACATCTGCATAGCTATCTATCATCATCTTGTATTCAGAACGAAACGAGTGACAAATTAGTTATGGACAGGAATGTAAATATCCTAAAATGACAATTAGCAAGTACATGATATGAGTCGAAAGATACAAAAATGCTCATAGTTAACAACCATTTATACATGAGTTGAACACCGAAAAAATAGCAACTTTAAAATGAGAATCAACATAATAATAAATGGGTTCAACTATAAAACTCTTGTATGACTCTGCAATCAAGAACCAGTCTCAATATTTTGTACAAATCGACAATGATTTGGAGTGACCTAATACAATCTCAATATACCTATCCCTACCACTTGATATCATCAAAAAATAATAAGGTAATGATTTGCATTGTCACATATGATACGATTTTGATCAGTATGTATCAATCTGACTAATAACAAAAAATCATGGAACATGGTAATCTTCCCCTAATCATGACAATCAAACTTACTATTTACAACGTTGATCGTTGCAATGTTCAAAAAAACATTGCTCGAGTTACTACAGAAAGAAATAAGTGAAGTTCCCAAATTGAAAGTTCTCCCTAGCAAACATGTTGAGAATATACAAACTTCCTTGAATGCAAGTGCATTAGGTATCATCCACACAACATATTCCTCTATACAACATTATAATCAGAACATGGAACTGATGACAACCACACATATGGAAGTGTAATAACAAAATAATGATAACAGCCTAATTAACTAACATGCTTCGGAATAGAGCAATGCAATTTTCACCCCGAAAAATTTCAAGAAAACCCACTAGAAGCAGGCATAAGAGGGAAGTTTGTTTCCTGTCCAATTTTCTTTAAGCTCCACAGGTGCGATAGATCTCAGCTCGCATTAGATCAATTGGTGTATGTTCAAGTGTATAACGTTCCGGACTAAGATAAGCACCAGTCTTCTCTAGAAGAGCCAGGCCTTCTTCCCTACCGTACCGAGAAGAATATAGCTTCAGATACTCGATGTCCTGCACCAAAAAAGCCAAGTTAAGAACAAGGCCTTTTGAGTACAAAAATATACATTTTACAAGTGCAAGGAATGCACTATCTGCTTCAAAGCATGTGATCTCTAAACCAATTCAAGGGACATTCTTCTTAGTTCTTACAAGTGGGAGCTTGCATACAGATTGTGCAACCTAACAGAAATACCAGAGAAAACTTGGGAATAACAAATCTGCTTAGCTGTACACCGAGCATTTTGAAATATCCAAGGGCAAAATAGAAATCATATAATACATCTATTACAACATAATAGCACAACCCTAGTCACCCACAAGAAATATTGTAGTTTTACCTTGCTGACATACCACTTAGAGAGCAGTTAACAAAGATTTGGAGAAGTTTACTTCTAAGGGGTTACTCCTTTATATTAGTGAAAAAGGGGAATATGCTGACCCCATTGTAAAGAAGATTGTAACCAATTAACCATGTTAAAAGCTACAGGACGGATGGAAACTTAGACCACCATCCCCCTAACAAACCAACGAGAATGACTCTGAGAATTCGACCTAATACAATCTCAAGTGGTTTTTATTGGGTGGGTTTTAGTGTGCGGGGGATGGTGGGACAAAGAATTTACCTGCATGCCACTGAGAATTCGTTCTAGCCGGATTGATGCGATTGGTTCGTGTGACGGAGAGAAAACCTCACCAGGATAAAACAGAACTCCATCTCCAGGAGGAAGGCCACGTCGAAATTTTATCTGCCATGAGAATTTGCAGTCTAAGTTGGTTAAAACATGATATAAAGTTGGTAAAAAATTCTTCATTATCAGTATCACTGTTTAGATCATACTTTTAATGTGTAGTAAACAGGAGCGATTAATGTTTAGATTTTATACGAGTGTAGTACTTTTTATACAGCTCTTACGTCAGTGGGAAAGAGGATCATGGGACCCATTGATATCGTTGAAACAAAGCCTAAGACCAAGATCATTATGAAGCTTATGGCCAAGATCATTATGAAGCAAGCCAGATGTCATCATGATTTTAGGTTTTTTTAGACCGACAAATTAGAAGTGGGAATAAGTGCTCCGAAGGAGGAAAAAAAACAAGCCAGTTATCTTTTAACAGCCAAATTGGCTTTCCATCACATAAAGAAAAAAGGAATATGAAATTGTGAAGGCTAATCACTAAAAAGAACTCTTTTGCAGACAAAAGGAGAAGAATTTAAGGACAAGTGATTGTCACAAAAGTGGGCTTCTCTAAAATTAACAATCTTTTAAGTGGGCTAATCACTAAAAAGAACTCCTTGCTTCCCTGGTTTTTTATATCTCAAATGACAGATTCGTCAATCTTAGACCATTGTGTACCACAATTAAATAAACAAGATTAACAACATTACTGAGAGAAAAAAGTCCAAATAAGAGTAGACATAGAAATGCTAAAGACGAGAATAAAAGTCAAAAACAACTGACACATACAAAGTATAAATGAAGATGAAATTTTGTACAAAAAGATTAGAGAGCAAATATAACAAAACCATCGTCCAAGAAAATGGTAAAATAGTATATGGAGACAGATTCTATTAATGTAGGTACCTCAGCACTGGCGACAAGTGACTTCTCATAACAGTTGGCACCCCAATAAAGAAAGCCTGTTCCACCTTCTTTCCAAACTCTCCACATCACTGCACGGTGTTGTGTTCCACGCATCCCAAGATGCCAGTTTGGTTGAGGATCTGAAGGTCCCATGCACACATATGTCCACCATTCCTATAACAAAATTAATTGAAATCACATAATATGTGAAACAAGGGTACAGAATCAACCCTTTATGACTCAAACCCTTGTGCAATTATGAACAAGCACTAAACAAATCATAGAACTTCAATTTCTAGAGAATAATACACTGCCTAAATTAAGCTTTGATTCAAAACTAACAAACCAACGAGAATGACTCTGGAAACTTAGACCACCATGCTAATGTAAAAAATAGACCTCAGATGTCAATATGCTGGGAAATTGATTAGATTATAAACCGCTCCACGATACAAGAATCAGAAATTATTCATGCAAATGAAACATACAAGCAAGTTGCTCATGCATCAAAATACCCAAGTACTAAGCATGACAATCTCAGTCAAAATATGCAAAAGATAATCCACATCTATTTGATCGAAGAAGCAAGACTTACTTTAACATTTCAAACTTCGACCCAAGATTGTTGTATGTGTAATACAGAGTATCCATCAGTATAATATCTAATTAAATGTGCCTCTGGACATGGATTGTAAGACATAACCTCTGTGGTTAAGAGTGTTATTTGCCACCTGAGGCAAGGAAAATCACCTCTGCTCATACATGAGAAGGGGAGGAATAAACTTTTCACTCTTTAAATATTTAAATACAAGTCAACACCAAACAGTCTATTCAGTAGCAATTTACATAAGCTGTGAACTAGGCCAAACCAAGACAAGAACATCAATCCACAAAGGATAGCAAGAAAATAAACAGTTCGATTAGGATGCATATTTCTAGGCATGAGAAATATATTCAAATCCAAGATGAGACAGAAATGGAACTAGCAAAAAAGAATAATGCTAACTGATAACTCAACAAGCTATTTTCAGCCACAATGTATCGTCATCGAAGTACAATGAACTTACAGGTGCTTCATGTAGTTATTTTAAGAATCCTGAAATCCTTGATTGTAATACATAAAAATTAAAAATTATTCCCCACAGACCACAATTGCATGTTCTTCTAATCTCAATATATAAGCTATACAGAAAAGGAGTAATATAAGAAAAGAAATAGCAAAACTGTGAAAGAGAAACCTAGATGCTTGATGGGAACTCCTCAAGACACTATGCATCATTTAAAAAGCTTTTGATTAGGTTCCAGCCAATTTCAGCATTATATGGTTTTAACTCAGTAATCATTAAGTTCAAAGTCTGGTGTGTATATTTATTCAAAGATTGTCATTATTCAATAGACCTGCCCAGCCTCCCTAAGGCATATATCAATGTTTGACGTACCATCCGAAATGGTACAAAACACATAGTACATACCAGTCCACCAGGTATCATCCAGTACATGGATAACCCATTTCAGATGGTACGCTGGAAAAAGATCAGGTATCGACCAGTACAGGTGATCTATCGACCAATACGATCGAAACTCGTATCGACTGATGTGGGTCAATACCAATCGGAATTTGACCGATAGTGTGACCATTGGGGCTTTAAATCCCCTCCTTGCCCTATCTTTCACTCACTCTCATTCTCACTCTCTTTCTCAATTTTTCTCACACTCTCACCTATGATTGAAGTTCCTAATTGGCAATTAGTGGTTATCAAGCCATTGATTTGGATAAAAGCAAGGTTCTCAATTTCGATGTGTACCGGGAGGTACATACCGGTCCGAGAGGATACCGGTACGCGGACCATCCTGTACCGGGCAGTACCATTGTTTTGATCGGTACTGCCCCGGATTTCGACCGTTACCGAGGCATACCGATCAGTATGACCTAATGTGATAGGTGAAGGTATTTTTAAGGTTTTAGGGTGTACCATCAGTATGCCCTAGCATACCGACGATATATACTGATACATACCATACTGAGCAGGGCTCGGTACATCGATACAGACCGGTATTCAAAACCCTGGATAAAAGAGGGATTGGAACTCGAGATCTAGTGGAATTTCTCTCCAATTTAAATGTATTTAGCTTATTTCTATGTTTTATTTATCATTTCATATAATTAGAGGTGTATTAATGCATATTTACAAAGATTAAACATGATTAAAGCCATTCTCTTCCATTAGTCCCAATTATAGGTCTATTGTCTTACATTTAGGCCCAAATGGATGATATTTAAGGTTAATCACAGCCATATCATATTTATGCCTCATATACACTCTATTCTTAGTTAAATACAATAAAAGTATCATTAAATTAGAATACAAAACATAAAAAGGATATTTTGTGAATTTCTAACCATTTTCCAACCTTTTTTCTGAAAACCAATACATTACCAGCATACTGACATACAGTAGACTGGTACCCATGGATATGTACTGGTCCGCTCATGGACCAATACCACTAGTCAGCATGGTATGGCACTCCTTGGCGTGTAGCGTCTTTAGCACACTATTCTATAGACATGCCAGCCTCCCCAAGTGCAACTAGCAAGTACACTTCGCAACTTCAATTCTTTATTTTCTCTTCTGCTCACTTTCTGCTAGATCCAACTTTCCATAATTCTAACAATTCACCAACAGTGGCCACCATGTCTCCAACATCAATCATTCCACAATTCAAGATTCAATATTTACTTGACAAACAAAAATCACAAATTACACCAACAGGTTCTTGGAATGACAACGGAGGTTCATAAGATGGGAATCAACTTAACAATCAGTGGCATTGGAATAGGGATTGAGGATCAATCATGGGATCTCAGAATTAGGTTCAGAATTGGCCATGGGACCTGGCTTTGAGGAGAATGATGAGATCAGACCAGTGGGCTGTAGATTGGCCAAGATAAATTAAAATCATATTTTCATTGGCCATATGAGTTAGCGCAACTACCTTGTATGTTTCCAGACCATTGTCCTGTTCTTTTTCCCTTTTCTTCTTTTCCTTTTTTTTTCCTTTGTTTATTTATCTTCTTTTCTTTCTTTCATTTCCTCCTGTTTTGTGCCATTTCCAACCGTTGCACAAGTTCCAAAGTCAACATTAGATGCTAGCTGCTCCCATCCAACCTTCACATGGTAGCACAAAGTTTGACCTCTAATATTTACCAGAAAAGAGCCTCAATCTGCAGAAACTATTCCTACATGAATGCCTGTGCAATGCTTTCATTAACTGGAATGTGGAGGATCCAGGAAATGAGTCTGAAAGATCAGAAATTTACTTTTTCCTCTTTTTATTGGGAGAGAGAATTTAAGTATAGGTACAAGATAACTTCTCCAAAATTTTAACAGTCCCTTGGTCAAATTGCATCAGACATCATCTTACTCTGATATAGATAGAATTTTTAACTATATCAATGCCTGCTTTATCAAGCATATGCCATAGCTTTGACGTAATCTCCTGCAGGGTTGTCCTACTTCACATGTTACCGTGCTAGATCATGTGATTTAATCAACCATGCTAGCATGGTGACAACAAATGAGAATTTTCCCTCAAGGAAGGTTGTTTCATGATGTACTATGCCAAATGGTATACGTTGGTCTAAGCAAAGACCAAGACGTGACCGCCAGTTTCATGCCCTATACTACAAACCTCCATAAATAGTCAACACACCAAATAAAAGCAAGGTTCGTAATTTCGTACCATACCGGAATATCGAGTTTAGCTCGGTACGATATAGTACAAGTATACCAAGCAATACGTTTTGGAGTACCGCTCGATATATATATATATAATAAAAAAGTTAAAAAATAAAAAAGGGGCAACGCTGTCGAGGCGATGTCATGTCGTTTCTTCTCCACTTCTCCCCGCATGGGGAGAAGAAAACCTCGAAGCCTCGGCAACATCACCGAGGTTTCTTCACGGGAAGTTTCTTCTCCCCGCGAAGCCTTGGCGACGTCGCTGAGGTTTCTTCTCCCCATGTCGAGGCTTCTTCTCCCCGTGCGGATTAGGAGAAGTCGCCGACGATGCCGAGGTCTCCCCACGAAGCCTCGGCAATGTCGCTGAGGTTTCTTCTGCCCACGCTAAGGCTTCTTCTCCCCGCGCGCATTAGGAGAAGTCGCCAACAACGCTGAGACCACGTTGCCTCAGACGAGGAGGCGACATCTCATCTGCGGCGTCCGGCGAGAGAGGGCGGCCACGAATCAAGATCATCGAGGGAGAGCGATGCCGGATCTCCAGGTTCTCCCTTTTCTTCCTACTCCCTCGGCTAATACTACCCGTTAGTGGGCGGCGACGATCAAAATCGACCGTCACCGACCGATTTCGAGTGGTAACGGGGCTGAAACAACCTCAATCGACAATATCGAACGGTATCATTCGAAATTAAAAACCTTTTATATAAGTTCATATCCTTGACTTCAATATTAAAACCCGTGGCTCTATCCATAAAGCCTTGTAATACTTCCAAAATATCTGACCAGCATGTCTTGGCCTTTGCAACCTATCCCACACATTACCATGAAAAATTGGTAAGGCTTGGAACCAAGGATTGAAATATCGTACCGTAACGGAGTTTCGACGTTCGCTCGGTACAGTACGATACTGTATACCGAGCAGTGTACCATTCGGTATACCACTCGATATATATATATATATATATATATATATTAATAAATATATATTTATATATAAAAGATTATATATATTTATATATATTTTTCTATAAAAGGCGACGTCGCCTCGTTTATATATCTATATATATATATATATTTATATATAAAATATTTTTATAAAAGGCGACGTCACCATTTCCTTCTCCCACGCGGGGCGACATTGCCTTTTATAAAAATATTTATATATAAATATTTATATATATTAATATATATATATTCCGTTCCGTCCGGTAACGGGCGGTCCGTGTACCGGTCAACTGACGGACCAATACGTACCGCCCGATATTATTCGAAATTGCATACCTTGCTTGGAACATTAGAAGGAATCAAAAAAGAAAAGACACAGGATTTCATCATCATGGCCCACAAAAAATTGGTGATCCGTAAATGGCTTGAAGAAAAAGAAAAGGCGCATGAAAAGAAGACAAACCAATGTTATCATTGGATGCTCGACACTCATCTAGGCCCTAGGCAATGGAGGCCCATGCGTTTGTGATGCAACCCAGGCAAGCGTTCACGTTCTTGGGCTGGCCACTAGTTAGCCCAAGCACTCACCTAGGGCAGCTCAGGTGTCTTAAGCCCAATCCGGTCAGCTAGACCAAACATAAATCAGATCTAATGAACCAAATCTGAGTCTGCCTAAAAGCCCAGTTGATTTGACTAAGCCCAATTGATTCAACTCAATCAATTAAAATCGCTTAACCAACCCCTCCCTTCTCCTCGCCCCAAAATAGATATTCGTCTCCCTCTCTCCCTGTGCACGATATATTTCCAAGCCCTAACCTGATTGCTGTCGCTTCTTCCCCATCGTCGTTGCTCCCCTCTTAGTCTTTCCTCAGCTCAAGCCTTCCTCCACTGGTCTCCCCTCCTCAGCCTAATTGATTCGACTCAATCAATTAAAATAGCTTAACCAAACACCACCACCACACCACCCAAAAAAAAAAAAACCACCCAAAACTCAACCCCGGGGGAAAAATAAAACATATGTGTATCTCCCTCTCTCCCATTGGCTGCCACTTCTTCTCCATCTCCTCAGCTCAAGCTTTCCTCCACCTATGACCAAGTTTAAGGAACACGTAAGATGTGTTTTTAATAGTAGCAGAAATAAATAAGATGAGAAGAAAAAAGAAGAGCATAAATAGGAAAAAGCAGAAAAGAAAGAAAAGGAGAGAAGGGGGGAGAAGATGAGAAGAAAATATAATTAAAAAGTAAAAGAAAAGAGAAAATAGAGGAAAATAAATATTTTCATAAAAATAAAGATAATAAATTTTATTAATGACAATTCTAAAATACTAAAATATATTTGAAGTATAATATATACATGTGTATATATACAATAACCTAAGAGAACCACATCCTGAGGCAGCGAATCGACTATAAATCATGCCACATACCCATACTCATCACATACCTTACCAAACCATGATCCAAGTGACCATAGGATGTGCTATCATTAAAAATCCATGATTGCCTATTTATAGAAAAACTAGTCATCTAGTGAGTATTTTGCTCAAAAAAGAGAATGTACAAGTACTTGTGGAAGTAATATCATTTGATTAATTACAAACCTCCACAAGCAACTATTTTAAAGAAAATTTCACTAGATCAGCCAAGAGCCAACTATTAATTGAATCCAACCTCATGGAGCAAATAGTGCTAAGGTATCACAATGAAGTCATGGTAAATCAACAAATATTAATGCCAAACAAAAAGTCTGACTATGCTCAAGGAAAAGGCAAACAGATCTTTTGGACAGCTAGCTCAGATATGAAGATTCAATTACCTCTCCATTCTCTGGTTGTAGTTCAGCAGTAATATCATTCACTAAGTCCTCCCGATTACCAAGAACCCACTCACTGCAAGAGAAGAAATAAAAATAGAAGAGTATGGTTAAGATAAGGCATAACAATTTGCAGTAACTGTGGATTATACAATGAGTAATTGACTTATGTAAAATAATCAAGGATGAATCATTCACATTTCAATACCAATCAAGTTGCTCAGAATAAACAAAAACCACTCTTATAACAGCTTCATTCATGTACCCATCTCTGAGAAAGTCCAAGTGACTCGAGCATAACAATTTAATCACTGTGATTGAACAAACAGTTGAACCAAACTTTAGTTTATTTGCTCTACTTAAAAGATTAAGCATATGTAGTTATCTAATGACTAGAAAAATCTCAAAACCAACTTGGTTCCAGATCCATTATGGTAGTCAATTAAGCAGTTCACAGTCACAGATAAGTAAAATTAACTTAAAGCTTGTTACTTGCAAGATCATTGCAGAACTTTAGATCTACAAAAATGTAGCCTAAAGCCATGTGGAACTAGCCTAGATCTACAAGGATCAATGTGACACCATCATGAATTTAGCCTAGAACTGCAAAATCTAGCGCAAATAGATCCGCATAGGTGAAGCCTAGATATATCAAAATCTAGCCTAGATCCATGAAAATCTTCCGTAAATCCATCTTAATCAAGTGTTGCTCCTCACAGCTCTAGTCTAGATCTACAAGGTTCGGAGCTTGATCATGGATCTAGCCCCAAATTCATAAAGGAAAACATAGGGTTCATGAAATAACCATCTCACAACAGAAACCTAAAGCTAAACTTCTTGCAACAAACTAGAGAGTGATTAGTATATAAGAAAAGTTTCGAATTTCCTTTGAAAAAACCCAGTTCAAATCGCAAGAATAAGGCTTCAATTTGTGAGATAGAGCTTCCTTCAAGAAATTTTAAGTTTGGGTGAGCATTTCTGTGAGTTTGGGTGACGATTTGAGTGGGATGAGAGAGGGAGTGAAGAGAGATTCAGGAGGGTAGGAAATAAGGGGAAAGTGCATCCAAAAGTCCAAGCAGACCCTTAATGGGTCTCTGTTGGATCCAATGAAGTAGAAGGTTACCGCCTCGTAGACTGGCTCCAATGGTTGAAAGCCATGCAGTAACCATGATTCTTGACCTAAACTGGATGGTGGGGGTTGTTTTGAACGAACCAAACAAGTTTGTCCGATCCACGTGCCAATTACTCACAAAGAACCAGTGATTTAAAAAGGCACTCGGGCGCTCGAGAGAGGCGAGGCGAGGCCCGAGCACCTCGCTTCATTTCCAGGCAGCACGCTTCAAAGAGGCGCTGCTTGGGCGCTCACTCGAGCCCAGGCGCCGGGCGCTTAATACCAGTCAGTACATACTAGTGCGGTTGGTATTTCAAACACTATTAGTTGGTTTAAGTTTTTCCCCCAAAAGTTGTACACAAGAATTCAATAGTCCTACAAGTACCGTCGAGCTTTGTAGTTTTAGCAAAAACAAAATAGCAAGTAAATAATAAGCACAAAGAACCAGTGATTTAAAAAGGCACTCGGGCGCTCGAGAGAGGCGAGGCGAGGCCCGAGCACCTCGCTTCATTTCCAGGCAGCACGCTTCAAAGAGGCGCTGCTTGGCTCGAGCCCAGGCGCCGGGCGCTTCGGGCGAGCGCCTGGTTAAACCAAGCGACCAAACCAGCATTTGAGGTCTGGTTCGGTCTTCGGTGCTTTAGTTGGTTCAATCGAACCAACTAAAGCACCGATATCAGCGTGACTTCCCCAACCCTAACCCTGCTCGCTGTTCACGCTACTGTCGTCGCTGCTGCTCTCGTTGCCACTGTTGCTATCGCCGCTCTCTGCTCTCGCTGCCGCTCCCACTGTCGCCGCTCCGTTGCCGTTGCTGATGCTACCGTTGCCACTGCCTCCGCTCGCCGCTTCCGCTCCGCTACTCGCTGTGCCGGTGCCATTGTCGCCGTTTGCTGCTCCCGTTGTCGCTGCTGCTGTTCGCTGCTTCCGCTGCCACCGTCGTCGCTCGCAGTTGCTGCTCCCGCTCTTCTCAATCAACACCATCGGTCTTCCAACTCTTCCCTTACGCTCTTCTCCTCTATCGCTGTTGCCGGTGCCATTGTCGCCGTTGCTGCTCCCGTTGTCGCTGCTGCTGTTCGCTGCTTCCGCTGCCACCGTCGTCGCTCGCAGTTGCTGCTCCCGCTCTTCTCAATCAACACCATCGGTCTTCCAACTCTTCCCTTACGCTCTTCTCCTCTTTCGATAGTATACTGTTAACAGTGTACAGTATACATTATACCTGTATACTGTATACTGTTAACTATATACTAGTAATAGTATTTGTATTTATTAGATTAATTTAATAACATATTTTTATTTAAAAATTTAAATAATTATATTTATTAATTATATTATATATTTTTATATTTTAGCACCTCACTTCACTCGGGCAAGCGCCTGGGCGAGCGCCTAGCACCTCGGGCGTTTTTGGACCTTGGCATCTTTTGGCGCCTAGCGCTTTTTAAATCACTGCAAAAAACTATATAAATTCAATCCAGTAGTCACTTAACAACACTTTGCCATTCAGAATCCCTATCATGGCTGAGAAGTTTTAAAATAATAAAGTAAACATAAAATGGAGATGTCACTGTGCAATGACCTGAAAATAGCTGACAAAGAAAGACTATGCATTGATGTAGATAACAGATGAAAGAGAAGTAAAATGAAAATGAGTTGTTCATTTTTCTAACAAATATATTTATCAATGTATAAACTTCATTTAGTTTTTCTACTACATAATTATATCAAATAACAGATATAACATCAGTTGTGGCTGGAAAAAAGATTGATACTCGAAGAAACTATGACAATCGGAAAAAGGAGTGGCATGTACCTTGTACAAAATATTTGAGTATGAGGGCGCAAGTATTTTGGAACTTTAACAAAAGCCTCAAAAGTACTTGATCCATGTGCATCACTAGGTCCTGTGTAAGAAATCATCACATGAATGAAACTGGATCACCATACAAATGCAAATTATGATTAACATAGCTTGAAAAGGTTGTACCAACACTTAAGACTGATAATCACTCAAATGAACTATGCTCTCAAAAAAAAACATCTGCCAAGTTAACTAGAATTTGGATGTGTTTAGTAAGAATAAGAAAAAGACAAATGAAACACTTTTCATAAATTCCAAAGGGAGAAAATTTCATCACCAACTACAGGAGTTGGAGAAAACAAATCAAACAAAATGAACATTTACATTATTACTGATTCCAAAAAATATATATGAATAACATTAATAGATGATACAATTTAGCCAAAAAAAGCATCAAATGGTTAATCAGTTTACATAGATATCATCTAGCAGGAATGAATGATGGCAGCATCGGTGACTCTCAACTTATTAAATCTAGATTCTACGATAAAAGCTAGAAGTAGATACTTTACAATTAACGTGGAAAAAGAAAAGGTAAGATGCTCCTTCATAAACCATATGAACCAGATGGGTTAGCAGAACCAACCAGATTTTCAATATAAACCACTTATTAAATATAAACTAGCTTTTAAATTTATGTAAAAGATAATAATATTCTTAAATTTTTTAAATCAATTAAAACCAAAATCAAGAGTGTTTCAGAAATATCAACATCAAAGATTAAAAAAAGAAATTGTTGCAATTTTTCCCCGTCACTTTGCCCACTTCTCTCTTTGCCATGTCTATTTATCATAGAAGAGTTTGTCGAGGAGAAAGAGGAGGAATTGGGAAGAAAGTAGGGGAAGAAGAAGAGCAAAGGAAAAGGAGAAAATGAAGAGAGAAGAAAAGGAAAAGGGAAAAAAAAGAAGATAGGAGCAGAGAGAGAAAGAAGGAGAAAAAAGAAGATAAAAGAAAGAAAAGAAACAAACCAAGAAGCAAATCAAGCAAAAGGGGAGCAAGAAGAGAATTGAAGGAAAATGAGTTAGGAGAAAAGAGAGGAGGAAGGAAGAGAAGAAAGAAGAAAAAGAAACAAGAAGAAGAGAAAAAGAAAGGAACAAAGAAAAAATTAATGATGAATTATTTCAAGATATATTTTATTAAATATGTTGTCCAACCAAATGATTCACTGGTTCAGTGACCCAATGCACCTAAGGGCTGAGTCAAAGACCAGTTTGAATCTGATAACTATGCTTAAAAATCTGGCAATTGAATTTTTCAGGACCCTCTTAATAGGCAAAGATATCCTATCACCGATACCAAAATGAGATGTACAATGGTAAATTTTTGTCCAGACAATTGATCAATAATAAGGCAAAAAGGCAAGAGAGTAGGAAAACCGCTCTCCATAAACATAATCTAGTCTATGCTCTGGAAATCTAGAAAGGCTCCTTTAATTTGTTCTGAAGACAACCCATAAGCATGGTGTGATAAATCTTGGGCAGACACATATGGATTATTCTAATATGGGCTTTATGAATTAGGCAGTTGCTCAATCAGCATTGTGGTCAAAGAGAGGATTAGGAACCAATTTGAAAGAGCATATTTTTACCAGAAAACTAAACACTGTAAAGAAAATATACTTTTCAAAAGAATAAGTTACAAACTTTACCGATAATATTAATTATGATTTGTTGAACTGACAAGTACTTTAACTGAATTATCAATAACATCTCTATGCATTACTCTGCTGTAACAAGAAGCTACAAATTATTAAATAAAAACTTACCACAATAATAAGTGGTCAAAATGCGTGCATCAGGTGCATAAGATCGTATGTCACTCGACATGCTACGAATCAATTCATACTGATCCGAGTTCAGAGGCTGAAAATTGTAAAAGAAAAGTTAAATCATTATAAACGAATAGCTAATGGCATAGCTTGACTAAGGCACTCAGATATATGTAATGCAACTTCAATGGAGAAAATCAGCTGATAATAAGAGGACAAGAGTGCTCAAAAGAGACTTGTTACTAGTCAAATAAGAAGACGAGCAAAATGACACACCATTTAACTATAACAGGATCATGGCTTATATTTTATTCACATCAAGAATTATATGATAAAGAAAATTTACTGAACTAATAGAACACTGTAAAACATAATGGTACCTCATCCCATAAGTAAAAGTAAGCTTTTCGCCAATGAGGCTTTGACTTTAAGATTTCAACATCCTTATGCGAAGAATCTCTTGCCTCATTGCTACTGTTACATTATTAAAACAATGACAATTTGTTAAAACAAAAAGGACACAGTATTAGTTCTACATAGTACACATACAGAAGCTTCTGGCATACCATGAAAGAATGGGAGCATAAGGTACAGCATATGCAGCTAATCTTGGATCTGAATAATATTCTTCAGATCTTGGATGATCAGCTAAAGAAATATAAGAAAAAACTCAGTGGTGATGCAATATCAAAACGCATTCTTTATTTAATTGTTTCTAGATCTTGACAAATGAAGTGCCATATATTTGAAAAGCATATAACAATATAACAGAGATGGCATACCAGGCCAAGGACAAGTGTAAGCTAAAATTCTCATGCTGTCACCCCATCTGCAGAAGTATGGACTTATCCTGTACTGAAGAAGCCATTTGAAGTGACGATCTAACGCATCATACCATCCCTCGCTCCCATGTTCCAGAGCAAAGCGGTCCTCGATCACAGTTTCAGATATCTGATTTGTAGTCAAATATTCTAAAATAATATTCCATTTATCGTCAAAGACACAACTTACACTCTTTAATTACAAAAACCATTCTGATTCTGGAATTATGTCATGAAAAAGATTCACCATCCAGATATTTAATAGTCAACCATTGTAAATTTAAATAACAAAACAAATACGAACATTTGGACAACTCTCTATCAGCAAAACTTCAGGATCAGCCACATGAGACATTCCTAGCAATTTTTCTACCAAAGCTTCTTTAGTCTTCCTCTCCCTCTTACAGCATCTCTCATTGAAAACTAATTGTATCTGGATAAACTTTACTAGACATATTCAAACCATTTAAACAATTTGATCCACTCACCATCTCCCTTTGATATCAAAATAATTTCTTATCCTATATTCCTTTGTCAAAACATATACACAAATGGGAAATATCAGGTAATACAATAGAAAAAATATAAAAACTAAAAGTATATAAAACAAGCAAATTTTTTTGTATTTTGTTTGCCTTGATTAAAGTAAAAAAATCCATTTAAATTAAAAAAACAAAATAATTTGCACTCATAAACGTGGATAAAGTGGCTAATAAGATGACACGATATAGGAATTAGAAAATGCATTGCAAACATTCATCAATACTAGTACAGTACAGAGTTCTAGGGTGAATCGAGCAAATTAGTGTATCTACAGTACAATAAACATTTCCACCAAGACTGCTTGTTTCAATTCAATGTTACACAATAAAGAAAGGATAAGCAAACAAAAATATTTAAAAAAATCACATGCATAACTAGGTGGAAATGAACTAATTACAACAGTAAGGTTGCTTCTTGGCAACCTAGGTGGAAATTTAAGATCATGTACATTGACCCCCTTCCCGCATCCCACAATGGTGGAAGTTTTATTAATGAGCTATCAAATGAAAATATCATACGCAACACTTACAACCAAGAAAAACTAGTATTCCAAGGATACACCAAATACAGCTGGAAGAGAAGGTGTTAATGGAAGAGTAAAATCCCAAACTGTGACATTAAATTTCATATTGACTGAAATGTTTGTGAATGCATCTTCATCCATCATGTCACATGATCCATTATCTTTGTAGAACTCCTGGAATACCGGCCATAGAAGAAGTCTCTTCAAAGATGATGTAGCTGATTTCAATCTTTCTGCCTATTGTAACAAAGATATCATAAAAAATTACAAAATGATATCCATATTCAGTATTGCAGAAATAATTTTAATATCAGAAACCTACTACTTCATCCAGTGGTTTTCCATCAACAGGTTCAACCATTTCAAGGCAGCTTTTAAGTTCCCTATATAGATTGTACTTCTCAGCTTTAGATAGCACCTGTGCTGACATTCTGCAATTGAGAAGAAAAAGTAGTATAATAATTCTTTAAAAAGTCTGATGACAACTGAGACAACATATTATTAATTGCTGCAAATGAAAGAAATAGTTGTTTGTCATTCAAAAGCCACATGTCACCAAATAATTTCACTAAGTAGCATAAACATGAATTGTATAGGGTATGTTCTAACTCTGCATTTGCCTTCAAAGCAGTGATAAGAATCTGCCCTTCATAATGACCAGGTGGTTGTCCAGCAGGAACATCAACTGAGACCCAGATGGATGTCGTTTCTCTGAAACAAAGAATGACTATATTATGATGGAAAGGAATCACTGGAAGAAATACATTTCACCTGGGTCATGATTGTAGAAAACCAGATCAGGATATTTATATGAAACAATACCCAGGAAGTAGGTTTATTTGAGCGATTGGTAGATCAAGAGGTACAAGAGCATCAGGCACACCTAGGATGGGCACCACATGCCGCATGGTCAAGGATTGGCCAACTACCAACCTGCAAACAATTGTATCAGCAGTGTTGTAAAAATAAGCTCGAAAGAAGACCAAAGACTTGAGATATAGAAAATGCAACAAAAAGACGAGTAAAGCCTAACCTATCACCAGAAGCAGAGCAGAGATCAGTGCACTGAATCTGCACAGTGCCTGCGATCCCTGAACTGGCCCATGAAAGTTTGGGGCGTAAAGCAATCTGAACACTTTCTCTTTCATTTCTTGCCGCCAAAAGAGAAACCTTTTATCCAAAAACACACAGAGGATCTGCTTATAAATTTTTTGGAGGTAATAAAACAAAAAAACACCATATATGTAACACTTCAAAAAAAAGGGGAAAAAAACATAACCTTGTATCAGGGGAAAAATCAGCTTGATGTTGCAAGTTAATTTTTAGTTTCAACAGCCTTACATCATATTAACTTTCATCATAATTCTACAAGGACAAAATGGAAGTAAATAAGTCTAACTCAATTTGAGTAGATTGAAGCTTTATTTTAGTTTGCTTTGCAACAATCAAGTGGTTGAATTAATTACATTTGAGTCAAATATATAGCTTCATTTTATTGCTATATAAAACCACTTGAAGCTCCTTAAGTTTACCTAGAAGGATAAAAAATTCTATAGAAAAATCGGACAATTGACACTAGTAAAAGATGCTTGTCTTTTCTCAAAAAAAGAACCTATTCCTGATCAACTAAAGGTTTATTAAATTTATTGATGGATCAGGCATCCAATTGCTAGCAAGTGGAATCACATGACATTAGCTTTTGCCACATACATTGCACATCAGCTATATTTGAATCCTATTAAACCAAAAATTATATATAAGGAAGAACATACTATAGGATTATACCAGTGATTTCAATATGTGCTCGGGCGAGGCGAGACGAGGCCCGAGTGCCTCGCTTCATTTCCAGGCGGCGCGCTTCAAAGAGGCATCACCTGGGTGCTTGCCCGAGCCCAGGCGCCGAGTGCCCGGGTTAAACCAGACGACCGAACCAACGTTTTAGGTTTGGTTTGGTCTCCGGTGCTTTAGTTGGTTTGGTGCTTTAGTTGGTTTAATCGAACCAACTAAAGCACCGATATCAGCCTTCCTCTCACGACTTCCCAATCCTAACCCTGCTCGTCGCTACCGCTCCCGCTGTCGATGCCATTGTCACTGCTCACTGCTCCCACTGCTCATTGCTACCGTTGCTCATTACTACCGCTGCCACTGCTCACTGCTACCGCTACCACTATCGTTGCTCCCGCTCCCGCTGCTCGCTGCTACCGCTACCGCTGCTACTGTCGTCGCTCGCCACTCGCCTCTCCCGCTCCCGCTCCCACTCTTGCTACCGTTGCTCGCTGCTATCTCTTCTCACATCGACTCGATAGTATACTATTAACAGTATATTAACAGTATACTGTTAACTATATACTAGTAACAATATTTTTATATTTATTAGATTAATAATATATTATTTTGATTTTAATACTGCTAATTTTTATTTATTTGAAATTATTATTATTATTTTGAATTTTGAGATTTTTTATTTATGTGATATTATGATTTTGTAAGATTTTTTAATTTAATATCATTTTTTTATTTAAATAATTATATTATTAATTATATTATATATTTTTATATTTTAGCGCCTCGAGCATTTTTGGACCTTAGCGCCTAGCGCTTTTTAAATCACTAGATTATACCTAAAACATCCTATATAAAGGAAAAGAATTGAGAGCTTCCTAATGGTTGGTGACACAGTTTGAAATGCAAACCAGGTCTCCCATTTCATGTATAGATGTTCCATAAAGAAATAAAGCATTTTCAGATTGCCACAGCAATCTGTTCCTTAATCATTTTTTCTATTCAATTAGCAGTATTCTTCTAATATGTGCTTCAGGTACAATGAAGTCTTTCCTACATGTTACTATTCTTCTAATAGTACAAGGATTTTGATAATGCATCAAAAGGGAAATCAAGACTTGAACAACTTTAATAGCATTGGACAAAGGAAGTATTGAGTAAGAGATCTTATTCATAAGAAATTATGGTGAAAGGAAATATTCACTAATCACTAAGACAGTTCCAAATGCACATGCCTGCTGGTTTCACCTCATGCTCAAATGATTGCACCCCTTTCCCTTAAGCAATCAGGAGAAGGAACAGCCCGATGTCCATAAGAAGAATAAGCAACACCAGTTGCACCAAAACCATCCTATCACATAATGCATGCAGGTGTCATCTCATAGAATCACGTTTTATTACTTTGTCCACTTGAGGATTAAGAAAATTAGTCATAATTAGCAAAACCATAAATGATTTATAAACAGAGTGAAGAGCAGATAAGCAAAATTAATGTGTGTTTCCCACCCCACTCACATCATTACACAAGATCGAGGCTAGTTAATGGACAATGTGGGAATGTTATACATACTTCCATTTCCAATTTCTCTGATAAGACTTGCAATTTTGAGAATGCAAGATTACATTATTGCTAATGTATGAAGATCAAAGATAAACAAGAATGAAAGTATACATACGAAAATTCGCTAAAACCTACATCAAATGCACGTTTGCAGACCAAAAGAACATTCGCCATACCCTACAGCAATACCTACATGGCATCAATAGAGATCTAGCACTCTTCACCAAAATTCAGACTGAATAATGCAGAGATTTGATATGCACACCTAGGCACACATATACGCAATAACTATCACGTTATACCTGTAACCTTCAACATAAATTTGAGAAAAATAACACTTGTTAATGAATAACTTACATGATCAAAAGGCCGAGGCATTTCTTGCTGGCCAACGTTTGCGGTGCTTGGCATGCACCACACATGCAACAACTCAGCTGATGGAATCTGTGTCGGATCAATTACATTTACACCTTTGCATAAGTTGGAACTTTCAGTTCCAACATCTGCCCACCCATACCCAGTCCCTCCTCCAGCAATCCCTTCAACAGGGGGAATGATGAAATTTGCTGGATTTACTCCTAAGTATTTGAAGAAAGGAAAAAAGAAAAGTTCACTCCTGATTATAATATAGATGACTGTGTTAAATTTATCAAATAAGAGAAAATTTTAGAGCAAGAAAAGAGGTCCATGGTCGACTCCGCATTCCAGAACTTGCTCCATAACCCTATTTTTCATCATCATTTCAAATACTATCATGTCTTGTATGAAAAGCAGTTTCCAGGTCCTTACCGAATTCCATTAGCATTGTTGCATTCATGCATCTAAGTCATTTATCTTTGATGCCAAAATAAAACCATCAAGTTTAAAGATATATTACCAGCAAAAGGGAGATCAACCTATAGGCAGTTCCTTAATGGCATAATTATAAATATGGAAAAATTTTACATTAGCTGAGTACACCAATATGTAACAAAAATGATACACAATGTCCACTAGGGTGATCACATGTGCTTTATTTGTGGAGAGAAATGCATGTAAGCAACCACATTGACATCCTCTGATGACACACGATGTCCGCTAGGGTGAATAAAATACTGCAAGCTGACATCAAGATGAAATCTTTTCATGGTTTTTCTCGAATATGTGTGCTTCATCTTCATTATTTAGGATGTAAATTTTGCCACAACAACTTTCGATTGAATGATGAGTTGAGACTTGTAACTGAGGAATGAGCCAAGATGTGATCACAGAAAACCCTTCATAACTTTTCAGGCAAAAAAGCCAAATGAAATTAAGAAAAATTAAGGAGACAATAATAGAAAGGGATGATCTAGCTCGAAAGAAAAAGCTTTACTTAGGAGTTCACTTTAATAAAATGATCAAGGAGACTTATGTCAAGAGAAGGCTGCTTCTGTAAGAGGCATGGACCATAATGTGCATCAGAGACGAAGAGAAATTTGTGGTTGGGAAGGACTCATGCTGCATGGAGAAAACAAAATTGTAGAAGTTCAATTGCAAAAATGCTAATGCTGGAAAAATATATACCTCTTCAGTCTAATTGGTGGGCATGGAGAAGAAAATCAACGAAATCCTAGAACATTGAAATTAGCTATCCGCCAATCAAGAAACACAATTTGGTCAACATCTGTTTCCAATCGGCATACATCGAGGAGTCCATGATGTAAAACCCAATAGCAAAGATGGGCATCACAGAAAAGGACGGGAAATTTGTGACATGGGAAGGATATATGTTGCCAAGACAAAAGATTGCGAACGTTCAATTACAAAAGCACTAGCTTCAAAAAGCTGGGCATGGTGAAGAAAGTCCACGAAACCCTAGAAAGATAAATTTAGCTAGCCAGCGATCAACATACTCGAGTTAACTTTCCATCAGCATCCAATCGAGCATTCCAACGAGCGAAACCCACTTATGCCAAAACTAAGACGGATATAATGTTCATGGAAACCATTCCAGAGATCCCAACAACCCTATTTTATAAGACAAGAACCCTAACTCCCATGCAGTTCCGGCTTCGACAACGATCACCTCGAGCACCAAAATTCCACGCAGATGCTAACTCCAACAGATTACGAAGGCATCAAAAAGAGAAAGAGACGATCGATAACAACGAGTGACCATTCGAATTGATCGGAACACAGCAACACAGCATATCATCCAGAGACAAAAAAGAGATTGGTATGAAACCCCGGGGCCGAAGAGGAGAGGAACCCTCGAGCGTACCGGAGCTGTCCATGTTCGGGATTCAACCGTCGATTGCTGTGAGTGGAGATGGCGCCGAGTCGGTTCACAGTTCGTAGGCCGCATCTCCGATTATTGCTTATGTGGGACGATGTGATCGAGGTAAAATGCTCCGCGGAACACTTCTGCTCTTCGTAGTCTATGGACGACGACGTGGGTTCGAGCGTGACGTGGACATCGTCTGCCATGCGGTTCCGTTTTAATGGCGGATCCGGGTTAACGGGTGGAGCGAACTTTGGGCATATCACATAGTGATATGACAATATTTACTATCCACGTGGAAGCTTAAACTTTCGTTGTACCGATAACCATCACACACTCGGTTCACGTCGGTATGGCTACCTGTAGAAATATATTAATATTTTTTAATATATATTTGGAGAAGGAAGTTTAAGCAAATGTATAATTGTGCAATCCTTTGGGTGCTTAATAAATAATAGATAAAAGTTATATTTAATTTTAAATTAAAATAACTTAAAAGCAACAAAATATTCATAGTTTTATTCGAAAATTTTGAACAAAGTTTTCGAATAAAAGTGAATGTATTTCCATACACCTAATAACAAAAAAATAAATATATAAATTTTAATAATTTTATTTTTTATTTTTATTTTAAAATTATAAAGTGAACATAACATCCCTAAAAATAATCATTTATTTGATTATTGATAGGGGTAAATTGATCCTTTATCATTTTTTTTTATTTGATCGATCTGAATTGGAATTGAAATTGAAATTGAAATAGAAGGAATCGGAATTGACCCAAAATCGAGAGTTCTAATTCTAATTTTATGTAGTTGGAATCTTCTTTTTTTTTTTAATTTGATCGATATAAATTGAAATTGAAAGAATCGGAATTGACCCGAAATCGACAGTTCTAATTCCAATTTTATGTAATTGGAACCAAAAATAGAATTGTATATGCGCGATTTCCATTTCAATCCGGCTTGACTTTGATTCAAATTGAACTATGACCATATCTATTAAGTATATACATATTTTTATTTATAGAATGTCTTTCATATTCTAAATCGTGAATGCAAAGGAAGAAGCCAAAAAGAAAGAAATTAAATAAAAAAAGAGAATAAATGTCTAAAGGAAGAAAATAATAGAAGCGACCCTCGAAATTACTTGTGCCGGTAGCAGCCGATGATCAAAACGATTGATTGGGCATAGTAGAACACTAGACCAGTAGAAGAAGCAGATCCTCACATATAAAAAGTCTCTACCGATGGTCACGTCATTCAAGGAACATGTATAGCGTTTGGGTTCCTGATATTTATTTCTACCCATTATGAGAGCTTGATTTAGGGTCAATTATTTTAGGTGAATTTTGAAACAATATTGAAGAAACTAGAAATTGATGTATTTGCCTTGGATCCGAATGGATTTAGTCTATTATTATTAAAATTGATAAGTATTTTAAGATTATATATTTAGTTTATTATTATTAAAATTGATAAGTATTTTAAGATTCTTCAAATTAATTATTTAAAATGATAAAAAAATCCTAATATGAAAAGAAGTACTTGTGAGGGTTTTTTTTTTTTGGAGAAGATGAGATAAATGTATAAATTCTTGAAGAATTGTATAAAACAACATATAAAGAGATTATGTTTGAACGAGAATAAATGAAAGAGTCTTGTAATTAATATCATATGATGAAGATTAATTTGATTTTCTCTATAGATATTGGTAAGAGTTATCAAACCATCTTAAATCTTACATTCACATTTTGGTATTTTTTTATTATTAATCTTTGGATATTCTTTTGATTTTTGAGTTCTTCTCTTTTTCTCAACAAATATTAATCTATATCATATTTCTTTGTTATTTTATTGATACTAATTTTTTTAAATCTCCTAAGTGCCAACGAAATATATACCAACATAAGCTCGAACAATATTTTTATTGTATGTTGTAGTTGTTTGTGGCCTTATTATTTGAAACTATTTTTCTTCTATTGAACAATTTTGAGGGATTAAGAGCCTTATTTGTATTGGTGGGACAAAAGAATGTTGAGATAATTGTATAGAATTACTAGAAAAGATAAAAAATAATTTTATTTATGAATAATTATGTTTCATTTTAATAGTAAATAAAATAAAAAAAATTATGTAAGATAGCATAAAGATATGATGAAGAGACCATAAATGTAATTGTCAAAGTGCGTGAAACGATTACTATTAATGATATGAAAAGATATAGAAAATTTTTAAAAAAAATTAATAAAAATTATAAATAAAAATTTAAATATTTTTAATTTAACTAAACATATAATATTTGATTGATCTCAATAACCCAACCTACAAATTGTTACTAAAATTAAACTTAGTCAACTTGATAGAGCAGTCTCAACATATAGTGAAGAGAAAATAAAGTATTTTCTTGACATTTCCTCTGCACATAGACATATGATCCAAAGCTGGAGTCTTAGAACATAAAAATACTCAATGGTGATGGTCTGGCTGTCGCTTTCGTGCGACCTAAGATTAGCAAGCACTCTAAGAGTGGTGTGTTTTTGACCTGTTATATGGATCGAAGAGTTATATTGTGTCCACTAAATACTATAATATTCTAATAGAGTTAATTATATATTAGGATTAAGATATATTTTAGTTTATATAGTTTTAGTCACTATTATGATTCACTCATATCTAAAATAACATACATATTTTTAAAAACGTAATATATAAATCTCTCCCGTCAAGTATAAGTTAACGGACGTTAAAGTCTGCTTAAATAAAACATTAACTCATAATAAATTATTAATATAATAATATAAAATTTAAATTTTAAAAATAGTTAAGATTCATTTTAGCCTATGTGGATTTTACCATAGACCACGTAAGCCCTTATGGTTTACTCATGTCTAAAATAACCTCTACATCTAAAAAAACGTAACATATAAGCTCCTCCCATCAAGTCTAACTTAATTGACATTAGAGTTTACTTACATAGTATCATAACTCATAATAAATCATTAGTATAATTATAAGTATAATTTAAATTTAAAAAAGGATCAAGATCCATCTTATCGAGGAAGAGGAAGAGGAAGTGGCAGAGGCCATAACGATGAACGAAGGCAGAGAGATAGAGGTAGGAGAGGCCAGAGGCAAAAGTGAAGAAGAACTAGACTACCATATCATAGGTGTGGTGGGTGAGGGCACAAGAGAGGACAAAGTGGGAGGTGGTAGGGATGAAAACGCCTAGGAGGAGGAAGAGGGACTAGGAGACCATTGCATGCATAGTATTTGACTAGTCGATGCACATCCACTTAAGGCAGGATCGGAAGCTCTTGAGCTCATCGTTAGCGAATGTATGACACCCTACTAGGCAATAGTGACTCGGTGCTACTGTTGGTGGTCACTTCAACGACGATGTCTCCTCCCACCATTGATGATGATCTTAATTTTTTTTAAACTTAAATTACATGTGTTATTGTATTAATGGTTTAGTATGAGTCAATCGTTGAATCTCGGATTTTGATGATGAAATCAATTGATAAATTATTGATCTAATCCATATGTTGAGATCAGTATTACAAGTTTAACTACGATAATGAATAAAGCATAAAGCAGATGTTAGGTCAGAGTCAAAGATCAAACGATACGTCAAAGATTCGGTTGATGTGCTAGAAGCTCACAGAGAGTTCATCGGGAGTTCACCGAGAGTTCATCGGGAGCTCGCCGAGAGTTCGTCGAGAGTTCGCCGAGTGTTCAATGAGAGTTTGCCAAAAGCTCACAGAGAGTTCATTAGGGGTTCACCGAGAGTTCATCGGGAGTTCACCAAGAGTTCGTCGGGTGTTCGCCAAAAGTGTGCCGAGAGTTCACCGGAAGTTCGTCGAGACTTCACCAGAATAACAATTGATATACCAGACAAAGATTGCTTAGTTAATGCCTCAATTATTATAATTAGAACTTAGATTGAGTTAAGATTGGAAGGTAATCCCACTAACTCAATTAGGGGCTAAATGGGCCCGATTTAGGGCTAAGTTGGGTCGAATGGAAGGCCCACTCTACCACTTGGAGCCTTGCCAAGCGGTGGAACCGCCTAGGGTGGGCAGTGGAATCGCTTGAGGCTTAGCCTCTCAAGTGGTATGGGTAGTGGTACTACCCATATTGGATAGTGGTACCATCGACAGTTAATGCTGCCAAGCAGTGGTACCTGTTAGGATCGGAGCGGCACTAAGAGGGGGGTGAATTAGTGCAGCGGATTAAAACTTGTAAGTTTAATAACGAATTCGTAAATACGAGGAGATTTCGTTTTGATAGTAACTTGAGTAGATGAAAACCGAAAGCTAGAAGTAGTGTAAATGTCAATTTCAGGAAAGTAAGAACTCACACATTCAAGGAACACACTAATTTAAAGTGGTTCGGTCAAAATGACCTACATCTACTTGCGACGCCTTCTTCGATGAGGCTCCCAACTTCCACTAACAAATCACTTTGAAGGAGAAGGACAAATACCCCTCTTATAACCGTTTACAAGTGGTTCACACTCTTACAAATTTTCAACGAGAAAGGAGGTGAACACTCAAGCAATTGAAAACAAGACTTGCTAAAGACTTTGCTAAGGCTTTTATCTCAATCTATTGTTTCTCAAAAGTTGTATTCTCTGCTGAGAATTGAGGGGTATTTATAGGCCCCAAGAGGATTCAAATTTGGGCTCTAAATTTTGAATTCTCTTGGGTTTCCGAGGCTAGCAGTGCTATCGCCTATCGGTGGCGATGCCACCACCTGTCAATGTCATACTGACTGGTGACTGGCAGTGCCACTGCCTGTCGGTGGCGGTGCTACCGCCTATCAATTTCCACATTGACAATGTTCTGGTGGTGCCACCATCGGAACTCTCGGGTTCTGGGTGGTGCCACCGCCCGAACTCTCGGGTGCTGGGCGGTGCCACCGCCCCGTCCGGTGGTACCACCGCTTGATACTTCAGGCTCTGGGCGGTGCCACCACTTGAACTATTTCAGCTCACTGGTTGGGCTCCAAACTTGGCCTAAACCAGTCCTAACTTGGGCCCAATTAGCCCCTAACCGGGTTGTAGGATTAACCCTTACTCTTAACCCTAATTACATGCAAAATACACAATTAAAAATATAGTCCTAAGTAAGTTTTTAACCGACAACGTCGAGTTTCCTTCCGGCAAGCTTTTCGGCGATCTTCCAGCGGACTTCCGATACATCCTCGGATTTCTTCCGGCGGACTCCCAACAGGCTCCCGATTTTGTGGCAAGTTCAGCAAGTAGCTGAGCCTTCTCGATGATCTCCGTGAACCTCCGACGATCTCTTCGGCGGACTTTTGAAAACTCCGACAAGTCCCCGATTTCTTCTCGGTTGGCTCCGACAACATCTCCAACGAATCTTCGGACTCTCAAACACCCATCAAACTTGACTTCAGTATCCTTGCTTTATGTTTTCAGGCTATCGTAGTTAATCCTACACACTTAACTCAATAATATGGATTAGATCAATTAACCCATCAATTGATTTCATCATCAAAATTCGAGATTCAATAATCTCCCCCTTTTTGATGATGACAACCAATTGATGACGGAGTTAAACATAACTCCCCCTATTTATATGCCATATTATGAAAAAAATAAAAAACACTTGAATTCAATCTTTTGAATTCAAGCCTAAACCGATAAGTTTTATCCGTTGAACTTATCATTATTCTCTTTAAGCATGAGCAAATACGAAACTTCGTATTTCTCATCATTTCAAGCTATGAAAATCATTTTTAAGTCAAATGATCACTTCGATAAGAGATAAGAATTTTCTAACATGAATTGCATGATATAAATGTAAGACATGATTTCATATGATCAATCAATCTTGCGGTATTCTCAAAGAATTTTGCGATGCATATAAGACATTTACATTACACAAGCGTTTTGCATTTCATATAAGTCATGCTATTAATGCATATAAGACATTTTCATTTTTGCAATTTATATAAGTCAAGTCATCCCAAGTCATCTTTTTATCTTTTGCTCATTCTTCTCCCCCTTTGTCATCAACAAAAAGGAGATGAGAATTTAAGCGGAGAATTTGTGATCATAAAATCATTAGAAAAGAAATCCAGCCTTAAGATCGATTATACAAAATTCAGCATCCATCCAAATTCATCTCATAACACAAATCAGCATTCATCCAGAATTCATTAAAAAAATTCACCTTTCACAATCAGCATTCATCCAGAATTCATTAAAAAAAATTCAACTTTCATTCAAAATTCATCTGATTAAGAAGCATGGCTGTCATACAAAACTTTAACTTGGCATTAAGAGTAATCATACAAGGATCACATAAGAAGGGATATCGATTAATCCTTAGGAGGAAATCCATAGTTCTTATACATGACATCTATTTTTTGATTCATTTGTCGCAGTTCTTTCAAAATTTTGATTTGCTGAATTTGAATTTGCTCTTGCTGTGATTTGAGTTGGTCTTGTTGTGATTTGATCTGATGCAATTATGCCATTATGAGTTCTTCAGAAGATAAAGTAGAAGCTAAAGGTGCTGCACTAAAGGGACTAGGAGGAGGAGATTCATTTCCCCTAAAAATTAGTGTTTCGGGGTGTTCTACTGGTGGGGGAATTGGACCAGTCCTTCTAGGTTGCCTAACCCATATATCATTGCTAAGTGTGCACCTAAGTCTTTTCAGTAGATTCTTATTGATGGTGTTAAAATGATCAACTTGAATTATTTCTTCATCAGGCGAGACACAAATATCATGAGCAAGTATTAATCGAGTAATTAACCCCCCATATGGTAACATAGTGTCTTTAGCTATTATATTCTGCATGTGTTGCCGGATTAAGTATCCAAAGCAATTATTTTGTCTGATTATAATCCAGTACATGGTGCTTAGCTCTATTTGACTCATTTCATCAAGATGAAATTGCTTGGGAAGTAGTATGCTAGTCATGATGTGATGAAGAATTTTAGAGTTAAAGGGTAGTAGGTGCTCGCAACTCTTGGGTATCATGCTTGGGTTCAGATTTTCAAAGATAGTTTCTAAGGCTTTGGAGTAAGTTGCTCCGATCACATTGACATCCCATTTATTTCTAAAGTAACAACTACTATCCTTTTCAGTAATTCCAATTAGTTCACAAATAGTACTATCAAAGATTCTAATCTGTGTTCCTAAAAGGTAAGTACTCAGGCTTTCGTTGTCCACACATAAGTTTGTATAAAATAGCCTAACTAACCTAGGATAAATTGGTTCGGAGAGGTAAGGCATCTAAATGTGCAAACCACCTAATGGGTTCTAAGTTTCATAGTTCATTTAGATCAACGTGTTTACCCTTATGTATAGTTCTTGTTTCAAAATTTGGAAATCTAAGTGCTACTTCTTTGGATCTTAAAAGATTTTGGTCATATGAATCTCCTTCAACCCTTTTCCCTTTTGATCTTGTTGATCTATTAGGAGCCATTATCTAGACAAGATGATGGATCAAGAATATGAAACTGTGAAGAGTAAGCAAAATAATGAGAAGAGGAAGGAAAGATTTCATATTTTACCTTATGGAGAATTTCTTGAAAGACGAAGAGCTTGAACCAACAAGAATCCCTCTCCTAGGCTTCTAAAGGTTGAAATGAGGGTTAGAGAGGTTGTGGGAGAGCTTGAACCAATTTCTCATGGGTTGGGGGCGGTTCCACCGCCGGTCCTAACCCCTCTTCTTATAAAAGGGATCTCGGGTGGTGCCACTGCCAATCCGAGCGGTGCCACCGCCTGGCGACCGAGTGCTCAGGTAGTGCTACTGTTGGTTCTGGTGGTGCCACCGTTGGCATGCTACGGAAGAGAAAAAAAAATTCTTTCTTCCCCCTTTTTTATTTTTCAGAGGTGTTTGGCTCAAGATAGGATAGGATCTTGGGTTGTACTTTAATATGTCATTTGGAATCGAAAGAGAAGGAGGAAATCAAATCCACGAAAGAACGGAAAGATGATGAAATTTTTTTCAAAAAATACATTCAAACAAGCTTATTCTTAGGGACAATTTAATATGCCTAGTTCCCTTCTAATGAATTCAAATTGGCCTTCATTTAAGGCTTTTGTAAAATTATCTGGTAGTTAATGCTTTGTGTCAATAAACTCTAGAACGACATTGTTGTTAAGGACATGATCGCGTATGAAATGATACCTAACGTCAATATACTTAGTTCTAGAGTGCTGAATTGGATTTTTGGTAAGACATATGACACTTGTATTATCACATTTTATGCGAATATTTTTCAAGTGAATTCCATAGTCTTTTAATGTATTCTTCATCCAAATAACTTATGCACAGCATGCACTTACAGTAATGTATTCGGCTTCCGTTGTAGATAGTGCAACTGAATTTTGTTTCTTGAAAGTCCAAGAAACAAGTGCATGTCCTAAAAATTAGCATGTTTTAAAAGTCCAAGAAACAAGTGCATGTCCTAAAAATTAGCATGTTCCAGATGTACTTTTTCGATCTATCCTACATCCGCCAAAATCAACATCTACATAAGCTATTAAATCAAATTTATCGGATTTTGGATACCTCAATCCTAAATTTGGAGTTTCTTTAAGATATCTAAATATTCTTTTAACACTCTTAAGATGAGATAATTTAGGATTAGATTGAAACCTAGTGCAAAGTCCTACACTAAACATGATATTCGGTCTAGTCGTAGTGAGGTAGAGTAGACTACCTATCATTCCCCTATACGTTTTCTGATCGAAATTTTCACTATTTTCATCCATATCTAACTTAGTCGAAGTACTCATAGGAGTGTTTATTGCTTTTGAACCATCCATGTTAAATCGTTTTAACAATTCTAATATATATTTAGATTGGTTAAGAAATATACCATCACTAAGTTGTTTGATTTGCAATCCTAAAAAGAAAGTTAATTCACTCATTAAACTCATTTCAAATTCATGACTCATACACTTGGCAAATGATTCACATAGTAATTCATCCGAAGAACCAAAAATAATATCGTCAACATAAATTTGTACAATAAGAAAATTATTTTCGAAGTGTTTGATAAACAATGTAGTATCAACCTTACTTTTGGTAAAATTATTTGAAATAAGAAAGGAACTAAGCCTTTCATACCAAGCTCTAGGGGCTTGTTTCAAGCCATAGAGAGCCTTAGTCAATTTGAATACATGATTAGGAAGAAGAGAAATTTCAAATCCGGGAGGTTGTTCGACATACATATCCTTCTTCAGAAATAAAACCATTCAAAAAGGTACTTTTGACATTCATTTGAAATAGTTTAAAATCATTATTACTAGCATAGGTAAGGAGCATCCTAATGGCTTCTAATCTTGCCACAGGAGTGAAGATTTCTTCGTAGTCGATACCTTCTTCTTAGTTGAAACCTTTAGCCACTAGTCTAGCCTTGTTTCTAACCATGATACCACATTCGTCTTGCTTGTTTCTAAAGACCCATTTAGTACCAATGACTAAATGGTCACTAGGTCTAGGAACAAGCTTCCATACCTCATTCCTCTCAAATTGGTTCAATTCCTCTTGCATTGCAATAACCCATGAATCATCTTTTAGGGCCTCGTCAATGCATTTAGGTTCAAATTGAGAAAGGAAAGCGGCGTTAGCACAAAAATTCTTGAAGGAGGAATGAGTTTGAACCTCTTTTGATGTATCTCCTATAATTAGCTCCTTTGGATGAGCTTCTATATACTTTCATTCCTTGGGTAAGGAAATTTCAGAAGAAGATGCATTCAAGTTGCTATTTTGAGGAGGGGGTTCACTTAAATCCAAATTATCAAAACCAAGATCATCATCAAAATTATTTTTCTTTAACTCAAAAATTTCATTAAAAACTACATGAATAGACTCTTCTATAACTAAGGTTCTTTTGTTAAAAACACGAAAAACTTTAGAAACGGAAGAGTAACCAAGAAAGATACCTTCATCGGATTTAGCATCAAATTTTCCTAAGGCATCCTTTTCATTCAAAATAAAGTATTTGCAACCAAAAACTTTAAAATAAGAAACATTTGGTTTTTTGTTATTCCATAATTCATAGGGAGTTTTTGATAGAGATGATCTTATTAGAACCCTATTCATGATATAGCAAGCCGTATTCACGGCTTCGGCCTAAAAATACTTGGGTAGACTATGTTCATTCAATATAGTTCTTGCCATTTCTTGTAGGTTTCTATTTTTTCTTTCAACTACTCCATTTTGTTGAGGATTTCTTGGAGTGGAGAAGTGATTATATCCATTAACTTCACAAAATGTTTGGAAGTCATAGTTTTGAAATTCGCCACCGTGATCACTCCGAATTGATGAAATCATGAAGCCTTTTTCGTTTTGAGTGAGTTTACAAAATTTAGAGAAACATTTGAAATAATCACTTTTGTGAGCCAAGAAATAGGTCCAAGTGTATCTAGTATAGTCATCTACAATTACAAAAGCATATTTGCTTTCTCCTAGACTTGTCATGTCAATTGATCCAAATAAGTCCAAATGGATTAATTGTAATGGTCTAGTAGTGCTAATTTGATTTTTTGATTTGAAACTAGTTTTTATTTGTTTACCTAGTTGACACGCATCACATACTTTGTCCTTAACAAACTTCATATTGGGAATCCCTCGTACTAATTCTCTAGATGAGATTTTAGATATTAGTTTCATACTTGCATGGCCTAATCTCCTATGCCAAAGCCAAGCATCATCATTTAAAGCGAAGAAGCACATTTCATTACTTAGTTCATCAAGGTTGATGGTGTAGATATTATTTTGTTTCAAAGTAATCATTGACAAGTTATTGTTTTGTTTTTCAATAATGCACGCATTAGATTCAAATCTAATGATATAACCTTTATCGCATAATTGACTAATACTTAAGAGATTATGTTTTAATCCATCAACTAGTAATACATTATTAATTGAAAAACATGATTTGTTACCTATGGTTCTCTTGCCAATGATTTTGCCTTTGTTGTTGTCTCCGAAGGTGACATACCCTTCTTCTTTGCTAGTGAGCATAGAGAAATAAGATGAATCTCCAGTCATGTGTCTTGAGCATTCACTATCAAGATACCATCTCTTGCTCCTAGCTTGTAGGTTTATCTACAAAAGAGGATGGTTTTTAGGTACCCATTTGATTTTGGGTGCCTCAAAAATTGATCTACCAATTTTGTTATTCATCATTGAAGTATTAATAGTTCCTTTAGGAACCCATATCAACTTATGTAAACTAATTTTCCTAAATAGACATTTGTAAGCAACATGTCCAGATTTACAACAAAAGTTACATTTCAAACAAGGTGAAACGTGTAATGTGGTTCCTTTAATGAAAGTGGTAGGATTTTGGTGAGATCCTCTCACAAAACCAATTCCACTTTTATTTGCGACGTAACCCTTGTTTGCAAGGATCATGTCCAATCCCTTGCTATAGACCTTAAACTTGTTTAAGGTCCCTTTAAGTAGTAAATTTTTATTTTTTATTGCTTTTAAGTATTCGCACTTGGAGCATGGAGGAGTTTTAAGACTATCAAGCTTATTTTGAAGTAAAACATGTTCTTTCTTTAAAAGATTAAACTTCTTACTAATAGTTCTACACTCATCAAATAATTCATGAAAAGCGATAGAAAGTTCATCAAAAGATAAATCTTCATTAATTAAATCACATACCTCTTCTCCTAAAGCCATTAGCGCAAAGTTTGCCTCCTCTTTGTTGCTAGCTTCTTCGCTTTCTGAATCACTTGAATCGTCCTAAGTCGCCTTTAAAGCTTTCTTCTTCTTTGGTTGCTTCTTCTTGGCTTGGGGGCATTCATTTTTGAAGTGCCCTGGTTTCTTGCATTTGTAGCATATTACTTGGTTATTTTTATGTTCTAAGTTTGTTTTTGGTGTTATTTTTAAATTTGTTCTTTCTTATAAATTTTTAAAATTTTTGAGTTAAAAGTGCAATGTCATCGTCACTGTCGTCATCACTTGATGTTCCTTTCAAGTGGTCTTCTTGTGATGTAAGCGCCATATCCTTCCTGTTCTTTGGAAGAGGGTTCTCGAGCTCTTCATGAGCATGGCATGCCATTTCGTAGATCATTAGAGACCCAATAAGTTCTTCAAGAGGAAATGTTTTAAGGTCCTTGGCCTCTTGAATGGCCATAACTTTTGGATCCTAACTTTTTGGGAGGGATCTTAAGATTTTAGTTACTAGTTCAAAGTTAGAAAAATCTTTACTAAGAGCTTTGAGTCCATTGATGACATTCGTGAAACGGGTGTACATGTCTCCGATGGACTCACTTGGTTTCATTCGGAAAAGTTCGTAAGAGTACACAAGAATGTTGATTTTGGACTCTTTCACTCGGCTAGTGCCTTCATGAGTGACCTCAAGAGTTCTCCAAATATCAAAAGCCGAATCACAAATTGAAACGCGATTAAATTCATTTTTATCTAGTGCACAGAACAAGGCATTCATAGCCTTTGTGTTTAAAGCAAAAACCTTCTTTTCCGATTCATCACATTCGCTAATCGGAAGAGAAGATTTTTGAAATCCATTTTTGACAATAGTCCAAAGCTCGAAATCCATGGAAATGAGAAAGATCCTCATACGAGTCTTCTAATACGTGTAATCTGACCCATTAAACATAGGTGGACGTGTAATGGAATGACCCTCATGCATGCCGGAGTAAGCCATCTCTCTTAGGTATTAAACCAAATATGAGAGTGAGCCTTGCTTTGATACCAATTGTTAGGATCGGAGCGGCACTAAGAGGGGGGGGGGTGAATTAGTACAATGGATTAAAACTTGTAAGTTTAATAACGAATTCGTAAATACGAGGAGATTTCGTTTTGATAGTAACTTGAGTAGATGAAAATCGAAAGCTAGTAGTAGTGTAAATGACAATTTCAGGAAAGTAAGAACTCACACATTCAAGGAACACACCAATTTAAAGTGGTTCAATCAAAATGACCTACATCCACTTGTGAAGCCTTCTTCAATGAGGCTCCCAACTTTCACTAACAAATCACTTTGAAGGGGAAGGAAAAATACCCCTCTTACAACCTTTTACAAGTAGTTCACACTCTTACAAATTTTAACGAGAAAGGAGGTGAACACTCAAGCAATTGAAAACAAGACTTGCTAAAGACTTTGCTAAGGCTTTATCTCAATCTATTGCTTCTCAAAAGTTGTATTCTCTACTGAGAATTGAGGGGTATTTATAGGCCCCAAGAGGATTCAGAATTTGGGCTCTAAATTTTGAATTCTCTTGGGTTTCCGAGGCTGGGCGGTGCAATCGCTTGTCGTGGCAGTGCCACCGCCTATCATGTTATATTGACCGGTGACAGGCGTGGTGGCGGTGCTATCGCCTATCAATTTCCACATTGACAGTGTTCTGGCGGTGCCACCGCCGGAACTCTCGGGTGTTGGGCAGTGCCACCGCCCTGTCCGGCGGTACCACCGCCTGATACTTTAGGCTCTGGGCGGTGCCATCGCCTGAACTATTTCAGCTCACTGGTTAGGCTCCAAACTTGGCCCAAACCAGTCCTAACTTGGGCCCAATTAGCCCCTAACCGGGTTGTAGGATTAACCCTTAATCTTAACCCTAATTACATACAAACTACACAATTAAAAACATAGTCCTAAGCAAGTTTTTAATCGACAACGTCGAGTTTTCTTCCGGCGATCTTCCGGTGGACTTCCGATACATCCTCGGATTTCTTCCAGCGGACTATTGATTTTGTGGCGAGTTCAGTGAGTAACCGAGCCTTCTCGGTGATCTCCGTGAACCTCCGACGATCTCTTCGGCGGACTTCCGAAAACTTCGACAAGTCCTTGATTTCTTCTTAGTTGGCTCCGGCAGCTTCTCCGATGAATATTCGGACTCTCAAACACCCATCAAACTTGACTTTAGTATCTTTGCTTTATGTTTTCAGGCTATTGTAGTTAATCCTGCACACTTAACTCAATATGGATTAGATCAATTAACCCATCAATTGATTTCATCATCAAAATTCGAGATTCAACAGTACCACCCTGTCAAGCGATGGTACTACCAGAGCCTAGTCTCGGAGGCTCTATCAAACGATAGTACCGTTAGACTGTGTGGTGGTACTGCTCAGTGTCAGAATGCTAGGTGGTGCTACCACCAGCACCCTAGAAATCCAAGACGAGATACTTTTTAGCTCCAATTTTGGAACCTTTCGGGCCTATAAATACCCCACTCCTTTTTGCATGAAAGGGGTAACAAAAAGAGTGGAAAAGTATGAAAAAATCTTTAAGTATTGGGGTGTAAAAGTGTTGTAATAGTGCTAAGGGTCCTCCTCTTCTTTCTTCAGCTTTGTAATCATTAGAGAAGAGGTATGAGGCTTGTAAGGGTTGTTACTTAAACTCGTGAAAAGAAGAAAGCTTTGTAAGAAGGTGGTTGGTTTTCGCCTATTGAAAGAAGACCATTAGTGGACATCGGTGACCTTGATGGAGGAGGAATTAGAAGTGGACATAGCTCATAATGACCGAATTGTTGAATATTGGATTTTGATGATGAAACCAATTGATAGTGTTTATCTGATATGCGCTTTGAGTGATGCAGGAAGCTTCGATCAGGGAGAGATAATTAAAAGTAGGAAGAATTATGTTGGGCCAAAGAGAAACATGTTAGAAAATTGGACGTCAAGTTGAATGATCGGTCGACGTATCAGCAAAAGGCTTCGAGCCATGGGTTCGGGCATCGAGCCAAGAAGAGAGGAAATTACGTGAAGGAAATCGGAGTTGCGAAGGTTAACTGGCTGATTAGGCAATAAGTTGCAAGAGAGGATGATGCATCAAAGAATCAAACGAAGTATCGATGAACCAATGACATGTCGGACAATATTTGATTCAAGCTTTGTAATAATTGTCTAGATCAAAGTAGGTTTTAAGTGTACAAGATTAACTACGATAGCAATCAAGGCATAAAGCAAAATGAAGTTCCAAAGTCAAGAACAAGATTTCATTGGGAGTTCGAGAGTTAATTGGAAGTTCAGATATTCTGTCACGGACTTAGCTGGAATTGCCTAAGTCGTGAGGTACCTTTGCGGCCAAGACACAAACTTAGCTTGAGTTGCCTAAGTCGCGAAGCACCTTTATGCTAACTTCTCGGACTTCACTGGGATTCCCTAACTTAGGAGGCACCCTTGCAACATATGCGTCTGCAAAGGGTCTGCCTAGTTGCAACCTCGTATAGGTCCCAAAGAACCTGTAAAATAGAAAGTTGATTAGATTGAAAATAAGCGACGGACAAGGCACGACGTCTCGTAAAGAGAGAAGCTTTACAAGCAATTCAACAAGCACCTTATGTGCATAAGAGAAAAGAGAGGAAGGAGAAAAATAAGGACTTTAGAAGGTAGAATGAATAGTTGCAAGTCCACAAACAACTGCTCACCGGGTGCCGGGCGCGAAGGCAAGTTCCCGTCAAGTTAACATGTGAACTTATGAAGAGTTTTTCAACACCCGATAATATACCGAAGCCCCATCCAGCCCTATACCACTCGGGGGGTTCCAGGGTGCTAAGATAGCTGATGTTTTGAACACTGCGGTGAGCTGTAGAAAACAGCCCACGACACATAAAAACGAAGCCATTTTAGGGATTTTTGGCCCGATGCGGTGAGCGGGCACTATGTGCTGCAACCTGTTTGAATATGTATTTTTACAAGCAAAACAACAAAACCAAGGCAAAATAGGTTGCCATATCTTCGTTGAATGAAGTTGTTGCGAGTGTGCGATGACCGTTTGTGACATTCTCCCCCACTTAAACTGTCGATATCTTCATCAACACTTGTTAGCAGTTGTTGATGATTATTTCTTCATGTCATAGGGTGTCTTCGAGCTCCCAACTGGCTTCAGTTCAGGGAAGCTTTCGCCACTTCACCAAGTACTCAGTTTGCTCAGCTCCATTGGATAGCTTTATCTTGTGATCTGCTAGAATGGTTTCAATTTGCTTCTCGTAGGAGGCTTTGGTGGGAGGTGGCCTAGATGGAATACTTCGAGAAGCATCTAGTGGATCTAAGTGGTAGGCTTTTAAGTTGCTGGCATGAAAAACATTATGAATTTTGAGCCACGCCGGCAGCTGCAACTTGTAGGAGATGTTGCCCACCCTACTGATAATTAGGAAGGGCCTTTCATACTCACGCACCAATCTTTTGCATACTTTATTCCTAAATAATTGGAGTGATGTTGGTTGGAGCTTCACCAACACCAAATTGCCGACTTTGAACTTCTGCGATCACCTTCCCAAGTTGGCCCACTTCATCTTTTAGGCCGCCTTCTCCAAGTAAGCCCATGCAATATCTGCATTTTGGTGCCATTCTTTTGCAAAGTGATATGCTAACGGACTACTCCCAATATACTCGATAGCCAAGGTGTGAGGAGTCGACGATTGTTGTCCTGTAATGATCTAAGGGGCTCTTGTTGAACGTAGAGATCCACTACAAGTTATAGGAGAATTGGGCTATGTCCAACAGCTTTACCTAATCTCGTTGGTTGGCACTCATGTAGTGCCGAATGTATTGCTCAAGGAGTGAGTTTATCCTTTCATTTTGGCTATCTATATGGGGGTGGAGGCTCGTGGAGAAGTATAACTTAGACCCCAACAATTTGAATAGCTTGATCCAAAATCGTCCCAGGAACTGAGCGTCTCGATCATTGATGATATTGTGCGGGACTCCCTAATATTTCACCACATTCTTCATCACTAGCTTGGCCACCTCCTCTACTGAACAGTGTAGGGGTGCAGCAATGAAAGTTGCATACTTTGAAAATCGATCGACCACCATGAGTTTTGATTCGAGTTCCCTTGCTACTAGTAAGTTTGATATGAAGTTTAAAGACATGCTATCCCATGGCCTTTTTGGTATGGGCAACGACTCCAAAAGTCCCACCGGCTTCTGTTGCTCTACCTTGTCTTATCGACAGGTGAGGCATATTCGAACATATTCCTCCATATTAGTCTCTATCTTCAGCCAGTAGAAGGCCCTCTCCACGAGAGCCAAGGTTTTGTGAATACTTAGATGTCTAGCCTAAAGGGAATCGTGACACTCTCTTAAGAGCTCATGCCTCAAATTGTCCACTCGAGGGACATAAATCCTATTCCCTTTTATGTAAACGAGTCCCTCCTAAATCCAAAATCATTGTGTCTTGCCTTCTTTGATGAGTTACATTAGGGTTACTACTTGGGGATCACTATATAATCCATCCCTTATCCTAGAAAGGAAGTTGGAGTGCAATTGACTTGCTTGGCCTCTGCCCTTTAATTTTACAACATTCACTCACTCCACTTTCTGACTAAATGCATCGGCCATAACATTTGCATTTCCGAGTTTGTACTCCATTGCCATATCAAACTCAGCTAGGAAGTCCTGCCATCGTGCTTGCTTTGGGGAGAGTTTTTTCTGAGTTTGGAAATAGCTCAAAGTGATTTCTGTCCTCAGCATAAATCATAATCCAAGAAGGTAGTGCCGCCAAACTTGTAGACAGTGGACTACTACTGTCATCTCCTTCTTGTGCACTAGATACCGTCGCTTAGTCTCGTTGAGCTTGCGGCTCTCGTAGGCCACTGAATGACCCTCCTACATGAGTACTTCTCTAATAGCAGAGTCTAAAGCATCTGTATGGACTTCGAAGGGCTCCCCATAGTCTGGCAATTTGAGCATCAGTTCTTCCAAAATAGCAGCCTTCAGATCTTCGAATGTAGCTTCACATTTGTCAGACCACCTCCAAGGCTGTTCCTTCTTCATCAACTCTGTCAATGGAGTTGCACGCTTCGAATACCCCACTATGAAGCATCGATAGTAGTTGATGAAACCAAGGAAGGATCTCAGCTCTAGCACCTTCTTTAGAGTTCACCATTCCGCAATAGCTTGCATCTTCGATTTGTCTATCCGAATGGAGCCATCACCGATTCGATGCCCTAAGAATAAGATCTCTGTTTGAGCAAAGTTGCACTTCTCCCTTTTCACGAACAAAGTGTTCTCCTTGAGAACATTGAAAATTGTCTGAAGGTGCTTGACATGCTCCTCAAGCGTTTGGCTGTAGATGATGATATCATCCAAGTAAATGACCATGAGCTTATCTAAATACTCTTTGAATAGTTGGTTCATAAGAGTGCAGAATGTGGCCAGAGCATTGCTTAAGCCAAAAGGCATCACCAAGAACTCAAACGCTCCATACCTGGTTACGTAGGTAGTCTTCACTTCATCGCCTTTAGCAATACGCACCCACCAGTACCTCGACCGGAGGTCTAGTTTTGAGAAAAACTTGGCTTTCCCCAATTGGTTGAATAAGTCCGCGATGAGTGGGATGAGATACTTGTTCTTCACTGTCACTTTATTGAAGGTTCGATAATCAACACATAGTCGGAGGCTCCCATCTTATTTCTTTTAGAAGAGAACTAGAGCTCCGAATGGTGCTTTAGAACTGCGGATGAGACCCCCACTTAGTAGTTCACCTAACTGCTTTCTGAGCTCTGCCAACTCTGGAGGGACCATGCGGTAGGGTGGTCTCACTAGAGGCTTCACTCCTGGCTCTAGCTCGATGTGATGATCCATGCCTCTGCGTGGCGACAGAGTATTCGACAACTCGGGTGACATAACATTTGTGAACTCCTTCAGAACGTTCGCCACCATAGTAGGTTCATGAATAGCCTATTGGGAAATCTTGGGGGCAACATCACATGCACAGTAGAAGAACAGAAAACAAAATCTCCAATTTCCCAAAGATTTGTTCGTCATCGTGCGAAGATTGATGTGCAAAAATCCACAAAATAGAAAACTACATATACTAAAGGTTGTGTTACTTAGGGAGGTCAAGCACCCTCTTTTCAGCGGTGATCCACACAGCAGGACTGCGATGACACTCCTCAAAACTCCAGACCTGCTTTGAGGTGGAGAGGGGGAGGAGAATAGGAGAGGCAAGCAAAAAGGCTCTAGCCTACGAACCACTAATTCTCTCTTATTTATAGAGGTCCTCTATCAACTTAACCATAATGGATCCTCCCCTATTGGGTATTGGATATCCATCCAACTACCCAAGCTTATTAGATTAGTGAATCTCTATCCAATAATCTCTTATGGGTGCTTATTGGATCTCATACATAGGATCCAATAATTCAGGAGCTTATTGGATATCAATAAGATAGGGGCTCCAGCGGATATCTCATATTTGAACCTCTACTCATTGCAATGCTTACCATATGTGTGTGACCCTCTAGGTTCAATATCGAGCTGACCGTGAGTCATACCTATCAGAACTCCTTCTGGCACAGTGAATTATTATCTCCATAATAATTCACTCGACTTATCGATTGCGGACGTACTAGGCCACTATGTCATAGCCCCTAGACGATACAGAGGAATCCAATCCATTAGACCTATTTGTCCTAAGTTACCATGTGCCTATAGTCCCTCATCCATCTAATATCCCAAAGACCCTATACTAGGCATGGTGCTATCAGACCCATACGATTTCTACTCGAGTCTCGCTCTAATTGGATTCTCCCGAAGAACTCTTTCTCTCTCAATTTGAATGACCCTGGCCAGGGATTTGTCTGACCAAGAACACATAAGATATTCCTCTCATGACACTGAGAGTAGATGATCCTCTATCGACACTCCATAGCCCTCGTAAGATTGACTACCACTCCTGATGATCGGTTGTGCTAGATTTGGGACATCCAAACCTATATGTCCGGTATCAAAATGTGGAGCACTCATATAGGACATCCTTGGTGTCTCAAGTATAAGGACCAGATACACTACTAGGACCGCAAAATTATTGTTTGACAATAAGGCATCATCAACCATCCAACATTCTATATGCGAATCAATCAGTGAACTCATTCTCCAATGAGCACCTGTATTGTATCCCTAGTGTCTCCATATGAGCAGCTATGAGACCAGCTGCATCCATCATATGGACGGGTATACAACACACCAGCCTGTCCGGTTATCTCGATGTCCCTCTCAAGTAACCTATGATCGGGATTATTTAGAACTTGTGTTTAAAGGCGAATCGGTCTCATTATTGTGATATCATCACGATCCGATTCCCATTGCACATATCCAAGGACATCACAATATATGCATATATGTAACAAGCAATAAAAAGTGATAAATGCCAAAATATAATAAGCAAAAAGATTACGTGTCAAGTCACACATGCCATTACTCACGTGATTGGCTTGTAGAGCACATATGACTAGCATAGCCTCCTCATCGAGTGACTCTAGCTTCATAGTAGCCACGAATATTAATTCATCTTTTTGTACCCTTTTCTTCAGTTGTAATGTCGATATCTATTGGGGTTCCCTGGTTCCTCTCCGAGAGATGGGAACCACACAGGGGTCATCATCTCCTATCATACAAAGGGATTTTAGGAATGGCATTGGCACCAACTTCACCGCGTGCATAAACTCCATTCCAAGAATCACTTGGAAGTCGTCTAATGGCACCGCCATTATGTTCGTGCTCCCGCTCCACATTCCAATCTTGATGAGAACACCCTTTACTAACCCAAAGATTCATTTGGCCTCCGAGTTAACTGCCTTCATTCGACTTGGGTTCTTCTCCAAGATTAGCCCAAGTCACTTTGCTTCTCAATCGATAATAAAGTTATGGGTAGCACCTGTGTCCACCATAGCATGGGTCATTTGGCCATTGAGCTTAATGTCTATGTATATTAGCTCGCTACTTCCTGCTTTTTGTAGCCTTGCCTTCATGTTCTCCCCCACTTGACCATGCATAGCATTTAACAAACGCATTGCTCCCATCCGGGGTCCTTGTGATTCCTCATCGTCACTAATGGATTCTGAACTACTCAAACTAAGAGCAACAAGCTTGCCCTTGTCTGATCTAAGGGGATAGATAGAAGCTATTAAAGCATTGAGTGCCTGTTTCTATGGGTACTCTCTCACCATGTGCAGCCCTCTGCACAAGAAGCATCTGTCAGGTTTTAGGGTATTACCTTTTGAGCTTGGCCCTTTATGGGAACTCTTCTTCCTTTGTTCGCCCTTGGGCTCTTCCCCTCGAGAATATTTTGGAGGGCGATTGCCTAAAAATTACTTCCTTTTATTAGGATCAAGAGCGACACTAAGAGGGGGGGTGAATTAGTGCAGCGAAAAACTTTCACTATTTTAAAAAACTTGTTTCGATTAAAACCGATTCCGATGAGAATGGTTTCGATTCAATCCGTTTCGAAAAGAATTTGAACTTGAAAGTTTTCATGAAAGTGCAAGAGAAGACTAAGGTGATTTGCTGTAATGTAAATTGCACAAATAAAAAGCGTCGATTTTGTAAAGTCTTTGTACGATTAAAGCCGATCTCGAAAGGTGTTTACGTGAAAGCGTATGTAGACGTAGTTAAAACACAGTAAGGAGGAGAGGCAGTTTGCTATAAAAAAAAGTTGCTTAAAGTAAATACAAACCGAGTTTTAGAGTGGTTCGATCAATATGACCTATATCCACTTTCAGATTCCTCCTCCGATGAGGTCATCGGCGTCCACTAAAGGCCTTCCTTCAATAGGCGAAGGCCAACCACCTTTTACAGCTTTTCTCCTTTTGCCGGGTTTAGGAGACATCCCTTACAAGTCTCACTCCTCTTTCTTGTATGGTTACAAGGCTAAGAGATTAAGGAGGAGAATTCTTCACTTTTACAACACTTTAAGGCTCAAGAACTCAAGATTATGCCAATAGGTTTCGTGCCCTTTTATGCAAAAAAGGGTGGGTTGTTTATAGGCCTCAATGACTTTAAAAAATGGAGCCAAAAAGGGTCTTATCTCGGATTTTCGGGGTACTGGCGGTACTATCGCCATTACTGGGCGATACTACTGCCTAACAGAAGTCGAAGACCGAGCTCTAGCGGTACCACCGCCTGACAAGGGCGGTACCACCGTTGGCAGCAATAACTGCGAGCGGTACCACCGCCCAGATATCCTGGGGCATTGCTTTCCAAGTAGTGCCACTGCTGGCCCTAGTAGTGCCATCGCCAGCCATCTTTTCAGCAACCTGGTTGGGCCTTGAATCCGGCCCAAACTAGCCCAACTAAAGGCCCAATTGGCCCCTAATTAAGTTAGTGGGATTACCTCCCAATCCTAACTTAATTTACTCTATAACTACGATAACTAAGACATGATTATAGTGCATCGTGTTTCGGTTCGTCAATTACCCTTCTGGTGAGCTTCCGGCGTACTTCCGACGAACATCCGACGAACTCTCAGCAATGTCCCGACGGACTCCCAGCAAGCTCCTGGACTTTACGACGATCTTCTTGGCGAGTTCCGACGAACGTCCGAAGTTCCGGCGAACTCTCAAACTCCCAACGTGATCTCGATCTTGACTCTGGCACAACACCTGCTTTACATCTTACTGGAATCGTGGTTAATCCTGTACACATATCTTAGCAAAGGATTAGATTAATTTTACTAATTGACTTCATCATCAAAATCCGAGATTCAACAATCTCCCCCTTTTTGATGATGACAACCAATTGGTGAAGGAGTTAATCATAACTCCCCCTATCTACATGTCGTATTTTGAGAAAACATAAACTTGAATTCACAACCATGAATTCAAGCTTTGATCAAAATTTGTGCATCAAGTTATCAAGATATTAAATGCACAATCACTTCATGCATAATAAAATATTTCGTCATAGCTTTTTATTTGCATGAAATATCATCATTAATACTTACTACAATCAAAGGTTGATAATATTAAAAATTCGATACACAATTTGAATTAAGCGCATATTGCTACATTATAGTGTGATAAAAAAAATTTCAGCATCATAAAAATACCATATTTAAAGAGATCATATTAGTAATGCTTAATATCATAACTTCATGCAAATTATAAGATTACAACACTAATGTAAACATAAGAATACAAAATCAAGATAGGCACAAGATTACAACATCAAAGTACGCAAGAGGGATCCTCGCAAGAGGGATCCTTCTCCCCCTTTGTCATCAACAAAAAGTCATCCACAAAAGTTATTCAGGTGGTGGAAAGTTATAGTGTCTAAACAAGACATTTAGTTGCTGATGAATCTACTGCAACTCAGTTAAAATATGATCTTGGCGTTGTTCAAGTCGATCTTGACGTTGTTCAAATCGATCCATACGAGTCCTAATATCGTTAATAGATGAGGGAGGTGGATGCTCTTCTGGAGATGTTGCCTTAAAGGGATTAGGTGGAGGAGATTGATTACCCCTAAAGATTGGTCTTTCCGGTTCTGGTTTGGGTGGCGGGAGATCAGTTCTTCTAGGCAGTCTAACTCATATTCCATTTCTAAACATACACCTCAACCGTCGAAGTATGTTTTTATTTATGACACTAAATCTGTCTAGTTTGATAACCTCTTCGTCAAGTGGGATTGGATAGCTATGTCATAAGCATGAATTAATCTAGTGATTAGGCTACCATATGGAAGAATTATTTTCTTTTTTGATATTTCAATCATATTTTGTTGGATTAGGTAACCAAAACAGTTGTTGTGTCCTTTTATAATCCAATACATGGTACCTAATTCTATTTGACTTATCTTATCATGATGATATTGTTTAGGGAGAATGATACTTATCAAAATATGATGAAGCATTTTAGTGCTAAATGGTAGTAAATGTTCATAGCTTTTTAGAATAATAGATAAGTTAGGATTACCTAAAATAGTTCCTAAGGCATCAACATAAGTGGTTCCAACTAGTTTTTCATCCCATTATCCTCTAAAATAACAACCATTTTCCTTCACTACAATTCCTATGAGGTTATAAATCAACTCATCCGTAATAGGTATATGATGTCCTAAAAGATAGGTTGATACCCTTTCATTTTCATCTCTATGTAGATTTGGTAAGACCCTAAGGTCTTATCGTAAAATAAAGAAGAGAAATGGATGATCACTTCGAGGGGATTGGCCTCCTTGATCACTTCGAGGGGATCGACCTCCTAAGGTTTGTCAAAAGACTGAATAGTATTTTTCATAGATAACCGAAAAGAAGTAGTTATAACCCTATTTATAGAGTTCCACCTAAAGTCCACCAAGATTTAGACTCTAATAATAAATAAATATTAAATAAACCTCTACCTGACTCTAATTGAACCAAACAGACTCAATAAACAGCTGAACTAAATACACTCAATAAACATTATTCAAAAGCTCAGAAAAAGGTTCATAACAATTCCGCCTCCTTCAATTTAGCTTTGTCCTCAAGGCTGAGCAGCATCAAATTTTGGAAACTTCTCCTTTAGCATGCTGTAGGACTCCCAAGTGGCATCTTCTATTGGTAAGTTGGCTCAACGCACCAGCACTTCAGTTATAGGATGTCTGCAGTACATTACAACTTGTCGATCAAGTATGGCTTCTGGTTGAACTTGAACTTCCCTAGTAGTAGAAGTGTCCAGCAAATGGCGCTGCACTATCGCATCTTCACCCAACTTCCTCTTAAGGCATGAAACATGAAAGATAGCGTAAGCGATAGGTCGACCTTCCTGCATTAATACAACCCCTATTCCAACTCCAGAAGCATCATATTCAATCACAAACAACTTATTAAAATCTGGTAGAGCAAGCACTGGTGTAGTGACGTCTGAATGCATGAGTTGCCTCTTCTGACCATCTGAATGCATCATTCTTCAGAAGTGATGTCAAGGGGGCACTGATTTTGCTATAATTCTTCACAAACTTTCTATAATAGCCCATTAGTCCCAAGAACCCCCTTAAAGTTTTGATTGACTTTGGAATTGGCCAATCTGTCATCACTTGGATTTTTGAAGGATCAACTACAACACCTTTTTGAGATATGATATGGCCGAGGTACTCAACCTCAGATTGCCCAAAATTGCACTTGGATTTCTTGACAAAAAGACCATGCTCACGAAGAATATTAAAGATAATTCGTAAGTGTAATAAATGACTTACTAGGGAAGGATTGTATATTAAAATATCATCAAAGAAAACTAGAGCAAACTTATGGAGATAAGCCCGAAATATATCATTCATTAAACTCTGGAAGGTAGATGGTGCATTGGTTAACCCAAAAGGCATTACTAGAAACTTATAATGGCTATTATGTGTCTTGAATCTAGTTTTTTGAACATCACTTTTGTTGAATCTCAGATTTTGATGATGAAGTCAATTGATGGGTTAATTAATCTAATCCATATTATTGAGTTAAGTATGCAGGATTAACTACGATAGCTTGAAGACATAAAGCAAGTCTACCGGAGTCAAATTTGATGGGTGTTCCAAAGTCCGTCAAAAGTCCGAAGAATCGTTGGAAGTACTGCTGGAACCAACCGAGAAGGAATCGGGGACTTGCCGAAGTTTTAGGAAGTCCGCCGGAGAGATCGTAGGAGGTTCATAGAGATCACCAAGAATGTTTGGCTACTTGCCAAAGACTCGTTGAACTCGCCACAAGACCGAGAGCCTGTTGGGAGTCCACTAGAAGAAATCTGAGGGTGTATCGGAAGTCCGCCAGAAGTTTGCCAGAAAGCTCACCGGAAGGAAACTTGACGTTGCCGGTTGAAAACCTACTTAGGATTATGCCTTAATTTCATAGTTTGCATGTAATTAGGGTTAGGATTAAGAGTTAATCCTATAACCTGGTTAGGGGCCAACTAGGCCCAAATATGAACTGGTCTGGGCCAAATTTGGAGCCCAACCAATGACTCATAAGGTCGGGCGGTGGCATGACCCAGAACCCGAAAGATCGGGCGGTGGCACCGCCCAGCACCCGGAAGGTTGGGCGGTGGCACCGCCTAGAACCCGAGAGGTCTGATGGTGGCACTGCCAGAACACTGTCAATATGAAAAATCGATAGGCGGTGGCACCGCCAGTACATGGTCAATGTGACATTGACAAGCGGTAGCACCGTCAGCTTTGGGAACCCGAAAGTAATTCAAATTTGGAACCTAAATTTGAATCCTCATGGGGTCTATAAATACCCCTCAATTCTCAGTAGAGATTACACACCTTTTTGAGAAGTTAGAAATTGAGAAAAAACTTTAGCAAAGTCTTGTTTTCAATAGCTTAAGTGTTCACCTCCCTCTTTCTCTTTGAAAAATCTGTAAGAGTGTGAACCACTTGTAAAAAGGTTGTAAGAGGGGTATTTGGTCCTTCCCCTTTAAAGTGATTTGCTAGTGAAAGTTGGGAGCCTCATCGAAGAAGGCTTCGCAAGTAGATGTAGGTCATTTGACCGAACCACTTTAAATTGTGGTGTTCCTTGAATGTGTGAGTGTTTAACTTTCTAAAACATTTATTTACTTAGCAGCAAACTTTTGGTTTTCATCTCGCTATTCTTAACTTCCTTTACTCGAGCTATCTTTACTAAGTCATTCTTCGTCGAATCGAAATCTCTACACATTTACGAAATCGATTTCAAACTTACGAGTTTTAATTCGCTGCACTAATTCACCCCCCCCTCTTAGTGCCGCTCCGATCCTAACATCTTTCATGTACTCTGAGTTGATGATAACTCGATCGTAAGTCCAATTTAGTGAAGACCTAAGTTCCTCCCAATTCGGCCAATAGTTCATCCACTACTGGAATAGGATATTTATCTTTCACTGTAATGTTGTTGAGTGCTAGATAGTCGACACACATCCTCCATGAGCCATCCTTCTTTTTGACCAATAAGACTGGAGGGGAATATTGGCTAACACTAGCTCGTATAATACCTGTTTTAAGCATTTCTGTGACAATCCTCTCTATCTCTGCCTTTTGGAAATGTGGTTATCTATAGGGCCAGACGTTGGTTGGTGCCTTCTCGGGTAATAGTGAGATTTGATGATCATAACATCTAAGAGGTGGAAGTCTGTGTGGCTCTACAAATATATCGACAAACTTTGTTAGCAATGATTCAATATTTTCAATCGGGATGTTCATTGTCATTTCCATTTCAATGTTCTACAATTGCACCAAGAATCTGGTGTGTGTCTTCCGGAGGATCCGCTCCATCTGATGGCTAGTGATAGTTGTAACCTTACCTCCGCGTCTTCCTTTGAGAGTCACTTGCTTTCCATGAATAAAGAACTTCATAATTAGTTTAGAAAAATTTCAAGAGACATCACCTAGGGTTGATAGCCATTCAATTCTGAGCACCACTTCATAGTGTTCCAAGGGTAATAAAAAGAAATCCACAAGTAATTCTTGGCATTGCAAAGTCAGTTTTATCTTTGAGCACTTGCTGTCACAGGTTAAAATTCGTCCATCGGCGACCTTGACTTCAAATTTGTCACAACATTCGATGTGGTAAGCTAATCGGGCTATAACTTTCCGATCTATAAAATTATTAGTGCTACCCGTATCAATCAAAATAGTAACAGGCTAGTGTTTTAGAGTTCTCCCAATTTTCATAGTTTGTGGATTATAGTAGCCAGCTAATGCATGCACTGTATGTGTGATGGCTTCAACATCTTCGTCAGTTTCCACATCTTCATGATCGGAATCCGACACTTCTGCTTTTGGTTCCTCCTTGATCGGTTCAATCATCAAAAGTCTTCCTTGTTTGCATTGGTGCTCCTTATTCCACTTTTCATTGCAATGCCAGCACAAACCCATCACTAACCTTTCTTTGAATTCTTCTAGGGTTAGTCTGCGAGTGTTATGATTTCGACAAGGAGTAGATGAGGTGGGTTGCTTGCTAATCACCTATTTATTGGCACCACTGTTTCGAGGATATTCCACACTGATTTTTTCCTCATGTAGGTGTGCAAATGAAATCGCAGCCATCATTGTATAGGGTTGACGAGCCTTAACCTCACATCGGATTTCTGGAATAAGCACTTCAATAACTATACCCAGAAGTTATCATTGTGACCAATTTCTAGCTTGGTTTGACAATCTTTCAAACCTACTCTAATATTCCAACAATGACAAGTGTGCAAGATTAACTATGACAACAGTAAGACATAAAGCAAGTGTTGTACCAGAGTCAAGATTAAGATCTCGTTGGGAGTTCAAGAGTTCACTAGAAGTCTGGACATTCGTCGAAGGTTCTACCAGAACCAATCGAGAAGTCTAGGAGCTTGCCAAAGAAGTGTTAGGATCGGAGCGGCACTAAGAGGGGGGGGTGAATTAGTGCAGCGGATTAAAACTAGTAGGTTTGAAACTGATTCCGTAAAATGCGAGGATATTTTGATCAATAGTAACTAGCGTAAAGTGAAGAACAAAAACTTGCTTCTATGTAGATAATGATTGCAGAAAAATAACAACTCACACATTCAAGGAACACGCAGATTTAAAGTGGTTCGGTCAAATTGACCTACATCCACTTGCGAAGCCTTCTTCGATGAGGCCCCCAACTTCCACTAGCAAATCACTTTGAAGGGGAAGGACAAACACCCCTCTTACAACCTTTACAAGTGGTTCACACTCTTACAGAATTTCAGCAAGAAAGAAAGGGAGGTGAACACTCAAGCAATTTGAAAGTAAGACTTGCTAAGGCTTTGCTAAGACCCTTTTTTTACTCTATTGCTTCTCAAAGAGTTGTAATCTCAGCTGAGAATAGAGGGGTATTTATAGGCCTCAAGAGGATTCAAATTTGGGCTCCAAAATTTGAATTCTCTTCGGTTCCCGAAACTAGTGGTGCCACCGCCTGTCAGTGGCGGTGCCACTGCCTGTCAGTTTTGACACTAACAGTGTACTGGGCGGTGCCACCGCCCAGTCCAGTGGTGCCACCGCTTGGCTCTCGGGTGCTGGGCGGTGCCACCGCCCAGTAGGGCGGTTCCACCGCCCAATATTATTGGTTACTGGTTGGGCTTTAAGTCCGGCCCACACCAGGTTTCATTTGGGCCCAATTGGCCCCTAATCAAGATATAGGATTATTTCTTAATCCTAACCTTAATTACATGCAAACTACGTAACTAAAAAATATAATCCTAAGCAAGTTTTTAACCGGCGAACTTCAAGTCTTGTTCCGGCAAGCTTTCCAGCGATCTTCCGACGGACTTCCGATATGCCCTTGGATTTCTTCCGACGGACTCCCAGTTGGCTCCCGATCTTGTGGTGAAATCAACGAGTAGCCGAGCCTTCTCGGTGATCTCTGCGAACCTCCGATGATCTCTTCGGTGGACTTCCAAAAACTCCGACAAGTCCCCGATTTCTTCTCGATTGGTTCCGGCAGCATCTCCGACGAATCTTCAGACTCTCAAACACCCATCGAACTTGATTCCGGTAGACTCGCTTTATGTCTTCAAGCTTTCGTAGTTAATCCTGCATACTTATCTCAACATATGGATTAGATAAAACATGACAATTGACTTCATCATCAAAATCCGAGATTCAACAATCTCCCCCTTTTTGATGATGACAATCAATTGATAATGGAGTTAACATTAACTCCCCCTATCTATATGCCATACTTGAGATAAGTCATTCTTGAATTCAAAGCCTTTGAATTCAAGAGACATATTGATAAGTCAAACCTTATCAATACTCCCATCATGATTCCCTATCATGATATATCTTTCTGAAAATGATGTCAAGACTTGACAACCATTTTCAAGTTTTATATTTCAAACGTGAATGATAGTGATCATTGCTAGATATCAACATATAATTCAAACATTTCATAGTGAAAATATGGCAATCATAGCATAGCAATTATCAATGACTTGACAACCATTTTCAAGTTTTATATTTCAAACGTGAATGATAGTGATCATTGCTAGATATCAACATATAATGCAAACATTTCATAGTAAAAATATGGCAATCATAGCATAGCAATTATCAATTTACCATATTTCTCCCCCTTTGTCATCAACAAAAAGGAGAGCGTCTTTAAGCGTATAATTTGTGATTGTTAAGGCAAAGGAATTCAATATCATCTTTCATTCAAAATACATCACAAAAGAAGGTTCAACATCATTCAAAATACATTGCAAAAGAAGGTTCAACATGTCATTCAAGGAAAGAAGATGAAAAAGATCGCATGTCAATATAAAAGATACATCGATTAATCTTTAGGAGGAAATGCATAGTGCTGATACAGGACATCTATTTTTTGATTCATTTGCCATAGTTCCTGCAAAATTTCAAATTGCTGAGTTTGAATCTGCTCTTGCTATGTTTTGAGTTGGTCTTATTGTGATTTGATATGATACAATTATGCCAAAATGAGTTCTTCAGAGGAGGAAGCCGGAGCTGAAGGTGCTGCGCCAAAGGGACTAGGAGGAGGAGATTCATTTCCCCTAAGAATTGGTGTTTCAGGGTGTTCTACTGGTGGTGGAATTGGATCAGTCCTTCTAGGTTGCCTCACCCATATACCGTTGCTAAAAGTGCACCAAGTCTTTTCAACATATTTATGTTGATGATGTTATATCGATCACTTTGAATTGTCTCTTCATCGGGTGGGATACAAATGTCATGGGCAAGTATAAGTCGTGTGATTAACCCCCCATATGATAACATACCGTCTCTAGCTATAATATCCTTCATGTGTTGCCGGATTGAGTATCCAAAGCAGTTATGTTGACTGGCCATAATCCAATACATTGTGCTCATCTCTATTTGACTTATTTCATCAAGATGAAATTGTTTAGGAAACATGATGCTTGTTATGATGTGATGAAGAATTTTAGAGTTAAAGGGTAGTAAGTGTTCGCAACTCTTGGGTAGTATGCCGAGGTTCGGATTTGCAAAAATAGTTTCTACGGCTTCGAAGTAAGTTGCTCCGATTACATTTACATCCCATTTACCTCTAAAATAACAGCCCCTATCTTTTTTAGTGAGTCCAATTAATTCACAAATAGTGCTGTCAAAGATTCTAATCTGTGTTCCTAAAAGGTAAGTACTTAGGCTTTCGTTGTCCACACACAAATTTGCATAAAATAGCCTAACTAACCTAGGATAAATTGGTTAATTGATTTGTAGGGGAGGTAAGGCATCTAAATGTGCAAACCATCTAATGGGTTCTAGGTTTCCTAGTTCATTTAGATCAACGTGTTTACCCTTATGTATAGTTCTTGTTTCGAAATTTGGAAATTTAAGTGCTACTTCTTTAGATTGAAAAAGATTTTGGTCATATGAATCTCCTACAATCCTTTTCCCTTTTGATCTCTTAGGAGCCATTATTTAGACAAGATGATGGATCAAAAATATGAAACTGTAAAGGGTAGGGAAAATAATGAAAAGAGGAAGAAGAAAATTTCAAGTTTTACCTTATGGAAAATTTCTTGAAAGGTGGAGAGCTTGGACCAACAAAAATCCCTTTCCAAGGCTTCTAAATGTTGGAATGAGGCTTTAGAGAGGTTGGGGGAGGGTTGAGGCAGATTCTCACGGGTTGGGGGTGGTGTCACCGCCGGCCCTAACCCTTAGGATTTATATAAGGGCTCTCGGGCGGTGCCACCGCCAAACCGAGCGGTGCCACCGCCTAGCGACCGAACGCTCAGGCGGTGCTACCGCTGGTTCTGGCGGTGCCACCGCTGGCATACCGCAGAAGGAAGGCGGTGCTACCGCCGGTTCTGGCGATGCCACCGCTGGCTGCCGTGAAAAAAATTTCATTCCTTCTCCATTTTTATTTATTTTTTATTTTTTATTTTTTATTTTTTATTTTTTATTTTTTATTTTTTATTTTTTATTTTTTATTTTTTATTTTTTATTTTTTATTTTTTATTTTTTATTTTTTATTTTTTATTTTTTATTTTTTATTTTTTATTTTTTATTTTTTATTTTTTATTTTTTATTTTTTATTTTTTATTTTTTATTTTTTATTTTTTATTTTTTATTTTTTATTTTTTATTTTTTATTTTTTATTTTTTATTTTTTATTTTTTATTTTTTATTTTTTATTTTTTATTTTTTATTTTTTATTTTTTATTTTTTATTTTTTATTTTTTATTTTTTATTTTTTATTTTTTATTTTTTATTTTTTATTTTTTATTTTTTATTTTTTATTTTTTATTTTTTATTTTTTATTTTTTATTTTTTATTTTTTATTTTTTATTTTTTATTTTTTATTTTTTATTTTTTATTTTTTATTTTTTATTTTTTATTTTTTATTTTTTATTTTTTATTTTTTATTTTTTATTTTTATTTATTTTATTTTCAGAGATGTTAGGATAAACATTTCTTTTGGAATTGAAAGAGAATGATCAAATCTACTAAGGAACGGAAAGATGATGAAAAACTTTTCGGAAAGTACATTCTTAGGGACAATTTAACATGCCTAGTTTCCTTCTAATAAATTCAAATTGGTCTTCATTTAAGGCTTTTGTAAAGATGTCTGCCAATTGATGCTTTGTGTCAATGAATTCTAGAACAACATTATTGTTAAGGACATGATCGCGTATGAAATGATGCCTAACGTCGATATGCTTAGTTCTAGAGTGCTGAATTGGATTTTTGGTAAGACATATGACACTTGTATTATCACATTTTATGGGAATGTTTTTCAAGTGAATTCCATAGTCTTCTAATGTATTTTTCATCCAAACAATTTGTGCATAGCATGCACTTGCAGCGATGTATTCGGCTTCCGCCGTAGATAGTGCAACTGAATTTTGTTTCTTGGAAGTCCAAGAAACAAGTGCATGTCCTAAAAATTGGCATGTTCCGGATGTACTTTTTCTATTTATCCTGCATCCGCCAAAATCAGCATCTGCATAAGCTATTAAATCGAATTTTTCTGATTTCGGATACCAAAGTCCTAAATTTGGAGTTCCTTTAAGATATCTAAATATTCTTTTAACACTCTTGAGATGAGATAATTTAGGATTAGATTGAAACCTAGCGCAAAGTCCCACACTAAACATAATATCCGGTCTAGTCGCGGTGAGGTAGAGTAGACTACCTATCATTCCCCTATACGTTTTTTGATCGAAATTTTCATTGTTTTCATCCATATCTAACTTAGTCGAAGTACTCATAAGGGTGTTTATTGCTTTTGAATTATCCATGTTAAATCGTTTTAACAATTCTAATGTATATTTAGATTGGTTAAGAAATATATCGTCATTAAATTGTTTGATTTGCAATCCTAAAAAGAATGTTAATTCACCCATTAAACTCATTTCAAATTCATGACTCATATTTTTGGCAAATGATTCACATAGTGATTCATCCGAAGAACCAAAAATAATATCATCAACATAAATTTGTACAATAAGAAAATTATTTTTAAAATGTTTGATAAATAATGTAGTATCAACCTTGCCTTTGGTAAAATTATTTAAAATAAGAAAGGAACTAAGCCTTTCGTACCAAGCTCTAGGAGCTTGTTTTAAACCATAGAGAGCCTTAGTCAATTTGAATACATGATTAGGAAGAAGAGAATTTTCAAATCCAGGAGGTTGTTCGACATATACTTCTTCCGAAATAAAACCATTCAAGAAGGCACTTTTGACGTCCATTTGAAATAGTTTAAAATTATTACTACTAGCATAGGCAAGGAGCATCCTAATGGCTTCTAATCTTGCCACAGGAGCGAAGGTTTCTTCGTAGTCGATACCTTCTTCTTGGTTGAAACCTTTGGCCACTAATCTAGCCTTGTTTCTAACCACGATACCACATTCGTCTTGCTTGTTTCTAAAGACCCATTTAGTACCAATGACTAAATGGTCACTAGGTCTAGGAACAAGCTTCCATACCTCATTCCTCTCAAATTGATTCAATTCCTCTTGCATTGCAATGACCCAAGAATCATCTTTCAAGGCCTCATCAATGCATTTAGGTTCGATTTGAGAGAGAAAGGCAGCATTAACACAAAAATTCTTGAAAGAAGAATGAGTTTGAACCCCTTGTGATGTATCTCTTATAATTTGCTCTTTTGGATGAGCATCTACATACTTCTATTCCTTGGGTAAGGAGATTTTGGAAGAAGATGCATCCAAGTTGCTATTTTGAGGAGGGGGTTCATTTAAATCCAAATTTTCAAAACCAATATCATCATCAAAATCATTTTTCTTTAACTCAGAAATTTCATTAAAAATTACATGAATAGACTCTTCTATAACTAAAGTTCTTTTGTTAAAAACACGAAAAGCTTTAGAAACGGAAGAGTAACCAAGAAAGATGCCTTCATCGGATTTAGCATCAAATTTTCCTAAGGCATCCTTTTCATTTAAAATAAAGCATTTGCAACCGAAAACTTTAAAATAAGAAACATTTGGTGTTCTGTTATTCCATAATTCATAGGGAGTTTTTGATAGAGATGGTCTTATTAGAACCCTATTCATGATGTAGCAAGCCGTATTCACGGCTTCGGCCCAAAAGTACTTGGGTAGACTATGTTCATTCAACATAGTTCTTGCCATTTCTTGTAGATTTCTATTTTTTCTTTCTACTACTCCATTTTGTTGAGAGTTTCTTGGAGTAGAGAAGTTGTGGTTATATCCATTAACTTCACAAAAATTTTGGAAATCGTGGTTTTAAAATTTGCCACCGTGATCACTCCGAATTGATGATATCATGAAACCTTTTTCATTTTGAGTGAGTTTACAAAATTTAGAGAAACATTTGAAACAATCACTTTTGTGAGCCAAGAAATAGGTCCAAGTGTATCTAGTATAATCATCTACAATCACAAAAGCGTATTTGCTTCCTCCTAGACTTGTCGTGTCAATTGGTCCAAATAAGTCCAAATGGATCAATTGTAATGGTCTAGTGGTGCTAATTTGATTTTTTGGTTTGAAACTAGTTTTTATTTGTTTACCTAGTTGACACACATCGCATACTTTGTCCTTAACAAACTTCATATTTGGAATCCCTCGTACTAATTCTCTAGATGAGATCTTAGATATTAGTTTCATGCTTGCATGGCCTAATCTCCTATGCCAAAGCCAAACATCATCTTTTAAAGCGGAGAGGCACATTTCATTGCCTAATTCATCAAGATTGATGGTGTAGACATTATTTTGTTTTAATGCAATCATAGTCATGTTATTGTTTGGTTTTTCAATAATACACACATTTGATTCAAATCTAACGATATAACCTTTATCGCATAATTGACTAATACTCAAGAGATTATGTTTCAAGCCATCAACTAATAATACATTATCAATAGAAAAGTTTAATTTGTTACCTATGGTTCCCTTGCCAATGATTTTGCCTTTGTTGTTGTCTCCGAAGGTGACATAGCCTTCGTCTATGCTAGTGAGCTTGGAGAATTGGGATGGATCTCCGGTCATATGCCTTGAGCATCCACTATCAAGGTACCATCTCTTGCTCCTAGCTTGTGATGTGTATGTTTCTACAAGAAGGGATTATTTTTAGGTACCCCATTTACTTTTGGGTGCCTCAAAAACTGATCTAACTTGTTTATCATGTTGCACAGACTTGATCGTGGTTCCTTTAGGAACCCAAATTAATTTGTTCGGACTAATTTTCTTGAATGGACATTGATAAGTTTTATGTCCATATTTGCAACAAAAGTTGCAATTGCTTGGTGTTGAACATGTAAGATAGGACCTTTCTTATAAATTTTTTAAATTTGTTCTTTCTTATAAATTTTTTAAATTTGTTCTTTCTTATAAATTTTTTAAATTTGTTCTTTCTTATAAATTTTTTAAATTTGTTCTTTCTTATAAATTTTTTAAATTTGTTCTTTCTTATAAATTTTTTAAATTTGTTCTTTCTTATAAATTTTTTAAATTTGTTCTTTCTTATAAATTTTTTAAATTTGTTCTTTCTTATAAATTTTTTAAATTTGTTCTTTCTTATAAATTTTTTAAATTTGTTCTTTCTTATAAATTTTTTAAATTTGTTCTTTCTTATAAATTTTTTAAATTTGTTCTTTCTTATAAATTTTTTAAATTTGTTCTTTCTTATAAATTTTTTAAATTTGTTCTTTCTTATAAATTTTTTAAATTTGTTCTTTCTTATAAATTTTTTAAATTTGTTCTTTCTTATAAATTTTTTAAATTTGTTCTTTCTTATAAATTTTTTAAATTTGTTCTTTCTTATAAATTTCTTCGGATGCGCTTGAATCATCCCACGTTGCTTTGAGCGCCTTCTTCTTTGATGTTCTCTTTTTGGCTTGGGGACATTCATTTTTGAAATGTCCCGGCTTCTTGGCATTCATAGCAGATCACTTGTCCTTTTATTTTCAAGTTGTTTTTGGTATTAGTTTCTTATAAATTTTTTAAATTTGTTCTTTCTTATAAATTTTTTAAATTTGTTCTTTCTTATAAATTTTTTAAATTTGTTCTTTCTTATAAATTTTTTAAATTTGTTCTTTCTTATAAATTTTTTAAATTTGTTCTTTCTTATAAATTTTTTAAATTTGTTCTTTCTTATAAATTTTTTAAATTTGTTCTTTCTTATAAATTTTTTAAATTTGTTCTTTCTTATAAATTTTTTAAATTTGTTCTTTCTTATAAATTTTTTAAATTTGTTCTTTCTTATAAATTTTTTAAATTTGTTCTTTCTTATAAATTTTTTAAATTTGTTCTTTCTTATAAATTTTTTAAATTTGTTCTTTCTTATAAATTTTTTAAATTTGTTCTTTCTTATAAATTTTTTAAATTTGTTCTTTCTTATAAATTTTTTAAATTTGTTCTTTCTTATAAATTTTTTAAATTTGTTCTTTCTTATAAATTTTTTAAATTTGTTCTTTCTTATAAATTTTTTCTCGAGCTCGTCATGAGCTTGACATGTCATTTCGTAGGTCATTAGAGACCCAATAAGTTCTTCAAGAGGGAATGTTTTAAGGTCCTTGGCCTCTTGAATGGCAGTAACTTTTGGATCCCAACTTTTAGGAAGGGATCTTAAGATTTTAGTTACTAGTTCAAAGTTAGAAAAATCTTTACCAAGAGCTTTGAGTCCATTGATGACATCCGTGAAACGGGTGTACATGTCTCCGATGGACTCACTTGGTTTCATTCGGAAAAGTTCGTAAGAGTGCACAAGAATGTTGATTTTGGACTCTTTCACTCGGCTAGTGCCTTCATGAGTGACTTCAAGAGTTCTCCAAATATCAAAAGCAGAATTACAAATTGAAACGCGATTAAATTCATTTTTGTCTAGTGCACAAAACAAGGCATTCATAGCCTTCGCGTTTAAAGCAAAAACTTTCTTCTCTGATTCATTCCATTCGCTCATCGGAAGAGAAGATTTTTGAAATCCATTTTCAACAATAGTCCAAAGCTCGAAATCCATGGAAATGAGAAAGATTCTCATACGTGTCGTCCAATACGTGTAATCCGACCCATTAAACATAGGTGGACGTGTAATAGAATGTCCCTCATGCATGCTGGAGTAAGCCATCTCTCTTGGGTGTTAAACCAAATATGAGAGTGAGCCCAACTCTGATACCAATTGTTAGGATCGGAGCGGCACTAAGAGGGGGGGGGGTGAATTAGTGCAGCGGATTAAAACTAGTAGTTTTGAAACTGATTCCATAAAATGTGAGGATATTTCGATCAATAGTAACTAGCGTAAAGTGAAGAACAAAAACTTACTTCTATGTAGATAATGATTGCAGAAAAATAACAACTCACACATTCAAAGAACACGCAGATTTAAAGTGGTTCGGTCAAAATGACCTACATCCACTTGCGAAGCCTTCTTCGATGAGGCCCCCAACTTCCACTAGCAAATCACTTTGAAGGGGAAGGACAAACACCCCTCTTATAACCTTTACAAGTGGTTCACACTCTTACAGAATTTCAGCAAGAAAGAAAGGGAGGTGAACACTCAAGCAATTTGAAAGTAAGACTTGCTAAGGCTTTGCTAAGACCCTTTTTTTACTCTATTGCTTCTCAAAGAGTTGTAATCTCAGCTGAGAATAGAGGGGTATTTATAGGCCTCAAGAGGATTCAAATTTGGGCTCCAAAATTTGAATTCTCTTCGGTTCCCGAAGCTAGCGGTGCCACCGCCTGTCAGTTTTAACACTGATAGTGTACTGGGCGGTGCCACCGCCTGGCTCTCGGGTGCTAGGCGGTGCCACCGCCCAGTATTATTGGTTACTGGTTGGGCTTTAAGTCTGGCCCACACCAGGTTTCATTTGGGCCCAGTTGGCCCCTAATCAAGATATAGGATTATTTCTTAATCCTAACCTTAATTACATGCAAACTACGTAACTAAAAAACATAATCCTAAGCAAGTTTTTAACCGGCGAACTTCAAGTCTTGTTCCGGCGAGCTTTCCGGCGATCTTCCGATGGACTTCCGATACGCCCTTGGATTTCTTCCGACGGACTCCCAGCTGGCTCCCGATCTTGTGGTGAAATCAATGAGTAGCCGAGCCTTCTCGGTGGTCTCTGCGAACCTCCGATGATCTCTTCGGCGGACTTCCGAAAACTCCGACAAGTCCCCGATTTCTTCTCGATTGGTTCCGGCAGCATCTTCGACGAATCTTCGGACTCTCAAACACCCATCGAACTTGATTCCGGTAGACTCGCTTTATGTCTTCAAGCTTTCGTAGTTAATCCTGCATACTTATCTCAACATATGGATTAGATAAAACATGACAATTGACTTCATCATCAAAATCCGAGATTCAACAAGAAGCTCATCGGAACTCACCAGGAAGATTTTTGTAAAGTCCAAGAGCTTGCCAAGAGTCCGCCGGAATATTGCCGGGAGTTCATCGGAAGTTCGCCGGAAGATCACCGGAAGCTCGCTGGAAGAGCAATTGACGTACCGGAATAAGAGTGATTTTGATTATGTTTTAGTTATTATAGTTAGATCATAAATTGAGTTAGGATTGAGAGGTAATCCTACTAACCTAATTTGGGGGCCAACTAAGCCCTTAACAGGGCTGAATGGGACCGAATTGAAAAGCCCATTTAGTACCTGAAATCATGGCCAATGATGGCACCGCTTGGAAGACCCACTCTCCTAGGTGGTCTTGGCGGTGGTACCACTAGTAGTTAATACTGCCAGTGGTGGTACCGCCCCTGTCAGGAGGTGGTACCGCTAAAGCTCGGTCTTTGAGCTCTATCAGGCAGTGGTAACATCTAGTGTCAGGTGTCAAGCGGTAGTACTGCCCAGTAATGGTGGTGGTACTGCCAGTACCCCAAAATCTAGGGATATGACACTTTTTGGCTCTATTTTTGAAGCCAATGGGGCCTATAAATACCCCACCCTTTTCTGCATAAAGGGTAATAAAGTGCTATTAAATGTGTGAAAAATTCTAAGTCTTTGGGATGTGAAAAGTGTTGTAAAAGTAAGAATAGTTCTCATCCTCCCTCTCTTAGCCTTGTAACCATCCAAGAAAGAGGCATGAGACTTGTAAGGGTTGTCTTTTAAACCCGGCAAAAGGAGAAAGAGCTGTAAAAGGTGGTTGGTTTTCACCTTTTGAAGGAAGGCCTTTAATGGACGTCGGTGACCTCGACGGAGGAGGAATCCGTAGTGGATGTAGGTCACATTGACCGAACCACTCTAAATTCTAGTTTACATTTCATTTTGAGCAATTTACTTTAACTACAAATCATTTTGATAAGACCCTAATGTCTTATCATCGCTCTGATACTAATTGATAAGACCCTATGGTCTTATCGTAAAGGAAAAGGGAGAAAAGGGGAAATGGAGAAAAGTGAATGATTCGCTTCGAGGAGGATCAACCTCCTTGATCACTTCGAGGGGATCGACCTCCTTGATCACTTCGAGGGGATCGACCTCCTAGGGTTTTTCCAAAGATTGGAATAATATTTCATTGATTTATTGATTTATTTCTTGATTAAAGAAAGGGTTACATCACTATTTATAGAGTTCCACCTAGAGTCCACCAAGACTTGGACTCTTAATAATAATTAAATATTAAATAAACCTCTTAACTGAACTAAATAGACTCAATAAACAACTGAATTAAACAAACTCAATAAATATTATTTAAAAGTTCAAAAAAAGGGTTTTAACAATTCCTCCCTCTTCAAATTGGCCTTGTCCTCAAGGCTGAGCAGCATCAAACTCGTAGAGCTTCTCTTTCAACACTTCAATCATACACTATCTGTAACGCATCACAATCCGTTGATCAAGTAAGTATGGTCTCCACTTTTTGATAGTGTAAGCAACAAGTCGGTCTTTTAGTGTAGTAATCGTTGCAAGAAACTCCTGGCCTTGTATAATCAATTTTATCTTTGAACATTTGCTATTACAAGTTAAAAACTATCCAATGTGGTAAGCTAATCGGGCTGTAACTTTCCTGTCTATAAAATTATTAGTGCTATCCGTACCAATCAAAATAGTGACAGGCTGATGCTTCAAAGTTCCTCCGATTTTTGTAGTTTGTGGGTTAGCGTAGCCAACCAATGCATGCACTGTATGTGTGATGGCTTTAATATCTTCATCAGTTTCCACACCTTCATGATTGGAGTCCAACTCTTTTGCTTCTGGTTCCTCTCCAATTGGCTCAATTATCAGAAGTTGCCCTTGTTTACATTGGTGCTCCATACTATACTTTTCATCATAGTATAAACCCTTTGTTGATCTTTCCTTGAGTTCTTCTTGGGTTAGTCTTCGGATGTCAGGGCTTTGGTTGGGAAACAGGGGCGGCGGTGCTGGAGAGGAGGAGGTTGGTCGCCGGGGAGCAACAGCGGTAGTGGAGAAGGGGGAGTCGGCAGTGTCACGGTTGGGAACAAGGGCAACCAATGAGTTGCCTTGTTTCTGTCACTGCGGATGCAGAGCAAGGGGGATCGGCGGCTGGGAGGCGAGCGGCGATCATTGCACGGTGGTTGGCAGCGGTGGTGGCTCGGCAACAAAGGAGGGGGGGTGGCGTTGAAGTGGCCAGGAGGCAACGGTGGCGGTGGAGGCAACCGGCGATGGTGGAGGCAGAAGAGGGACCGGCGGCTGCTTTGTTTATATCACACCACATAAATAGCGATGCTGACGGATTGCGCGGCCAAAGCTACAACCAAGGGGAGGCAGCGATGGCAGTGCAGCTAGGGTAGCGTCGCCGACGGTCGAAGCGGTAATGGGTGGTCCGCTGGCTGGGAAATGGCGCTGACGGTCCTTCTCGCTTGAGCAGTGGCAGTGGTGGCTACTGGCGGGGCAGCAGTGGCGACGGTGGTGATCCGTCGGCTAGGAAGCAGCGGCGGCGGGTGGGCTAGCCGGAAGCAGGGGTGGCTGCGACTTCTTCTTCCTCTCTCTCTCTCTTTTTATTTTAAGATGAAGATAATTGCAGTGAGGGAGTAGCGGCGGCAGTGGTGGTTGCTGGCTAGGCAATAGAGACGGTGATGGAGAAGGGGCAATGGTGGTCGTTGGCCAGGACATAGATGTTCCTTCTCGGTTAAGAAGGAATGGCGTTTGTGACTGTCGGATTCACCCTTCCTCACACAAATTTTTTTCTCTCTTTTTTTTTTTTATGATAGCTACATCAATCACTACAACAAGATGCCAAGGATCGTCGCTCTGATACCAATTGATAAGATCCTAAAGTCTTATTGTAAAGGAAAAGGGAGAAAAGAGGAAAAGAAGAAAAAGGAATGATCCGCTTCGAGGGGGATCAACCTCCTTGATCACTTCGAGGGGATTGACCTCCTTGATCACTTCGAGAGGATCGACCTCCTAGGGTTTCTCCATAGATTGGAATAATATTTCATTGATTCATTGATTTATTTCTTGATTAAAGAAAGGATTACATCACTATTTATAGAGTTCCATCTAGAGTCCACTAGGACTTGAACTCTTAATAATAATTAAATATTAAATAAACCTCTACCTGACCTTAACTGAACTAAACAGACTCAATAAACAACTGAACTAAATAGACTCAATAAACATTATTCAAAAGCTCAGAAAAAGGGTCCTAACACATTTCGTACCAAACTACTTCTCCTCCTCATCTTGCTTTCACTACGCTTATGCTCTCAAACATTTCAAGTTGTTATTTTTTTGAATCAGTTTTAATCGAACGTACGAAATATTTTACGAAATCGAAGAATTTTCATTGCACTAATTTACCCCCTCTTAGTGCCACTCTTGATCCTAACAATTAGTATCAGAGCAAGGTTTACTCTCATTTGGTTTAAAACCCAAGAGAGATGATATTTGCCAGCAAGCAAGAGAGTTATTCAATTACACGTCCGCCCATGTTCAATGGGACGAATTACACATATTAGAAGACTAGAATGAGGATTTTCCTAATTTCAATGGATTTCGAATTATGAAATATTGTAGAAAATAGGTTTCAAAAGTCTTCTCTTCCAATAAATAATTGGAATGAGTTGGAGAAGAAGACTTTCGCCTTAAACGCCAAGGCTATAAATGTTTTATTTTGTGCTTTAGATAAAAACAAGTTCAATCATGTGTCTATTTGTGAATCAACTTTTGATATTTGGCACACACTCGAAGTGACTCATGAAGGCACTAGTAGAGTGAAGGAGTAAAAAATTAATCTTTTAGTGTATACTTATGAGTTGTTTCGGATGAAACCGAGTGAGACCATTGGAGACATGTACACCTAATTTATGGATGTCGTCAATGGTCTAAAAGGACTTGGTAAAAGTTTCTCGGACTTTGAACTTGTTAATAAAATCTTAAGATCCCTTCCAAAGAGTTGGGACCCTAAAGTAATGGTCATTCAAGAGGTCAAAGATTTAAATAATTTTCCTCTCGAAGAACTAATTGGGTCATTAATGACCTATGAGATAACTTGTAAAGCTTATGAAGAGCTTGAGGACACCCTTCCAAAGAACAGGAAGGATATGACACTAAGAACACAAGAAGACCACTTGAAAGAAAATTCAAGTGATGAGGACCTTGATGATGACTTGGCACTCTTGACAAGAAAGTTCAAAAAATTCATAAAAAAGAATAAATTTAAAAATAATACTAAAAATAAATTTGAACCCAAGAAAGATCAAGTAATATGCTATGAATGCAAGAAGCCGGGACATTACAAGAGTAAATGTCCCTTAATAAAGAAGAAGCAACTAAAGAAGAAGAAGGCTCTTAAAGTAACGTGGGACGACTCAAGTGCATCCGAAGAAGAGTAGCTAACCAACACCGAACAAGTTGCTTATTATGCACTAATGACTATTGGAGATGAGATAATTATTAGGATCAGAGCGGCACTAAGAGGGGGGGGGTGAATTAGTGCAGCGAATTAAAACGTCGGTTTTGGAAACTTTTTCGCACGATAAAAACCGAACTCGGAAGTGCTTAACTTGAAAGCGTGTTCGTAAAGGTGTGCAGCAAAAGTAATAAGGAAGTAAAGCATGTATGAAAGTTTGCAGTAAGGTAAATAGCAATAAGTAAATGCAAACCAGAGAACACGCCAATTTTAAAGTGGTTCGGTCAAAATGACCTACATCCACTTGCGAAGCCTTCTTCGATGAGGCTCCCAACTTCCACTAGCAAATCACTTTGAAGGGGAAGGACAAATACCCCTCTTACAACCTTTACAAGTGGTTTACACTTTTACAAAATTTCAGCAAGAAAGAAAGGGAGGTGAACACTCAAGCAATTTGAAAGTAAGACTTGCTAAGGCTTTGCTAAGACTTTTTTTTTCACTCTATTGCTTCTCAAAAGTTGTTATCTCTGCTGAGAATTGAGGGGTATTTATAGGCCTCAAGAGGATTCTAATTTTGGCTCCAAAATTTGAATTCTCTTCGGTTCCTGAAGCTAGCGGTGCCACCGCCTATCAGTGGCGGTGCCACCGCCTGTCAGTTCTGTCACTGATAGTGTACTGGGCGGTGCCACCGCCCAGTCCAGCGGTGCCACCACCTAGCTCTTTAGGTGCTGGGCGGTGCCACCGCCCAGACCAGCAGTGCCACCGCCTGGCTCTGGCGGTGCCACCGCCTACACTATTTCAGCTCACTAGTTGGGCTCCAAACTTGGCCTAAACTAATCCGAACTTGGGCCCAATTGGCCCCTACTTGGGTTATAAGATTAATACCTAATCCTAACCCTAATTAACATGCTAACTACGAATTTAAAGACATTTCCTAAGCTATTACAAAGTCCGTAAGTCAAGACTTCTTCCGGCGAACTTCCGGCGGTCTTCCGATAAACTCTCGGAAACCATTCTGCGGACTCCTGGCAAGCTCCTAGACTTCACGATTTGATCTTGGTGAGTTCCGACGAGCTTCTTCGGCAAGCTACGATCTTTCTCGGTGAGCTCCGTGAACTTCCGACGAACCTTCCGGCGAGCTTCCAAAAACCCATCGGCAAGCTCCCTACTCATTCTCGGCTAGTTCCGACAGCATTCCCGACGAACCTTCGGACTTCCGTCGAACTCTCGAACTCCCAATGAATCCTTCGCGCTTGACTCCGGCACTTTGTTTTGCTTTATGTCTTCATCATTATCGTAGTTAATCCTGCACACACAAGCCAAAACTCTACTCCGATCTAGACAATTATTACAACGCGAATTGACATTCTATTGCCCGACACGTCATTGGTTGGCGCTTCATCCGATTCTTCAGCGCATCGTTCTCTCTTGCGGCTTATTTCCCAATCGACGGTTGACCTCCGCAACCCCGATATCCTTGGTGCAATTCCGCTCTCCTTGGCCCGATGCCCAACGTCCGAAGCATTCTGCCGTCCAATATCCTGACGTGATCTCCTCCGGCGCAACGTCAATTCCTTCTGCGTCAACTGTCTAATCCTGATCGAGTAGACCTGCATCACTCAAAATGCAGTTAAACATCTAAACACAATCAATTAGTTTCATCATCAAAATCCGAGATTCAACAATCTCCCCCTTTTTGATGATGACAACTAATTGATGACTACCGGAGTTAACCTTAACTCCCCGGAGTTTAACCAAACTCCCCCTATCAATATGCCATTGATAGAACACTTGGATTATCCCAAATCCAAGTAACGTTCATCACATGTTATGAAAAACATTTAAACCATCATGCAAATATATAAAATATTCAATTCAATGCATGAAGTCATCAATATACTTCTCCCCCTATGTCATCAACAAAAAAGAGAAGTAGCTCTAGCTATTTTAAAAGATATTCAAGTTTTTGTAACGTGAAGCTAGATTTTCATCACAGCATATAAGCACAAAAGCATAGTAAGATTCTTAAGTTCAATCATGGCAATTCAACACTTGCTTCTTGTGCAAGATTGCACTTTATTTTTCTTTGCATGTTCTAACTAGCAAAAGCTTTCTCTTCTTTGTTTTTGTCGAAAAGTAGGGAAGAGTACAAGCTAGCCAGCATTTGCCTTGAGTTAGCAATCTTTCTCCCCCTATGTCATTACCGAAAAGAAGGAGAGGAACCAATGATTTAGGCTTTTACATAAATTATGAATTTGCATCAATCAATATTTCAATCATCACATGATACATACAAGACAAAAATGCAAAGAAATCATGTCATGAAAGACATCAATTGTTAAACATGATATGATAATAGTCTCATAAATTTCAATTTGCAATACATGTGATACATTGCGATACTAAAAAATTTAATGCGATGCTTTTAAGGATATCAACCTATTTTTGATACAAAGCATGGCAAGAGCAATTATATTGCAAGTTTTCTAAGTTTTACAATTTTTACTTCTTTTGAGATAGCAATTCTTTGCTTCTCTACAAGCTAGCAACTTTTACGATATGCAAGTTTTACTACATACAAGCTAGCAAATTTTACAATATTTTTAGAACATGCAAACTAGCAATTTTGAGATGTTCAAGAAAGCAACCCTTGCTTCTTAAAATATACAAGTTTGCTAGATGTGCACGTTAGCATATTTTGCATATTGAGATAGGCAAGATAGTGATGTTCAAGAAGACAACTTTTGCTTCTTGAAATAAGCAAGTTAGCAATCTTTGCTACTTAAGATAGGCAAGCTAGCAATCAAGTTTTTGCATCTTCTTGACTTGTGCAAATTAGCTATCTCCCCCTTTGTCATTGTCAAAAAGAAGGGAAGACCTTTTACATCAATTATGACAAAGGTAAGTATCAATCTTATTTATGCATCATTATATTTTCAAATTAGAATATGCACATTTTCAAAAACCTTATATTTCATTCATGCACGATATTGAATAAATCGATCAACATTATGAGGATATCATACATGATACTAAAATTTTTAACTATTTATAAACATTTTGATCATGATACCAAACATTCATCATTTAGAGCATTCATGACACAAAACATTAAATCAACATTTATAATACATCATTTTAGCAACAATTCATAGTATTGTAAATCATGATTTACATCATATGCAATACATCACATCATAATTAGAAAGCACAAGTATTGCATGGCATCATTGTATTTCATATCATGATGGTATCAACTTGTCAAATTATATCCTACCATGCATGATCAAAACTTTTCATTTGTATGCATCAAAATAATATCAAGAGTATTTCATGCATATTATCAAATCATCATTCATAATTACATCAATATTCCAATCATTATTTCAGTCTACACATCATGAGATCAATAAGATAGAGAAAATATTTTTAAGAAAAAAAATATTTTCCTCTTTTTAGTTGTTTCAATTCATATGATTTATTTCATTTATGCCAAATAAAAACATGTATCATATTTAAACCGAAAGTGTAATATTTATTACAATAAAGATCAATAAGGCACTTTCATTTTGATGAAAATCAATAATATGTAAATCACAAGATTCATCATCATATTTTCAAATTGCAGAATTTCAAAACTATACCTTTCATTTTTCATGCATGATACAAATAAATCAATCATCATTATGAGCATATTATACATGATATTCAAGCATTCATGATACATTATTTTGGCAACATGATCATAGCTTTTCAAATGATGGTATCTAAATGTTAAAGTTCATTACATCCTATCATGCATGATAATTAACTTTTCATTTGTATTTCATGCATAATTTCTTTTCATCATATTAGGAATATCAAGAAGAATTAATTGGGTGATGAGATGAATATTTTCATGAACACAAGCAATTGCATAAAAATCATATCATGAAGGATTAGAATATGTGTATACCAAAAGGCATGATTTCTTTATGAAGAACCTCCTCATAAATAATCAAAAGAAAATCTTAGGAAATTGATTAAAGAAAAATCTTGATTCATTATAAAATTTCATATATCAAATATCGAGAAATCAAGATAATGATTCATAAAAAATATCACAAGTAATATTCAAGAGAAAATTCATCATTCATTTTCAATTCATTCAATTTGTCAAATCAACATTTCTTGGGTATGCATGATATCAAAACATGGTTTCAAATCTTCAACATATAACATGTATAAATTTAAAAATCGAAGGGAGAAGGGAAAGAATTCAAAGGTACAAAGATTTCAACCATCTCATAAACAAATGAAGGATTAATTCATGAATCCAAAATTCCATGAATCATTTCGACAAATCTCCTTTTAAATAATCAAAATGGTCGTCAAAGGAAATCTCATGTTATTCCAAGAAATCAAGATCATGATTTTGATAAAACTCATTTCAAATTTAAATCATCAAAATCATTTTTAAGGTTCACAAAATTCATAACATAAATAGATTCATGATTTCATTGATAATATATTTTTCCCCTTTTTTAATTGTTTCATTTTAAGTGATTGATTTCATGTTAGCATGCTTTTTCATTTATGTCAAATAAAAACATGCATCAATGTTTAGGATCGAAAAATGAATTTCATCATAAAACCATTAAGACCAATAAATCACAAAAATCATCATGTATAACTTTAAAATTTTATGCATAAAATCGTTATATCATGGTATCAAAACTTTAATATTTTCATTACAACATTAAGCAAGGTTTCATTGAACATAATTTTGAATGATTCTTATAGATACCTAAAACTTCTTTAGTTTTAATTTATATGATTGATTTTATAATAGCATGCTCAAATTTTTGTTCTTATGTCAAAACCATACATCATGTTTGAAAAACAAAGATAATGTACATAAAAAATGTCAAGCCTTTCATACAAAAGCCATGCATCTTCATTGAAAAGCAATATGAAAATCATCAAAATACACATTCTTGCTTCTCAAGCACATACATAAGATTAATCTCACTAGGTTTACAATCATTAGATTTATATCTAACTTTTTATTCCATTAACATAAAACATGTAATTTTCATGAAAAATAATTATTCAAAAAAAGAAAATGCATCATGGAAAACATCAAGTAATTTCAAAATAAATTAAGGGATTTTTTATTACCTCATCGTTGAAACCCGTTAAGGCATAGTTTGCCACTTTGCCTTTCTTGATTTTCTCCTCATCTTCGAAAGAGCTCAATTCATCCCAATTTTGTTTTTCTTATTGCATTCAAAGCAAATAGTTTCGTTCTTTTTGCATTTTAATTTTTGTTTCATTTGTAGTTTAAGTTCACCATCACTTGACCTTATGCTCGAGTGGTCTTCATGTGTTCGATGTCCTAAATCCTTCCTGTCCTTTGGAAGGTTGTTGTCGAGTTCCCTTTTTGTCACATTGTTCATTTCGTAGGTCATTAGAGGCCCAATAGTTCTTCGAGAGGGAATGTTTTAAGGCCTTTAGCCTCTTGAATGGTCATAACTTTTGGATCCCAACTTTTTGGAAGGGATCTTAAGATTTTAGTGACTAGTTCAAAGTTAGAAAAACTTTACCAAGAGCTTTGAGTCCATTGATGACATCCGTGAAACGGGTGTACATGTCTCCGATGGACTCACTTGGTTTCATCCGGAAAAGTTCGTAAGAATGCACAAGAATATTGATTTTGGACTCTTTCACTCGGCTAGTGCCTTCATGAGTGACCTCTAGAGTTCTCCAAATATCAAAAGCCGAGTTACACATCGAAACGTGATTAAATTCATTTTTATAAGTGCACAATATAAGGCATTCATAGCCTTTGCATTTAGAGAAAAACATCTTCTTCTCCAAATCACTCTCATTCGAGTTTTCCAATAAGTGTAGTCCGTTCCATTGAAAACGGGAGGACGAATGAGAGAGTGACCCTCTTGAAAACTGAAAAGAGTCATTTCTCTGAGGTGTTAAACCAAATGAGAAATACGAGGCTCTGATACCAATTGTTAGGATCGAAGCGGCACTAAGAGGGGGGGGTGAATTAGTGCAAGTAGTCCGTTCCATTGAAAACGGGAGGACGAATGAGAGAGTGACCCTCTTGAAAACTGAAAAGAGTCATTTCTCTGAGGTGTTAAACCAAATGAGAAATACGAGGCTCTGATACCAATTGTTAGGATCGAAGCGGCACTAAGAGGGGGGGGTGAATTAGTGCAGCAGATTAAAACGTAGGCTTTGGAAAATCTTTCGTATGATAAAAACCAAACTCGGAAGTGCTTCACTTGAAAGCGTGTTCGTAAAGGTGTGTAGCAAAAGTAATGAGGAAGTAAAGCACGTATAAAGGTTTGCAGTAAGGTAAATAGCAATAAGTAAATGCAAACTAGAGAACACGCCAATTTTAAAGTGGTTCGGTCAAAATGACCTACATCCACTTGCGAAGCCTTCTTCGATGAGGCTCCCAACTTCCACTAGCAAATCACTTTGAAGGGGAAGGACAAATATCCCTCTTACAACCTTTTACAAGTGGTTCACACTCTTACAAAGTTTCAATGAGAAAGAAGGAGATGAACACTCAAGCAATTGAAAATAAGACTTGCTAAGGCTTTGCTAAGACATTTTTTTTTCACTCTATTGCTTCTCAAACGTTGTTCTCTCTGCTGAGAATTGAGGGGTATTTATATGCCTCAAGAGGATTCAAATTTGGGCTCCAAAATTTGAATTCTCTTCGGTTCCCAAAGCTAGCGGTGCCACCGCCTGTCAATGGCGGTGCCACCGCCTATTAGTTTTGACACTAACAGTGTACTGGGCGGTGCCACTGCCCAGTCCAGCGGTGCCACCGCCTAGCTCTTCGGGTGCTGTGCGGTGCCACCGCCCAGACCGGCGGTGCCATCGCCTGGCTCTCGGGTGCTGGGCGGTGCCACCGCTTGGCTCTGGCGGTGCCACCGCCTACACTATTTCAGCTCACTAGTTGGGCTCCAAACTTGGCCCAAACCAGTCTGAACTTGGGCCCAATTGGCCCCTACTTGGGTTATAAGATTAACACCTAATCCTAACCCTAATTAACATGCTAACTACGAATTTGAAGACATTTCCTAAGCTATTACAAAGTCCGCAAGTCAAGACTTCTTCCGACGAGCTTCTGGCAAACTTCCGACGGTCTTCCGATAAACTCTCGGAAACCATTTTTCAGACTCCCAGCAAGCTCCTAGACTTCACGATTTGATCTTGGCTAGTTCCGATGAGCTTCTTCGGCAAGCTACGATCTTTCTCGGCGAGCTCCGCGAACTTCCGGCGAGCTTCCGAAAACCCTTCGGCAAGCTCCCTACTCATTCTCGGCTAGTTCCGGCAGCATTCCCGATGAACTTTTGGACTTCCGTCGGACTCTTGAACTCCCAACGAATCCTTCGCGCTTGACTCCGGTACTTTGTTTCGCTTTATGTCTTCATCGTTATCGTAGTTAATCCTGCACACACAAGCCAAAACTCTACTCCGATCTAGACAATTATTACAACGCGAATTAACATTCTGTTGCCCGACACGTCATTGGTTGGCGCCGTTCGATTCTTCAGTACATCGTACTCTCTTGCGGCTTGTTGCCCAATCGGCGGTTGACCTCCGCAACCCCGATATCCTTGGTGCAATTCCGCTCTCCTTGCCCCGATGCCCGACGTCTGAAGCTTTCTGCCGTCCAATATCCTGACATGATCTCCTCCGGCGCAACATCAATTCCTCCTACATCAACTATCTAATCCTGATCGAGTAGACTTGTATCACTCAAAATGCAGTTAAACATCTAAACACAATCAATTAGTTTCATCATCAAAATCCGAGATTCAACACTTATCAATAACATATGAAAGGTTTCTGAGCATATCAATGGCAAATAGGACATTTCGAAATATATCAATAGCACATGAAATATTTCAAAGCATATCAATGGCATATGAACATTTCAGAGCATATAAAAAATGATACGAAATAGAAGTTAAACGTCGTATTTGACATTGCATTCATATCTTTTTTATCCAAAGCGCATACGAAAATATATAACCAAAGCTCTGGATATCATATCAAATATATAGAAGGTGTAGTGGGACCATAGACAGAATGTGATTCATCCATTTCTGAATGATCATGAGACAGAAGTCTCCCACATCTGGGAGCTCCATCCACCCACGTCTAAGTGAAGTCAGAGAGGGCCGGCAGAGCATCGCAAGCTCTATGCATAACTCCCTTTACCATTTCTGGCAAAGGTTCACATTATCCCACAAACACCAAAGTACAAAAAGGATAGTATGAACAATAAAATTTACATATATCGGAAGCACATACGGAACAACAAAACGTGCATGTGCCTTTACGAGATTATACGATACAAGTTTAATCTTTCACCAATGTATTCAGATTTAAAAGGAAATGAAAGCAAGAGCATACAAGGATTCCAAGCAATCACATATAGCTCAGTTCAAATAAGAAAGTTAGATGAATTCATTGTCCAAATGAATGAAACTAGAATAGGCACACATCGAAAGCAAATGCGGAACAATGGGATATACATGTGCCAATATGAGTCAATATGATATAGCATAAATGTTACACAATAGTTTTCAGAATGCAAATAATTTTAAGAACAAGAGGAAATAAGAATTCAAAGCAGTAATATAAAGCTCAGTTGAATATAGGAAGCTAAATGAAATCTATTTCCAAACGAATGAAAACAGAATATGCGAAATCGATCAAAGCTCGATTTTTGACAGAATTCGAGAGGCCCATTGAACAAATACTTCAGACTATCAATTATGCTCCAATATACTCAAGAAAGCTACTATTGAAAGATATTTCAATATATTTGCAGATGAAATAAGTTTCGTACCAATCGAAGTTTCCAACAAAGAGTTACAATTGATTTAGTAACTAAAGGTCAAAAAATAAAATCACTGTTTTGCAGAATTCATAGGGTCGGATTCAATAGATAAATGGATAGGCATTTTGATTCTAAAATTTTCAATATATATATCAAAAGAAAGAACTACAAGTCTAGTTTCAAATAAAATTAGTTTGGCATAAATCAGAATTTCTAACAGGGACTTATAGGCATTTTAGTATCGAAAGGTCAGAAATTACGATCCCTGTTGTACAGCATCCATAGGCTCATTTGAAACAAAAGTTTGGGTAAGTATTCGATGTCCAAAATTTTCAACATTAGTGTCAAAAGAAAGGTATAAGAGTCTAAATTCAAATGAACTAGGTCCTGCCAAAATCCCCATTAGGTGCTAAAAATTGGCTGAAACAATGTATAGGGGTTAGTTTACCGAAAAATTTCAGATCCATGGTTTTATATCTAACAAGAGAGATATCAGGTTCTAAGCAGAAATCTTTCAGATTATTCAGAATTAATATGAGAATAGAGACTAATATTTCTGTAGGATGAGGTTAGAACACTTGCCTTTCGAAGATTTTGATCCGAAGATTTACACTCGAATCCGTTTTCTACTTTTCCTTCGTCTCCACTCCTTGTTTCATTTTCTGCACCCGTTTTCTTTCTTTCTCCGCAATTATAGCTCATGTCGAACATAGAGGCACAGTCACATACTTCCTCTTACTCTCATTCCTTCCTTTTCTTCCCCAAACGCAGCTGCCATAGCCACCACCGCTGTCGCTACCACAATCGCAGTCCCTTCCACCGCACTACCTTCTTCCTCCTCTTCTTTCACATAAATAGTTACTGCAGACGCAGCCGCCGCCGCCGCCGCAGCTGCAATCATGACCGCAGCCCCCTTTTCCCCTTTCCTTTCTTTCTCTTTCCCAAAAGCAGCTGTTGCAGACATCACCGCTACTGCAGCTACCGCAACCGTAGCCGCAACTGTAGCCACCATCCCCTCTTCCTCTTCTTCCCTCTCTTTCTTCTCTTCCAATTGCAGCTGCCATCACCGCAGCCGCAGCCTCTTCTTCCCTCTCTTCTCCCTCTTCTTCTTCCTTTCCTTCTCTTCTTTCGCAGCGGCAACTGCCGCAGTCGCAGTTGCAGCAATGGCTATAGCCACCACGATCATAGCCTCCACAGCCATCTTCCTCCCCTGCTCTTCCCCGATGCACTGCCTGTCTTCTCCTCTGTTTCCTCCTGTGGGAAGCAAAGGTGTCGCAATCTCTTCTCCCACTTCTCCTTCTTCTCTTCTTCTTCTTCTCCTTCTTCTCTTCTTCCCTTCTCCTCCCCGACGCCCAATGCCTCCTCTCCTCTATTTCCTCCTGTAGGAAACAAAGGTGCTGTAGCTCTATTTGCTGCAGCTACCTCTCTCTCCTCTCCCTCTTCCCTCTCTTCTCCTTCTTCTTCTTCTTTTCTTCTCTTCTCCCCCTTCTTCTTCTTCTTCTTCTCCTCTTCTTCCCTTCTCCCCGATGCCCCACACCTTTGTTTCCTTATGCAGGAAATAGAGGTGCTGCAGCCTGTTAGAACCCTTATAGATTCTAAGCTTGGGGTTGATCTCTTTAGGGGATCAGCCTCCTTGGAACTCTATAGGGGTTCCTTCCTCCAAGTTGCTGCACAAAGGCTGCAGAAAAGATTTATCTATTGCTTATCGAAAGAGGAATACATGACTATTTATAGGGTTTCTAAACCCTAGCTCCTAATAGGACTCCTACTCAAGATTCCTACTCAACTAAGACTTCTACTCAAGACTCCTAATGGGACTCCTACTCAAGACTCCTATTCCTTTACAACTCCTAATTCTTCTTTAAAAAATAACCTCCAAACCCTAGCCGGCCTATTCACCTCTTTAATAAGGGTCGGCTTAGGTAGATTTTACATGAATGCCCCTATCAATTAGGACTCTCCAATCTAGAGTCCTAACAGACCCGCCCTCTTCAAATCAGCCTTGTCCTCGAGGCTGAAAATCCATGAATTTTGGGAATTTAATCTTCAAGTCGTCATAGTTCTCCCAAGTAGCACCTTTTACTGTTCAATTCGCCCATTGTATTAGCACTTCAGTAATGGGTTATCGTCGTTGAGTCACGATCCGTCAATCAATAATGGCACTCAATTGGGTCTAGAGTTCTCCTTGGGTAGTCATATTTAGTGGGTGGCTTTGGGCCGTCTCCAAGCACCTATTTATCACTTTCTTCTGGCCGTCGGTTTATGGGTGATATGCCGTACTCCTTTTCTATTTAGCACCTTGCATATGGAATAACTCTGTCCAAAATTTGCTTGTGAAGATGCAAGTAGAATTTGGCACAAGCATAATGCGTCCCTTATAGCATAATCCTTTTGAGTCCCAATTGTAATGAGCCACGAAGTTTGGTGCTTTCTCTAATTTTTTTATAATCTTACTGGTCTTCGGATCTTTCTGCCATTCCATCTTAATATCTTTAAGGAAGTTGCTAGTCGGAAGTGAAACGGCCGAAAATTCAGCTTGCTCGGGTAGTTGTGAAAGCGCATCTGCAACAACATTCTCTTTCCCCTTTTTGTAAGTTATTTCATAATCAAATCTAAGAAGTTTTGTTACCCATTTTTGCTGCTCAAGGGATGATATCTTTTTCTCCAAAAAGTACTTGAGGCTTTTATGGTCAGTTTTAATTTGAAATCGTCGACCGATCAAGCAGGGTCTCCACCTCGTTGCTGCGTGCACAATGACGAGCATTTCCTTATCATATGTTTATATATTTTGATAGGAGGTAGATAATGCCTTGCTATGCGAGTGGTCGACCATCTTGCCTGAGAATGGCTCCAATTCCGACTCCAGATGCATCGACCTCAATAATGAAGGGTCGGCTGAAATTTGGTAGTGCTAGCACCGGCGTCGTGGTTGCCATAAGTTTGTCGAAGGCAGCGGAAGCTTTGTCCGACCATTGGAAGATATCTTTTTTCAGTAAGGAAATAAGTGGTGCACTGATCTTTCCATAGTTTTTCATGAACTTGCGATTGTAGCCTATTAAATCGAGAAAGCCACGTAGCAATTTTATATTCCTCGAGGTCGGCCAGTTCTGCATTGCTCCAATTTTGGAGGGGTCCATTGCCACACCTTCCTCTGATATGATATGCCCAAGATATTCTACCTTCTAGTGAAGAAAGCAAAAATTCGTAGTGGCCGTTGTGTGTTCGAAAGGTGGTTTTCGGTATGTCTTCTTTGCACACACATATTTGATGATACCCAGATCGAAGGTCCAACTTTGTGAAGATTTGTGCTCCCTTTCATATAACAATTCATCTGCTATTGGAATAGGGTATTTTTCCTTGACGGTTATGCCGTTGAGGGTTTGGTAATCAATGCACATTCGCTATGTTTCGTCCTTCTTTCGTACGAAGAGCACCGGTGAAGAGTAGGGGCTGCAACTTGGCTGAATAACTCCTGTTTTGGGCATCTATTTTACAATCCTTTCTATTTCATCCTTATGCAGATATGAATGTTGATATAGCCCAGTATTTGTAGGAGGTTTTCCTAGAAGAATCGGTATATAATGATCATGCCGACGGGCAAGAGGTAGGTTGCGCGATTCATCAAATATATCTAAAAATTCAGCAAGCAAAGGAAGTAGATTTGGATCTTCAAATTCTATTGGCTCTCCCTTAATTTGCTACTCAAGTTGTACTAAAAATCCATTGCATGCTTTATGCAAAACCTTCTCCATTTGTTGTGTGCAAATCGTCATTACGTCGCCCCCACGTTTCCCGTATAGAATCACTTGTTTCCCTTTACAATAAAATCTCAAAATTAGTTTCACAAAATTTCAGGAAACATCACCTAATGTCATCAACCATTCAATTCTAAGCATGGCCTCATGATCATCATGAGGGAGAAAGAAATCTGTAATTATCTCTTGTTCCTACAGTAATAGTTTCTCCCGCGAGTGCCTACGATCACACTTCAAAATCCGTCCATCGGTGAACGTGATGTCAAACCTACTATAATACTCGATAGGTAAGGCCATCCAAACAACAACCTTACTGTCTTGGAAGTTATTAGTGCTGCCCGTGTCGATGAGAATAGTGATCGATTGTTGTTTGAGAAGGCCTTCAACTTTCATCGTTTGCGGGTTTGAGTAGCCGGCTAGTGCATGTACCGTAACTTCGGTCGGTTATGGCTCTTCTTTTGCATCTTCTTTTTCATTATCAAGGCTCTCTTCTAGATGTTCAATGACCTCTTCTTCTACTGGTTTAATCATAAGAAGTCTCCCTTTTCTACAGTGATACTTGCGGCTCCATGGCTCGTCGCGGTGCCAAAATAACTCCTTCGTGGATCGCTCCCGAAGCTCTTCTCTTGTCATCATTTTTGGTACAGGGACTCGGTTGATAGTAGGGTGTTAGGACCCTTTATCTGAGCTTTTGAATAATGTTTATTGAGTCTATTTAGTCCAGTTGTTTATTGAGTCTATTTAGTTCAGTTAGAGTTGGGTAGAAGTTTATTTAATATTTATTTATTATTAGGAGTCCAAGTCTTGGTGGACTCTAGGTGGAACTCTATAAATAGTGATGTAACCCTTTCTATCAATCAATCAATGAATGAAATGTTATTCCACTCTATGGACAAACCCTAGGAGGCCGATCCCCTCGAAGTGATCAAGGAGGGTCGATCCCCTCGAAGCGATCAAGGAGGGCCGATCCCCTCGAAGCGATCATTATCAAGGTCTTATGATTCCTTTTTCTTCCCTTTCTTCCACGATAAGACTTTAGGGTCTTATCATTTGGTATCAGAGCGGCGATCTTGGCGTTCTCGCTGTGCCGTAGCTGAAAAAAAAAAAAAAAAAGCCCGCATCCACGCCCCTGCTTCCAGCCGGCCCACACGCCGCCGCTGCTTTCCGGCCAGCAGCCGCCGCCGCTGCCCCCCAGCCACCAACGTCCTCCTTCTCCACAATCGGTGCTGTTTCCTGGCCGATCGACCACCGCCGTAGCTGTCGCCCCAGCCAGCGACCTCGTCTCCTCGCTGCCCGCATCTCGCTCGAGCGAGAAGGGCCGCGGCCGCCGTCTCCCTGCTAGCGGATCAACACATCGCCGCTTATACCATCGGCGACGCTGCCCTAGTTTGACCCGCCCCTTCTTGCAGCAGTTGCAGAAACAGAGCTTCCTCTGTTGCCGCAGCCCCTTCTTGCAGCAGTTGCAGAAACAGAGCTTCCTCTGTTGCCGCAGCCCCTTCTTGCAGCAGTTGCAGAAACAGAGCTTCCTCTGTTGCCGCAGCCCCTTCTTGCAGCAGTTGCAGAAACAGAGCTTCCTCTGTTGCCGCAGCCCCTTCTTGCAGCAGTTGCAGAAACAGAGCTTCCTCTGTTGCCGCAGCCCCTTCTTGCAGCAGTTGCAGAAACAGAGCTTCCTCTGTTGCCGCAGCCCCTTCTTGCAGCAGTTGCAGAAACAGAGCTTCCTCTGTTGCCGCAGCCCCTTCTTGCAGCAGTTGCAGAAACAGAGCTTCCTCTGTTGCCGCAGCCCCTTCTTGCAGCAGTTGCAGAAACAGAGCTTCCTCTGTTGCCGCAGCCCCTTCTTGCAGCAGTTGCAGAAACAGAGCTTCCTCTGTTGCCGCAGCCCCTTCTTGCAGCAGTTGCAGAAACAGAGCTTCCTCTGTTGCCGCAGCCCCTTCTTGCAGCAGTTGCAGAAACAGAGCTTCCTCTGTTGCCGCAGCCCCTTCTTGCAGCAGTTGCAGAAACAGAGCTTCCTCTGTTGCCGCAGCCCCTTCTTGCAGCAGTTGCAGAAACAGAGCTTCCTCTGTTGCCGCAGCCCCTTCTTGCAGCAGTTGCAGAAACAGAGCTTCCTCTGTTGCCGCAGCCCCTTCTTGCAGCAGTTGCAGAAACAGAGCTTCCTCTGTTGCCGCAGCCCCTTCTTGCAGCAGTTGCAGAAACAGAGCTTCCTCTGTTGCCGCAGCCCCTTCTTGCAGCAGTTGCAGAAACAGAGCTTCCTCTGTTGCCGCAGCCCCTTCTTGCAGCAGTTGCAGAAACAGAGCTTCCTCTGTTGCCGCAGCCCCTTCTTGCAGCAGTTGCAGAAACAGAGCTTCCTCTGTTGCCGCAGCCCCTTCTTGCAGCAGTTGCAGAAACAGAGCTTCCTCTGCCGCAGCCCCTTCTTGCAGCGGTTGCAGAAATAAAGCTTCCTCTGTTGCCGCATCTCGCTCGAGCGAGAAGGGTCGTGGTCGCCGTCTCCCTGCCAGCGGATCACCCCATCACCGCTTATACCATCGGCGACGCTGCCCTAGTTCGCGATCGTGCCACCCCCCCCTGGGGTCGCAGTCGCAGCCGCCGGTTGCCCCAGCCCCTTCTTGCAGCAGTTGCAGAAACAGAGCTTCCTCTGTTGCCGCAGCCCCTCGTCGATCGCAGCGGCGCCTCCTCCAGCACTCCTCTTCCCCTCGAGCGCCGTCGCCGCCCAGCCGACCCACCACCGCTGCTAGCCACCATGCAACGACCGCCGCTCGCTTCACAGCCGCCGCTCCCCCTTGCTCTGCATCTTTTGTAACCGAAACAGAGCAAGCACAGGCAACTCACCTTGCACCACAGTCGCAGGTCCCCTTGCTGCTGCGAACGCCGGCTGCCGTCACCGTCGCTGCTACTCCCCAGCCAGTGACGACGCTGCTCGCTGCCCAGCCATGATCCTCGCAGCCTCCCCCTTGCTCTGGTGACAGAAATAGGGCAAATCACCAATTGCCCCCGTAGTGCCACCGTCGATTCCTATTCTCCACTGCAACCTCAATCCCTGCCGCGACCCTCGCTGCCTCCTTCTCCACCGCCGTCGCTGCACACCGGCCAGCGACCACCGCTGCTGCCAACCACCGCAGCCTTCTCCTCAACCGCTCGTGATCCTTCCGGCCAACCCCTTCTGTGGTGCGACAAAAATAGAACACGCAGCAACCACCGCCGCACGCAGCAACAAAAAATAGTGGCACCCTCTGCTGCAGCAACCGCCGATTGTAACCACTGCCGCCGCTGCTCCCAACCAACGACCAACCCCTCATTCTGCAACAACTGCCCTCTAGCAGCGCACGCAGCAACCACAGCAAGGACGCTGCCTTGCCTCAACCCTAGCAGCGCACGCACCATCGATTCCTCTTCTCAACCCCGGCCGCTTCAACGCCGCCTCCCCCTGCTTAGCATCTTCTACCACAACCACAGGTTGCCATCACCACAGCCTCAAGCCCTCTACCCAGCGATCACCCCTTGGGTCTAGCAGCTGCAACCACATCGACGTAGTCGCCTTTCAGCCCCGGCGCTCTCACCCCACACAGCGACAGAGACAGGGCAACAACTCTTCCTCCAACGCAACGACCACAACACTGCCCTCGGCGTCCACCTCCTCGGCAACTTTGTATTGACAATGTTGATGCCCTTAACCGACATCAAAAATAGGAGTTGAGAACCCAGATTTGCAGTCTTGCGCAATGGCCACCGATAACGCAGTGAAAGCACAAATGGAAGCATGGGAAATCAGAATTGAGAACCGGTTGCAAGAAACACTTAATGATTTCAAAAAGAGCCTATTGGAGAGTCTCAGCAAATTTCAACAAGATAGGGGCTCAAGTTCTACGTTGCATAGATCTGAAAATACAAGAAAAGGGCTCCAAGATTGTGACACAAACTACTCACACATGAAGGTGGAATTTCCGAGATGGAAAGATGGAGATCCGACTAGTTGGATTTCTAAGGCGGAAAATTTCTTTCATTTTCACAGAACCCCAGAAGAATCAAAGGTAGAAGTGGCCTCAATCCAGCTCGATGAAGATACAATCCAGTGGCACAATTGGTATGAAACTTGCTATGGAGTTCCTTCGTGGGAGCAATTCAAAAGAGGGCTTCTTATTCACTTTAGTCCATCCGATTATGAGAATGTTGATGGCCAGCTTGCCAAAATTTGTCAAACTTCTACAGTGTCAGAATATCAGAGTAGGTTTGAAAGATTATCAAATCAAGCTAGAGATTGGTCGGAACGACAACTTCTGGGTACATTTATTGAAGGGCTTATTCCAGAGATCTGGTGTGAAGTTAAGGCTCGACAACCCCGCACTATGATAGCTGCGATCTCATTCGCACATCTACATGAGAAAAAAATTAGCAAGGAAATATCATCAAGGGGTTTGTGCTATGATGAAAAGTGGAGTATAGAGCACCGATGTAAACAAGGGCAACTTCTAATGATCGAACCAATTGGAGAGGAGCCGAAAGCTAAGAATGTGGACTCTGATCATGAAGGTATAGATTCTAACGAAGATGTTGAACCAACCATACATACAATGCATATATTAGCGGACTACTCTAACCCGCAAACTATGGAAGTTGGCGAAACTTTGGAGCATCAGCCTATTATAGTTTTGATTGATACTAGTAGTACTAACAATTTTATGGATAGTGAGACTGTTGCCCAATTGGCCCACCACATTGAAGACTATGACAGATTTGAAGTAAAGATCGTTGATGGATGGATTTTCACTTGTGATAGCAAAGGTTCAAAGATAAAATTGATTATACAGGGCCAGCAGTTTCTTACAACGATTACTACACTGAAAGACCGACCTGTTGCTTACACTATCAAAAGGTGGAGACCATACTTACTTGATCAACGGGTTGTGATGCGTTGCAGATAGTCTATGACTAAAGAGAAGCTCCCTGAGATTGATGCTGCTCAGCCTTGAGGACAAGGTTGATTTGAAGAGGGAGGAACTGTTAGGACCCTTTATCTGAGCTTTTGAATAATGTTTATTAAGTCTATTTAGTCCAGTTGTTTATTGAGTCTGTTTTGTTCAGTTAGAGTTGGGTAGAAGTTTATTTAATATTTATTTATTATTAGGAGTCCAAGTCTTGGTGGACTCTAGGTGGAACTCTATAAATAGTGATGTAACCCTTTCTATCAATCAATCAATGAATGAAATGTTATTCCACTCTGTGGACAAACCCTAGGAGGCCGATCCCCTCGAAGTGATCAAGGAGGGTCGATCCCCTCGAAGCGATCAAGGAGGGCCGATCCCCTCGAAGCGATCAAGGAGGGCCGATCCCCTCGAAGCGATCAAGGAGGGCCGATCCCCTCGAAGCGATCATTATCAAGGTCTTATGATTCCCTTTTCTTCCCTTTCTTCCACGATAAGACCTTAGGGTCTTATCATAGGGTAGGGTGAGGGCTTCTGCATTGTAGGTTGAGAAGCAATCCTAGTCCTTCGGGCTTCATGGTTCAATCGCTCCTCTTGATGTCGTGCGAAAGAGATGGCTACCATAAGCGTGTACGGTTGTCGTGCTTTAACTTCTCCCCAGATCTCCGGCTTCAAGCCCTCAATGAAGGCACCTAATAGCTGTTTTTAAGACCAATCATGAGTTTGATTAGATAACATTTCAAACCTGGTTTGGTACTCCTGAAAGGTAGAGGTTTGTCGGATCTTTGCTAGTTCGTCAATGTTCTCATAATCGATTAGTCTGAAGCGGATCAATAGTCCTTCTTTGAATTGTCACCATGAGAGGACTCCATGAGTATATTTAAACTAGTCAAACCACTGTATAACATCCCCTTCAAGATGTATAGCTGCAATTTCTACCATAGATACATTCGTAGTTTTATGATACCGAAAATATCGCTCCGCACGCGAGATCCAACCAATCGATTCTCCTTCTTCCCATCTAGGGAAGTTCATCCTCATGCGTGTATAGTTGGAGTTAGTCATAGAACCTCCCCTCTCTTCGAAGTCATCTCTTTGGGCTTGGTGTGATTGGTTAGAGCTCTCTCCTTGATATAATTTCTTCAGGCATGGTGGTCGGCCCAAATTGAGTTTGGTAAAGAGAGTACGAATCTTATCCTCCATTCGTGCCTCTAAGGCTTCAAATTTAGCATTGATTGCCTCCATAGATGCCATAGTATATGCCTCCAAATCTATGATGTTAAGATCTCTCTTTTGTTGTCGGGTTAAAGGCAAGTATGGCTTGAGAGAAGTGATGGTCGAAAGGGTTAGTGGATTGGTGGATGTAGGCTGCGGTTTAGGCTTGTTTTGTAGCTATGATATTAAGATCTCTCTTACTCGATGCACTGCCCCTCTTCTCCTCTGTTTCCTCCTGCGGGAAATAGAGGTGCCGCAATCTCTTCTCCTACTTCTCCTTCTTCTCTTCTTCTTCTTCTCCTTCTTCTCCTTCTTCCCTTCTCCTCCCTGACGCCCAATGCCTCCACTCCTTTATTTCCTCCTGTAGGAAATAGAGGCGCTGCAGCTCTATTTGCTGCAGCTACCTATCTCCTCTCCCTCTTCCCTCTCTTCTCCTTCTTCTTCTTCTTTCTTCTCTTCTCTTCTCCCCCTTCTTCTTCTTCTTCTTCTTCTCCTCGTCTTCCCTTCTCCCCGATGCCCCACACCTCTAGTTCCCTTATGAAGGAATAGAGGTGTTGCAGCCCCTAGCTGCAGTCACCTCCTTTCCTCTCCTTCTTACCCTTTCCTTTTCCTCTTCTTCTCCTCTTCTTCCCTTCTCCTCCCCGACGCCCCCACACATATCGCTGCAGCCCTTGCTGCAGGCCACCGCTCCCTTTTCTTTTTCTCTCCTCCTTCTTCCCTTTCCTCCTTCCTTCCCCAACCCACACACATCCTCATCGCTGCAACCTTGCCGTAGGCCATGATGGCCAAGAGCCCAAGCCACCCTCCTCCTCTTTTTCCTTCTTCTTCTTCTTCGCTCTTCTCCCCCTTCTTCTTCTTCTTCTTCTTCTCCTTCTTCTTCTTCTCTTCTCCCCCTTCTTCTTCTCTTCTTCTTCTCCTCTTCTTCTCCTTCTTCCCATCTAGGGAAGTTCATCCTCATGCGTGTATAGTTGGAGTTAGTCATAGAACCTCCCCTCTCTTCGAAGTCATCTCTTTGGGCTTGGTGTGATTGGTTAGAGCTCTCTCCTTGATATAATTTCTTCAGGCATGGTGGTCGGCCCAAATTGAGTTTGGTAAAGAGAGTACGAATCTTATCCTCCATTCGTGCCTCTAAGGCTTCAAATTTAGCATTGATTGCCTCCATAGATGCCATAGTATATGCCTCCAAATCTATGATGTTAAGATCTCTCTTTTGTTGTCGGGTTAAAGGCAAGTATGGCTTGAGAGAAGTGATGGTCGAAAGGGTTAGTGGATTGGTGGATGTAGGCTGCGGTTTAGGCTTGTTTTGTAGCTATGATATTAAGATCTCTCTTACTCGATGCACTGCCCCTCTTCTCCTCTGTTTCCTCCTGCGGGAAATAGAGGTGCCGCAATCTCTTCTCCTACTTCTCCTTCTTCTCTTCTTCTTCTTCTTCTCCTTCTTCTCTTCTTCTTCTCCTTCTTCTTCTTCTCTCCCTCTTCTTCTTCTTCTCCTTCTTCTTCTTCTTCTTCTTCTTCTTCTCTTCTTCTCTTCTTCTTCTTCTTCTCCTTCTTCTTCTCTCCCTCTTCTTCTTCTTCTTCTTCTTCTTCTTCTTCTTCTTCTTCTTCTCTCCCTCTTCTTCTTCTTCTTCTTCTTCTCCTCTTCTTCCCTTCTCCCCGATGCCCCACACCTCTATTTCCTTATGAAGGAAATAGAGGTGTTGCAGCCCTAGCTGCAGTCACCTCCTTCCTCTCTTCTCCTTCTTCTCTTCTTCTTCTTCTTCTCTTCTTCTTCTTCTTCTTCTTCTTCTTCTTCTTCTTCTTCTTCTTCTTCTTCTTCTTCTTCTTCTTCTTCTTCTCTCCCTCTTCTTCTTCTTCTTCTCTCCCTCTTCTTCTTCTTCTCCTTCTTCTCTTCTTCTTCTTCTTCTCCTTCTTCCCATCTAGGGAAGTTCATCCTCATGCGTGTATAGTTGGAGTTAGTCATAGAACCTCCCCTCTCTTCGAAGTCATCTCTTTGGGCTTGGTGTGATTGGTTAGAGCTCTCTCCTTGATATAATTTCTTCAGCATGGTGGTCGGCCCAAATTGAGTTTGGTAAAGAGAGTACGAATCTTATCCTCCATTCGTGCCTCTAAGGCTTCAAATTTAGCATTGATTGCCTCCATAGATGCCATAGTATATGCCTCCAAATCTATGATGTTAAGATCTCTCTTACTCGATGCACTGCCCCTCTTCTCCTTCTTCTCTTCTTCTTCTTCTTCTTCTCTTCTTCTCCTCTTCTTCTCCTCTTCTTCCCTTCTCTTCCCCAACGCCACACACCTCCTCGCTGCAGCCCTTGCTGCAGCCACCCTCCTCTTTTCTTCTTTCTTCTCCTCTTCTTCCCTTCTCTTCCCCAACGCCACACACCTCCTCGCTGCAACCTTGCCGTAGCCACCCTCCTCTTTTCTTCTTCTTCTTCTTCTTCTTCTTCTTCTTCTTCTTCTTCCCTTCTCCTCCCCGACACCCCACACATCCTCTCCTCTGTTTCCACCTGCGGGAAACAGAGGTGTTGTAGCCCTAGCTGCTGTAGCTGCCTCTCTCTCCTTTCCCTCTTCCCTCTCTTCCCCTTCTTCTTCTTCTTCTTCTCTCCCTCTTCTTCTTCTTCTTCTTCTCTTCTTCTCCTCTTCTTCCCTTCTTCTCTACTTCTCCTCTTCTTCTCCCCAATGCCTCACCACTCTTCTCTCTATTCCATGGAGAACAGAGAGTGTGGGAAGCGGTGGGATAAAACTAAAATTTTTAGTTTTTTTTATTATTTATTTTTACAACTTAATAATTTAGTCCTTGAAATTTCTATATTTACATATAGGTCCCCCGATTTACAAATAAATTCTGATTAATAAATTTCAAAAAGTGAGGGATATTACACTCTCCCTCCCTTAAAAGAAAATTTAGTCCTCTAAATTGGTTATACCTTAATCGATGAAAAGATGATAATATATTTTATTCATTTCCTCATTCATCCTCTAAATAGTTTCATCAATAGAATACAAATCAATTACACAATCATCCAAGAGTAATTAAAAATATCCTCCTTCTTGATCTTCAATAAATGGTAACCCGATCTCCGAACAATCTTGGAAAGTACTTATGCACCGTTCAATTGATTAAACAAGTCGTCACTTTAGAGGATACTTGTTTTTTGATGATCACTTGATTCAATTGTCTACAATTAATGTAAAGCCTCAATGTTCCATTCATCTTAACTAACACTGGAGCACCCCATGATGAAATATTAGGCCAAATAAAATCTTTATTTAATAGTCCTTATAGTTGCTTTTTCAATTCCACTTACTCAAATGATATCATTTTGTAGAGAGACTTAGATATTGAGATTGTCCCCAGGACCAAATCAAAAGCAAAGTCATGTCTGGAGGTAATCCGAGCAAGTTATCCTAGGATACATTAGGCAAAGAGGTAAATCATGTCCAATACTCTCAAAATAAAAGATGGGCTGATCTAATATGCAAAAAGTGATCATTTGTTATATAACAATCCATACTGGTATGATAAGAAGATAGCCAATCCATACCAAGTATAATATCAAAACTCTAAATATCTAGGAGAACTAAATTAGCAAAAATTTCAAGTTCTCTAATGAAAATCAGATAAGAGGACCATATTCAAGTTCGTTATCAAAGAATCTCCAATGATCATATTTACATATAGCACATAATGCAGTGGTATAGGTTGAATACCCAAGTGATAAGCAAAATATTATGAATCAAATCATAGATGGGACTCAGGGTCAAACAAATATTTGCATTCTTTCATAAACATGAATAATACCTTCGACCACTGATTTAGAAGCTTTAAAATTATATACAGTAATAGTATACACTTTGACATGGGCTGATGATTTAGGAGGCAGTGACTCTTTCTTCTTATTCAAAGGGCAGTTTTTTATTTTATGATCCAACTTTCCACAAGCAAAATAGGCTCCAGTCACCCACAAACACAAACTTGTTTCATAATTTAACTCGTATCTTACACAGGATTGAGGCTTTTGTGGTGACTTCCCCTTTAAAATCCAGATGTCTTGACCCTCTTGTTATCACTTTCTAATTTATTTCCAATCGTACTTTTATTGGTAAACTTGTCCTAGCTATTCTCGTCCTTGATCTCCATAAATTGTTTAGATTATCAAAATAATTTTATACATCAAATATCTTCTCCATTTGTATCATCCATTTTACTACCACAAATGAAATTATGTTCATCATGCTTTCGCTATGCCACTCTGATTTGATATCCCTGATCAACCCTTTCATCCCACTTAATTAATCAAAACCAGAAAAAGTAGGAGGACCAAATGTCCTCGTCATCCAAGATTCCTAAAATGCATCAAAGAAAATTTCCACCGATCACTATAGTTCATTAGACCTCAATATATTTTGCACGTCAACATATCAAATAATTTAGGGATCCTCAAATAATGCTATGATACCACCTCTATCATGCCCCTCAAAAATATCGATAATATTAAAATTTTCATCACAAACAAATCTAGGATCCAAACTAATATTTAAGGATACTAAAAACATTGAAACATCTAACGATTCATAAAACCTGTGCAATTTATAATCATACAATACATCGCTCGATGATTCATAAAATCTGAACCCAACTCACCAAAATAATAACCATAATATAAATTCACAAGTGTGGGAGTCTATACAATCACAAAACCAACGTTTACCATAAGTTCATATCATTACATGAATTAAACTTAACATTCCGGAATCCTAAACATGATAGATCCTTTAAACTTATACAAAATCCACAAGTTTAGATTCACGGTCAACAATTCATTAGATGCAGCGTGTGCTTATACAACAAAAACATATATACTAATAAGGATATGCCCAAAATCTTCTAGCTTTCCATTGCCTCAGCCTAATTTTAATATTTAAGCAAGCGACAAGCTATCCTAAAAAATTTATACAGCAATAGAGTGAGCATATAGAGCTCAGCAAGTGACTAACATATCCATGACAAAAGAGGACAGTTTCCAAATAAATAAGGTTTCAAAATGCAAGGCAGAATATAAGAATTCATAGATGTAATCTCATTAGGTGTAGAATCTCAAATGTCATTTCAATCAAACATATTTGGTTCATAACAGAAGGAGCATAGTGTAATTGGAGCATATCAATAGCGTATGAAATGTTCCAGAGCATATCAATGGCAAATGAAATATTTCGGAGCATATTAATAACAAATGAAACGTTTTGGAGCTTATCAATGACGTATGAAAGGTTTCTGAGCATATCAATGGCAAATAGGACATTTTGAAATATATCAATAGCATATGAAATATTTCAAAGCATATCAATGGCATATGAACATTTCATAGCATATCAAAGAACGATACGAAATAGAAGTTGAAACGTCATATTTGACGTTGCATTCATTTCTTTCTTATCCAAAGCGCATATAGAAATATATAACCAAAGCTCTGGATATCCTATCACACATACAGAAGGTGTAGTGGGACCACAGACAAAATGTGATTCATTCATTTTTGAATGACCACCAGACAAAAGTCTCCCACGTCTGGGAGCTCCATCCACCCACGTCTAGGTGAAGTCAGAGGGGGCCGGCAAAGCATCGCAGGCTCTATGCATAACTCCCTTTACCATTTCTGGCAAAGGTTCACATTATCCCACAAACACTAGAGTACATAAAGGATAGTATGAAAAATAAAATTTGCATATATCGAAAGCACATACAGAACAACAAAACGTACATGTGCCTTTACGAGATTATACGATACAAGTTTAATCTTTCACTAATGTATTCAGATTTAAAAGGAAATGAAAGCAAGAGCATACAATGATTCCAAGCAATCATATATAGCTCAGTTCAAATAAGAAGGTTAGATGAATTCATTGTCCAAAGGAATGAAACTAGAAAAGGCACACATCGAAAGCAAATGCGGAACAAAGGGATATACATGTGCCTATATGAGTCAATACGATATAGCATAAACGTTACACAATAGCTTTCAGAATGTAAATAATTTTAAGGACAAGAGCAAACAAGAATTCAAAGTAGTAATATAAACCTCAATTGAATAAAGGAAGCCAAATAAAATCTATTCCAACGAATGACAACAGACAAAATGTGATTCATTCATTTTTGAATGACCACCAGACAAAAGTCTCCCACGTCTGGGAGCTCCATCCACCCACGTCTAGGTGAAGTCAGAGGGGGCCGGCAAAGCATCGCAGGCTCTATGCATAACTCCCTTTACCATTTCTGGCAAAGGTTCACATTATCCCACAAACACTAGAGTACATAAAGGATAGTATGAAAAATAAAATTTGCATATATCGAAAGCACATACAGAACAACAAAACGTACATGTGCCTTTACGAGATTATACGATACAAGTTTAATCTTTCACTAATGTATTCAGATTTAAAAGGAAATGAAAGCAAGAGCATACAATGATTCCAAGCAATCATATATAGCTCAGTTCAAATAAGAAGGTTAGATGAATTCATTGTCCAAAGGAATGAAACTAGAAAAGGCACACATCGAAAGCAAATGCGGAACAAAGGGATATACATGTGCCTATATGAGTCAATACGATATAGCATAAACGTTACACAATAGCTTTCAGAATGTAAATAATTTTAAGGACAAGAGCAAACAAGAATTCAAAGTAGTAATATAAACCTCAATTGAATAAAGGAAGCCAAATAAAATCTATTTCCAAACGAATGAAAACAGAATATGCGAAATCGACCAAAGCTCGATTTCTGACAGAATTCGAGAGGCCCATTAAACAAATACTTCAGACTATCAATTATGCTCCAATGCACTCAAGAAAGCTATTGTCAAAAGATATTTCAATCTATTTTTAGATGAAAAAAGTTTTGTACCAATTAAAATTTCCAACAAAGAGTTACAATTGATTTAGTAACCAAAGGTCAAAAAATAAAATCACTATTTTGCAGAATTCATAGGGTCGGTTTCAATAGATAACTGGATAGGCATTTAGATTCTAAATTTTTCAATCTATATATCAAAAGAAAGATCTACAAGTCTAGTTTTAAATGAAATCAGTTTGGCACAAATCAGAATTTCCATCAGTGACTTATAGGTATTTTAGTATCAAAAGGTTACGATCCTTGTTTTACAACATCCATAGGCTCATTTGAAACAGAAGTTTGGGTGAGTATTCGGTGTCCAAAATTTTCAACATTAGTATCAAAAGAAAGGTATATGAGTCTAAATTTAAATGAATTAAGTCCTGCCTAAGTCCCCATTAGGTACTAAAAATTATGGCTGAAATAATGTATAGGGGCCAGTTTACCGAAAAATTTCAGATCCATGGTTTTGTATCTAACAAGAGAGATATCTGGTTCTAAGCAAAAATCTTTCAGATTATTCAGAATTAATATGAGAACAGAGACTAATATTTCTATAGGATGAGGTTAGAACACTTGCCTTTCGAAGATTTTGATCCGAAGATCTGAAGGTGTACGCTCGAATCCTTTTTCTACTTTTCCTCCGTCTCCACTCCCTGTTTCATTTTCTGCACCCGTTTTCTTTCTTTCTCCGCAACTACAGCTCATGCCGAACATAGAGGCATAGTCACCTGCTCTCTCTTACTCTCATTCCTTCCTTTTCTTCCCTAAACGGAACTACCACAGCCACCACAGCTGTCGCTGCCATAATCATAGCCCCTTCCACCGCACTGCCTTCTTCCTCCTCTTCTTTTGCAGACATAGTTGCTGTAGACGCAGCCGCCGCCGCCACAGCCGCAATCATGACCACAGCCCCTTTTCCCCTTTCCTTTCTTTCTCTTTCCCAAAAGCAGCTGCTGCAGCCACCACCGCTGCTGTAGCTACCGCAACCATTGCTGCTGCCGCAATCGCAGCCGCAGCCACCATCCCCTCTTCCTCTCCTTCGCTCTCTTTCTTCTCTTCCAGCTGCAGCTTCCACCATCGCATCCGCAGCCTCTTGTTCCCTCTCTTCTCCCTCTTCTTCTTCCTTTCCTTCTCTTCTTTCCTAGCTGCAACTGCCGCAGTCGCAGTTGCAGCAATGGCCGCAGCCACCACGGCCACAGCCTCCACAGCCATCTTCCTCCCCTGCTCTTCCTCGATGCACTACCCCTCTTCTCCTCTGTTTCCTCCTGCGGGAAATAGAGGTGCCACAATCTCTTCTCCTGCTTCTCCTTCTTCTCTTCTTCTTCTTCTCCTTCTTCTCTTCTTCCCTTCTCCTCCCCGGCGCCCAATGCCTCCTCTCCTCTATTTCCTACTGTAGGAAATAGAGGTGCTGCAGCTACCTCTCTCTCCTCTCCCTCTTCCCTCTCTTCTCCTTCTTCTTCTTCTTTTCTTCTCTTCTCCCCCTTCTTCTTCTTCTTCTTCTCCTCTTCTTCCCTTCTCCCCGATGCCCCACACCTTTGTTTCCTTATGCAGGAAATAGAGGTGACTGCAGCTAGAGCTGCAGCAGCTACCTCTCTCTCCTCTCCCTCTTCCCTCTCTTCTCCTCCTTCTTCTTCTTTTCTTCTCTTCTCCCCCTTCTTCTTCTTCTTCTTCTCCTCTTCTTCCCTTCTCCCCGATGCCCCACACCTCTGTTTCCTTATGCAGGAAATAGAGATGCTGCAGCCCTAGCTGCAGTCACATCCCTTTCCTCTCCTTCTTCCCTTTCCTTTTCCTCTTCTTCTCCTCTTCTTCCCTTCTCCTCCCCGACGCCCCACACCTCCTCGCTGCAGCCATTGCCGCAGCCACCCTCCTCTTTTCTTCTTCTTCTCCTCTTCTTCCCTTCTCTTCCCCGATGCCACACACCTCCTCGCTGCAGCCTTGCCGCAGCCACCCTCCTCTCTTCTTCTTCTTCTTCTTCTTCCCTTCTCCTCCCCGATGCCCCACATATCCTCTCCTCTGTTTCCACCTGTGGGAAACAGAGGTGCTGCAGCCCTAGTTGCTGCAGTTGCCTCTCTCTCCTCTCCCTCTTCCCTCTCTTCTCTTTTTTCTTCTTCTTCTCTCCCTCTTCTTCTTCTTTTCTTCTCCTCTTCTTCCCTTCTTCTCTACTTCACCTCTTCTTCTCCCCAATGCCCCACCAGTCTTCTCTCTGTTTCACGGGAAATAGAGAGCGTGGGAAGCGGTGGGATAAAACTAAAATTTTTGATTTTTTTATTATTTATTTTTACAACTTAACAATTTAGTACTTGAAATTTCTATATTTACATATAGGTCCCCCGATTTACAAATAAATTCTTATTAATAAATTTCAAAAAGTGATGGATATTATAGTGGTACCGCTAGACCTGGGTAGTGGTACCGCTCAGGACAGTGTCAGCCAAACTGACATTGGGCGGTGGTACCGCCCGTGCACGGGGAACCCGGGATGAGATGTTTTTAGGCTCGAAGTTCGAATCAACTTGAAGCCTATAAATACCCCTCTCATCCCTGGGTAAAATACACAAGCACAGAGGATTAAAAAGTTAGAAAATACTACTGTAATCTCTTTAGAAATTCCCTCCTCCACTCTAAGTTTAGAATTCTGTAAGAGGAGTGTGAGTGCTTGTAAGGGTTGCCTCCTAAGCCCGTCAAAAGGAGAAAAGCTGTAAAAGGGTGGTTGGCCTTCACCTATTGAAGGAAGACCTCTAGTTGACATCGGTGACCTCGTTAGAGGAGGAAGCCAAAAGTGGATGTAGGTCAAGATTAACTGAACCACTCTAAATCTCAGTTTGTATTTACATTCTGCTCTTTATCTTAATTGCAAACTGCCTTCATTGATTTACATCAACTACACTTCTGCTTATTCTTAACTTTAAAGATCTTTCCGAAACGATTTTCGTACGAAATTTTTTTTAACCGATGAAAGTTTTCCACTACACTAATTCACCCCCCCCCCCCCCCCCCCCCCCCCCTTCTTAGTGGTCTTGATCCTAACAGCTAGAACATTGTCGGGAATTCGTCGAAAGTTCGTTGGAAGATCACCGGAAGCTCGCCGGAAGAGTAATTGACATACCAGAACAAGAGTGCTTTTGATTATATCTTAGTTATTGTAGTTAGATCATAAATTGAGTTAGGATTAGGAGGTAATCCCACTAACTTAATTTGGGGGCCAACTGAGCCCTTAACAAGGCTAAATTGGGCCAAATTGAAAAGCTCATTCAGCACCTAAAATCATGGCTGGTGGTGGCACTGCCTAGAAGACCCACTCTCCTAGGTGGTTGGGGCGATGGTACCACCCAGATTGAGTAGTGGTACCGTCGGTAGTTAATGCTGCCAACGGTGGTACTATCGGTAGTTAATTCTGCCAGTGGTGGTACCATCCATGTCAGGCGGTGGTTGTTGAATCTCAGATTTTGATGATGAAACTAATTGATTGTGTTTAGATGTTTAACTGCATTTTGAGTGATGTAGGTCTACTCGATCAGGATTAGACAGTTGACGCAGGAGGAATTGACGTTGCGCCGGAGGAGATCACGTCAGGATATTGGACGGCAGAATGCTTCGGATGTTGGGCATCGGGCCAAGGAGAGCGGAATTGCACCAAGGATATCGGGGTTGCGGAGGCCAACCGCGATTGGGCAATAAGCCGCAAGAGAGAACGATTCGCTGAAGAATCGGACGAAGCGCCAACCAATGACGTGCCGGGCAATAGCATGTCAATTCGCGTTGTAATAATTGTCTAGATAGGAGTAGAGTTTTGGCTTGTGTGTGCAGGATTAACTACAATAACGATGAAGACATAAAGCGAAACAAAGTGCCAGAGTCAAGCGCGAAGGATTCGTTGGGAGTTCGAGAGTTCGACGGAAGTCCGAAGGTTCATCGGGAATGCTGTCCGAACTAGCCGAGAATGAGTAGGGAGCTTGCCGATGGGTTTTCGGAAGCTCACCGAATGGTTCGTCGGAAGTTCGCGGAGCTCACCGAGAAAGATCGTAGCTTGCCGAAGAAGCTCGTCGAAACTCGCCAAGATCAAATCGTGAAGTCTCGGAGCTTGTCAGGAGTCCGCAGAATGGTTTCCGAGAGTTTTTCAGAAGACCGCCGGAAGTTCGCCGGAAGCTCACCGGAAGAAGTCTTGACTTACGGACTTTGTAATAGCTTAGGAAATGTCTTTAAACTCGTAGTTAGCATGTTAATTAGGGTTAGGATTAGGTGTTAATCTTATAACCCAAGTAGGGGCCAATTGGGCCCAAGTTTGGACTGGTTTGGGCCAAGTTTGGAGCCGAACTAGTGAGCTGAAACAAAGCCAGGCGGTGGCATCGCCAGTCTGGGCGGTGGCACCGCCCAGCACCCGAAGAGCTAGGCGGTGGCACCGCTGGACTGGGCGGTGGCACCGCCCAGTACACTATCAGTGACAGAACTAACAGGCGGTAGCACCGCCACTGACAGGCGGTGTCACCGCTAGCTTCGGGAACCGAAGAGAATTCAAATTTTGGAGCCCAAATTTGAATCCTCTTGAGGCCTATAAATACCCCTCAATTCTCAGCTGAGACAACAACCTTTGAGAAGTTAGAGATTGAGATAAAGCCTTAGCAAAGTCTTTAGCAAGTCTTGTTTTCAATAGTTTAAGTGTTCACCTCCCTCATTCTCTTTGAAAATCTGTAAGAGTGTGAACCACTTGTAAAAGGTTGTAAGAGGGGTATTTGTCTTTCCCCTTCAAAGTGATTTGCTAGTGGAAGTTGGGAGCCTTATCGAAGAAGGCTTCGCAAGTGGATGTAGGTCGCATGACCGAACCATTATAAATCGGTTTGCGTTTTTCTTATTGTCATTTACATTACTGCAAACCATCTTCACTTTGATGCTCTACTTATTTTTCTCCTTCATACGTATGCCTTCAAGTTAAAACTCAATCGAAACGGTTTCAAACGAAACGTTGCTTTTATCGTATGAAGTTTTCGAAAGTGTTTAAATCATCGAAAGTTTATTGTTCTTTACCGCTGCACTAATTCACCCCCCCTCTTAGTGCCGCTCCGATCCTAACAATTGTTATCAGAGCCCGGTATTTCTCATTTCGGATTTACACCCGAGAGAAATGGCTCTTCATGACTTTCAAGAGGGCTTTTCGGTTTTTCGTCCACCGTTGTTTAACAGATTGGACTACACTTATTGGAAAACTCGAATGAGAGTTTTCTTGATTTCTATGAATTTGGATTTATGGAATATTGTTGAAAACGATTTTCAACTTCCCTCTAAACCGATGAACGAATGGTCGGATTTGGAGAAGAAGTATTTTTCTTTAAACGCAAAGGCTATGAATATGAATGCCTTATTTTGCGCTTTAGACAAAAATGAGTTGAAACGGATTTCTATGTGCGAAACGGCTTTTGATATTTGGCGAACACTTGAAATCACGCACGAGGGAACTAGTAGAGTTAAAGACTCGAAAGTTAACATTTTATTGCATGATTTTGAACTTTTTCGAATGCAACCAAGCGAGACTATAGGCGACATGTACACCCGTTTCACGGATGTCGTCAATAATCTAAGAGTTCTTGGTAAATCTTTTTCAAATTTTGACCTCGTAAGTAAGATCTTAAGATCCCTTCCAAAAGGTGGGATCCTAAAATAACCGCAATACAAGAGACAAAAATTTAAATGATTTTCCATTAGAAGAATTAATCGGGTCATTAATGACCTATGAAATGACACTCTTGGAACATTTGAACCCGATGAGCATTTGAACCACCTTCCAAAGAATAGGAAGGATTTGGAACTCCGGACAAATGAATACCACATGAGCGATGACTCAAGTGATGAGGACAATGATGAACTTGAACTTCGAACACTAAATCTTAATAAGTTCATTAAACAAAAATCTAAAATAAACAATGAACTGTCGTCAATAATCTAAGAGTTCTTGGTAAATCTTAAATCCCCCTTTCAAATTTTGACCTCGTAAGTAAGATCTTAAGATCCCTTCCAAAAGGTGGGATCCTAAAATAACCGCAATACAAGAGACAAAAATTTAAATGATTTTCCATTAGAAGAATTAATCGGGTCATTAATGACCTATGAAATGACACTCTTGGAACATTTGAACCCGATGAGCATTTGAACCACCTTCCAAAGAATAGGAAGGATTTGGAACTCCGGACAAATGAATACCACATGAGCGATGACTCAAGTGATGAGGACAATGATGAACTTGAACTTCGAACACTAAATCTTAATAAGTTCATTAAACAAAAATCTAAAATAAAACAATGAACTTGAACGGAGGAAGAGGCCAAAGAAGAGGAAGGCAACCAAGGATGAATCAAGAACTTTCAAAGGTGAAATGGCGAATTGGGCTTTGATGAGCTTCGACTACAAGGTAAGTAACTCAACTCTCTTGAATTATTTTGAAATTACTTGAAGTTTTTCATAAGTGCTTAATTTAGATAGTAGGAATAGGAAATAAAAAATTGTTTTTTAAAAAAATTATATCATGTTTTTCTTTTTAGCATCTTTAAAAAAAATTAAAAATTTTGATCATGAAAAGTATATTGCTAAGGTTTCATGCATGTTATGTTATGAAATGTTGAATGATGTATGCAACATTAGGAATGATAATTATGTGATATGTGATAATGCTTAGGATTAATCCATGCATGTGTATCTTGATGATTTTATGTCATGCATGAGATTTTGAAGTAAATGTTGATTTGAAACTCTCATTTTAGATTAACATGTTTTTGGTCTAATCGTTTTTATGATGAATTAAGATGACATTCTCATGACATATTAAGATGACATAGTGCATGTACATCTATGTATGAATTTCTTGATAGTCTTTTGATGATAGATGTGATATCATGATGTGTTTGGTCTTGACGGCTTCATGATGAAACTTATGTTTCGATTTTAAATGATGATACATGTTTTCACAAAAGACTTGAATACCCTCACATGAAATCAATTGTATGAAATGGAAATGAATTTTCTATCCTATTGAGATTAATAAATTTATTTTACCAATCTTGTGAATCTCATGAAATCATGATGAATATTTTGAAAATAAATGAGTGTATCATGCATTTGGTCTTAATGATTTCTCTTGAACATACTTTTTGAAATCATACTTGATGATGAATATCAAGATATTAAAAGGATGTTATCATGGAATCATGCTTGATGATTTGTTTTACAAAATTTACCTTTCCGTCTTAAATGTTGACACTTGTTTTATTAAAGGTAAATGCATGCTTATAAGAAGCAAATCACATGAATAGAAATTTATAAAAACGAAATGCGATCCTCTATCTTATTGGCTTTTCAATAAATCTATGCTTGTTATGTATGAATTTATTGAATGTGACTTTGAGGATGATTTCGGATTTCACAAATGCTTGATTCATACTTATGACATGAGACACATTTTAAATATGAATCATGTTCAATGCTTCAATCATGTTATATCTCCCTTAATTCATGTTGTTCTCCTAGATTTATTCCGAATGAATGAAATAATACAAATGAATCACTTATCGATATATCTTTTTGAAATATCTTTTTAATGTGATATTGATAATTTGGGATGCCTGTTGGAATTCATGACATTAGATAATTGAATCCTTGACTTACTCTTTATATGGCTTGAGAATAGATGCTTGATGAGTTGTTTTATAAGATTTTGCCTTTATGTCTTGAACTTTCATGCTTATCTTGATTTGGCATATAAAGACTAAGGCATGCTTAGATGAAAATGAATCACTTAAAAAATGCTTTTCCCATCTGATCGAGATTAATGATTTCATGATATTTTGTGAATCTCGAAATTGATTTTGATGACTTGATGATGAGTTTCAAGTTAACGATTTGATTTGAATAAGTTTTATCTAAATCATCATCTTGATCTTGCAAAATTGGAATCACAAATAATATCTTTTGGTATTCATGAATTGATACTCACAATATGAAAGTATTGGTATTCATCACTTGAATTTGATTGAAACATTGCATGCTCAAATTAATCATTCTCCTATGTTTCAAAAATTCTTTAAATGCCTTATGTGATGATTGAAAATTAATTTGCTTTATGATAAATCTTTGTATACCATTTTGAATATCTTGAAAGTAATGTTGAGATTTTGATGAATTTGATGATTTGGTATTATGCATGCAATACTTTAACGTATGATAATGATGCATGCAATGATGAAATATTCTTGATAAAATTATTATTTTGATATTCATGACTTGAATCTTCCTTTCTTTTTGCCAATGACAAAGGGGGAGAAAGGGTTTCTAATGTGCTATCTTGAATTAATGTAAAGGGTCATCTCAAAGAGAAATTAGCTAACTTGCACAAGACAAGAAAATGCAAAAACTTACTTACTTTCTTGCACATCTAAAGAGAAGATGCAAATGTAGCTCTTGCCAAATTGTTTGCTTGCCTCATGTCAAACATGGTCCCTTGCTAGTTTGGCATTTTGCGAAGGAAGCAAAAATGATACTTCTCGAAAGAGAAGAAAGAGCTTGCTTTCTTGAACATCTTTAATTTGCTAGCTAGAATGATGTACAATTTGCTATCTTGAACATTACAAAGAATTGCTATCATGCACATCGCAAAGAAAAGCAAATATACAAACTTGCACATCTTTAAATTTGCTAGCTTGTATGTAGTAAAACTTCATATCGTAAAAGTTGCTAGAGAAGCAAAGAATTACTATCTCGAAAGAAGCAAAAAATGCAAAACTTAGAAAAATTGCAATATAATTGCTCTTGCCATGCTTTGTATCAAAAATAGGTTGATATCCTTAAAAGTATCGCATTAAATTTTTTAGTATCGCAATGTATCACATGTATTGCAAATTGAAATTTATGAGACTATTATCATATCATGTTTAACAATTGATGTCTTTCATGACATGATTTCTTTGCATTTTTGTCTTGTATGTATCATGTGATGATTGAAATATTGATTGATGCAAATTCATAATTTATGTAAAAGTCTAAATCATTGGTTCCTCTCCTTCTTTTTGGCAATGACATAGGGGGAGAAAGATTGCTAGCTCAAGGCAAATGCTGGCTAGCTTGTACTCTTCCCTACTTTTCGACAAAAACAAAGGAGAGAAAGCTTTTGCTAGTTAGAACATGCAAAGAAAAGCAAAGTGCAATCTTGCACAAGAAGCAAGTGTTGAATTACTATGTTGTGATGAAAATCTAGCTTCACGTTACAAAAACTTGAATATCTTTTAAAATAGCTAGAGCTACTTCTCCTTTTTGTTGATAACATAGGGGGAGAAGTATATTGATGACTTCATGCATTGAATTGAATATTTTATATATTTGCATGATGGTTTAAATGTTTTTCATAACATGTGATGAATGTTGCTTGGATTTGGGATAATCCAAGTGTTCTATCAATGGCATATTGATAGGGGGAGTTTGGTTAAACTCCGGGGAGTTAAGGTTAACTCCGGTAGTCATCAATTAGTTGTCATCATCAAAAAGGGGGAGATTGTTGAATCTCGAATTTTGATGATGAAACTAATTGATTGTGTTTAGATGTTTAACTGCATTTTGAGTGATGCAGGTCTACTCGATCAGGATTAGACAGTTGACGCAGGAGGAATTGACGTTGCGCCGGAGGAGATCACGTCAGGATATTGGACGGCAGAATGCTTCGGACGTTGAGCATCGGGCCAAGGAGAGCGGAATTGCACCAAGGATATCGGGGTTGCGAAGGCCAATCGCCGATTGGGCAATAAGCCACAAGAGAGAATGATGCGCTGAAGAATCGGACGAAGCGCCAACCAATGACGTGCCGGGCAACAGCATGTCAATTCGCGTTGTAATAATTGTCTAGATAGGAGTAGAGTTTTGGCTTGTGTGTGCAGGATTAACTACGATAACGATGAAGACATAAAGCGAAACAAAGTGCCGGAGTCAAGCGTGAAGGATTCGTTGGGAGTTCGAGAGTTCGACGGAAGTCCGAAGGTTCATCGGGAATGCTGTCGGAACTAGCCGAGAATGAGTAGGGAGCGTGCCGATGGGTTTTCGGAAGCTCACCGAAAGGTTCGTCGGAAGTTCGCGGAGCTCACTGAGAAAGATCATAGCTTGCCAAAGAAGCTCGTCGAAACTCGCCAAGATCAAATCGTGAAGTCTCGGAGCTTGTCGGGAGTCCGCAGAATGGTTTCCGAGAGTTTTTTGGAAGACCGCCGGAAGTTCGCCGGAAGCTCGCCGGAAGAAGTCTTGACTTACGGACTTTGTAATAGCTTAGGAAATGTCTTTCAACTCGTAGTTAGCATGTTAATTAGGGTTAGGATTAGGTGTTAATCTTATAACCCAAGTAGGGGCCAATTGGGCCCAAGTTTGGACTGGTTTGGGCCAAGTTTGGAGCCCAACTAGTGAGCTGAAACAAAGCCAGGCGGTGGCACCGCCAATTTGGGTGGTGGCACCGCCCAGCACCAGAAGAGCTAGGCGGTGGCACCGCTGGACTGGGCGGTGGCACCACCCAGTACATTGTCAGTGACAGAACTAACAGGCGGTAGCACCGCCATTGACAAGCGATGGCACCGCTAGCTTCGGGAACCGAAGAGAATTCAAATTTTGGAGCCCAAATTTGAATCCTCTTGAGGCCTATAAATACCCCTCAATTCTCAGCTGAGACAACAACCTTTGAGAAGTTAGAGATTGAGATAAAGCCTTAGCAAAGTCTTTAGTAAGTCTTGTTTTCAATAGTTTAAGTGTTCACCTCCCTCATTCTCTTTGAAAATCTATAAGAGTGTGAACCACTTGTAAAAGGTTGTAAGAGGGGTATTTGTCTTTCCCCTTCAAAGTGATTTGCTAGTGGAAGTTGGGAGCCTCATCGAAGAAGGCTTCGCAAGTGGATGTAGGTCGCATGACCAAACCACTATAAATCGGTTTGCGTTTTTCTTATTGTCATTTACATTACTACAAACCATCTTCACTTTGATGCTCTACTTATTTGTCTCCTTCATACGTATGCCTTCAAGTTAAAACACAATCGAAACGGTTTCAAACAAAACGTTGCTTTTATCGTACGAAGTTTCCGAAAGTGTTTAAATCATCAAAAGTTTATCGTTCTTTACCGCTGCACTAATTCACCCCCCCTCTTAGTGCCGCTCTTGATCCTAACACTTCTTGCAAGCTCTCTACCCCAACAAGCCTTCGTTGGCCATGATAAGTTTTTAGGGTGTGAAAAGTGTTGTAAAAGTAAGAAGAGTTCTCCTCCTCCCTCTCTTAGCCTTGTAACCATCCAAGAAAGAGGAGTGAAACTTGTAAAGGTTGTCTCCTAAACCCGCCAAAAGGAGAAAAAGCTATAAAAGGTGGTTGGTCTTTGCCTATTGAAGGAAGGCCTTTAGTGGACGTCGATGACCTCGACGGAGGAGGAATCTGTAGTGGATGTACGTCACATTGACCGAACCACTCTAAATTCTGGTTTGCATTTCATTTTGAGCAATTTACTTTAATTACAAATCATTTCATAGCAAACTACTTCTCCTCATCTTGCTTTCACTACGCTTATGCTCTTATATGTTTCAAGTTGTTATCTTTCCGAATCGGTTTTCATCGAACGTACGAAATATTTTATGAAATCAAAGAATTTTCCGCTGCACTAATTCGCCTCCCCCTCTTAGTGTCGCTCTTGATCCTAACACTTCTTGCAAGCTCTTTACCCCAACAAGCCTTCGTTGGCCATGATAAAGTTCCTCCAAGCTTGCTTTAAGAACATCCAAGTGGGTTTTCGCTGCTATGAATCTCTCCTTATGGCTCTTCTTCCCGGTTGGTGCTCTAAATTGTGCCTTCTCCACTTACAGAGAGTAGCCAACTTCTCGCTCATCATATTCGCTACTGTACTCCTCTTGAGCAGCTCCAATAGCATGAGAGCGAGTATGCACTTGCAGCCCACCTGCGGCTGCTTGGGGCAAGGGTCCGGCTTGCCCCGTCTTACTTGATTCACCATGATGCTTTGCCATATTGAAATTGTGAAGTTCCTTCACCGCTTGTTCAAATTGCTTGCCTACTCTATGTTAGGACCGGAGCGGCACTAAGAGGGGGGGGGGGTGAATTAGTGCAGCGGTAAAGAACGATAAACTTTCGATGATTTAAACACTTTCGGAAACTTCGTACGATAAAAGCAACGTTTCGTTTGAAACCGTTTCGATTGCATTTTAACTTGAAGGCATACGTATGAAGGAGACAAAGAAGTAGAGCATCAAAGTGAAGATGGTTTGCAGTAATGTAAATGACAATAAGAAAAACGCAAACCGATTTATAGTGGTTCGGTCATGCGACCTACATCCACTTGCGAAGCCTTCTTCGATGAGGCTCCCAACTTCCACTAGCAAATCACTTTGAAGGGGAAAGACAAATACCCCTCTTACAACCTTTTACAAGTGGTTCACACTCTTACAGATTTTCAAAGAGAATGAGGGAGGTGAACACTTAAACTATTGAAAACAAGACTTGCTAAAGACTTTGCTAAGGCTTTATCTCAATCTCTAACTTCTCAAAGGTTGTTATCTCTGCTGAGAATTGAGGGGTATTTATAGGCCTCAAGAGGATTCAAATTTGGGCTCCAAAATTTGAATTCTCTTCGGTTCCCGAAGCTAGCGGTGCCACCACCAGTCAGTGGCGGTGCCACCGCCTGTCAGTTTTGACACAGTGTACTGGGCGGTGCCACCGCCCAGTTCAGCAGTGCCACCGCCCAGTCCAGCGGTGCCACCGCCTAGCTCTTCGGGTGCTGGGCGGTGCCACCGCCCAGACCGGCGGTGCCACCGCCTGGCTCTTGGGTGCTAGGCGGTGCCACCGCCCAGATCGGCGGTGCCACCGCTTGGCTCTGTTTCAGCTCACTAGTTGGGCTCCAAACTTGGCCCAAACCAATCCGAACTTGGGCCCAATTGGCCCCTACTTGGGTTATAAGATTAACACCTAATCCTAACCCTAATTAACATGCTAACTACGAGTTTAAAGACATTTCCTAAGCTATTACAAAGTCCGCAAGTCAAGACTTCTTCCGGCGAGCTTCCGGCGAACTTCCGGCGGTCTTCCGAAAAACTCTCGGAAACCATTCTGCAGACTCCCGACAAGCTCCGAGACTTCACGATTTGATCTTGGCGAGTTTCGACGAGCTTCTTCGGCAAGCTACGATCTTTCTCGGTGAGCTCCGCGAACTTCCGATGATCCTTTCGGCGAGCTTCCGAAAACCCTTCGGCAAGCTCCCTACTCATTCTCGGCTAGTTCCGACAGCATTCCCGACGAACCGTCGGACTTCCGTCGAACTCTCAAACTCCCAACGAATCCTTCGCGCTTCACTCCGGCACTTTGTTTCGCTTTATGTCTTCATCGTTATCGTAGTTAATCCTACACACACAAGCCAAAACTCTACTCCGATCTAGACAATTATTACAACACGAATTGACATTCTGTTGCCCGGCACGTCATTGGTTGGCGCTTCGTCCGATTCTTCAGCGCATCGTTCTCTCTTGCGGCTTATTGCCCAATCGGCAGTTGAACTCCGCAACCCCGATATCCTTGGTGCAATTCCGCTCTCCTTGGCCCGATGCCCAACATCCGAAGCATTCTGCCGTCCAATATCCTGACGTGATCTCCTCCGACGCAACGTCAATTCCTCCTGCGTCAACTGTCTAATCCTGATCGAGTAGACCTGCATCACTCAAAATGCAGTTAAACATCTAAACACAATCAATTAGTTTCATCATCAAAATCCGAGATTCAACAATCTCCCCCTTTTTGATGATGACAACTAATTGATGACTACCGGAGTTAACCTTAACTCCCAAGAGTTTAACCAAACTCCCCCTATCAATATGTCATTGATAGAACACTTGAATTATCCCAAATCCAAGCAACATTCATCACATGTTATGAAAAACATTTAAACCATCATGCAAATATATAAAATATTCAATTCAATGCATGAAGTCATCAATATACTTCTCCCCCTATGTCATCAACAAAAAGGAGAAGTAGCTCTAGCTATTTTAAAAGATATTCAAGTTTTTATAACGTGAAGCTAGATTTTCATCACAACATATAAGCACAAAAGCATAGTAAGATTCTTAAGTTCAATCATGGCAATTCAACACTTGCTTCTTGTGCAAGATTGCACTTTACTTTTCTTTGCATGTTCTAACTAGCAAAAGCTTTCTCTCCTTTGTTTTTGTCGAAAAGTAGGGAAGAGTACAAGCTAGCCAGCATTTGCCTTGAGCTAGCAATCTTTCTCCCCCTATGTCGTTGCCGAAAAGAAGGAGACGAACCAATGATTTAGACTTTTACATAAATTATGAATTTGCATCAATCAATATTTCAATCATCACATGATACATCTAAGACAAAAATGCAAAGAAATCATGTCATGAAAGACATCAATTGTTAAACATGATATGATAATAGTCTCAAAATTTTCAATTTACGATACTAAAAAAAATTAATGTGATGCTTTTAAGGATATCAACCTATTTTTATACAAAGCATGGCAAGAGCAATTATATTGCAAGTTTTCTAAGTTTTGCATTTTTTGCTTCTTTCGAGATAGTAATTCTTTGCTTCTCTAGCAACTTTTACGATATAAAGTTTTACTACATACAAGCTAGCAAATTTAAAGATGTGCAAGTTTGTATATTTGCTTTTCTTTGCGATGTGCATGATAGCATTTCTTTGTAATGTTCAAGATAGCAAATTGTACATCATTCTAGCTAGCAAATTAAAGATGTTCAAGAAAGCAAGCTCTTTCTTCTCTTTCGAGAAGTATCATTTTTGCTTCCTTCGCAAAATGCCAAACTAGCAAGGGACCATGTTTGACATGAGGCAAGCAAACAATTTGGCAAGTGTTACATTTGTATCTTTTCTTTAGATGTGCAAGAAAGTAAGCAAGTTTTTGTATTTTCTTGACTTGTGCAAGTTAGCTAATTTCTCTTTGAGATGACCCTTTACATCAATTCAAGATAGCACATTAGCAACCGTTTCTCCCCCTTTGTCGTTGGCAAAAAAAAAGGATGATTCAAGTCATGAATATCAAAATAATAATTTTATCAAGAATATTTCATCATTGCGTGCATCATTATCATACGTTAAAGTATTGCATGCATAATACCAAATCATCAAATTCATCAAAATCTCAACATTACTTTCAAGATATTCAAAATGGTATACAAAGATTTATCATAAAGCAAATTAATTTTCAATCATCACATAAGGCATTTAAAGAATTTTTGAAACATAGGAGAATGATTAATTTGAGCATGCAATGTGTCAATCAAATTCAAGTCATGAATACCAATACTTTCATATTGTGAGTATCAATTCATGAATACCAAAAGATATTATTTGTGATTCCAATTTTGCAAGATCAAGATGATGATTTAGATAAAACTTATTCAAATCAAATCGTTAACTTGAAAGTCATAATCAAGTCATCAAAATCAATTTCGAGATTCACAAAATATCATGAAATCATTAATCTCGATCAGATGGGAAGAGCATTTTTTAAGTGATTCTTTTTCATCTAAGCATGCCTTAGTCTTTATATGCCAAATCAAGATAAGCATGAAAGTTCAAGACATAAAGGCAAAATCTTATAAAACAACTCATCAAGCAAGATTTTAAATATCTATTCTCAAGTCATATAAAGAGTAAGTCAAGGATTCAATTATCTCATGTCATGAATTCCAACAGGCATCCCAAATTATCAATATCACATTAAAAAGATATTTCAAAAAGATATATCGATAAGTGATTCATTTGTATTATTTCATTCATTCGGAATAAATCTAGGAGAACAATATGAATTAAGGGAGATATAACATGATTGAAGCATTGAACATGATTCATATTTAAAATGTGTCTCATGTCATAAGTATGAATCAAGCATTTATGAAATCCGAAATCATCCTCAAAGTCACATTCAATAAATTCATACATAACAAGCATAGATTTATTGAAAAGCCAATAAGATAGAGGATCGCATTTCGTTTTTATAAATTTCTATTCATGTGATTTGCTTCTTATAAGCATGCATTTACCTTTAATAAAACAAGTGTCAACATTTAAGACGGAAAGGTAAATTTTGTAAAACAAATCATCAAGCATGATTCCATGATAACATCCTTTTAATATCTTGATATTCATCATCAAGTATGATTTCAAAAAGTATGTTCAAGAGAAATCATTAAGACCAAATGCATGATACACTCATTTATTTTCAAAATATTCATCATGTTTATTTTCATGAGATTCACAAGATTGGTAAAATAAATTTATAAATCTCAATAGGACAGAAAATTTATTTCCATTTCATACAATTGATTTCATGTGAGGGTATTCAAGTCTTTTGTAAAAATATGCATCATCATTTAAAATCGAAACATAAGTTTCATCATGAAGCCGTCAAGACCAAACACATCATGATATCACATCTATCATCAAAAGACTATCAAGAAATTCATACATAGATGTACATGCACTATGTCATCTTAATATGTCATGAGAATGTCATCTTAATTCGTCATAAAAACGATTAGACCAAAAACATGTTAATCTAAAATGAGAGTTTCAAATCAACATTTACTTCAAAATCTCATGCATGACATAAAATCATCAAGATACACATGCATGGATTAATCCTAAGCATTATCACATATCACATAATTATCATTCCTAATGTTGCATACATCATTCAACATTTCATAACATAACATGCATGAAACCTTAGCAATATACTTTTCATGATCAAAATTTTTAATTTTTTTATAGATGCTAAAAAGAAAAACATGATATAATTTTTTTAAAAAACAATTTTTTATTTCCTATTCCTACTATCTAAATTAAGCACTCATGAAAAACTTCAAGTAATTTCAAAATAATTCAAGAGAGTTTAGTTACGTACCTTTAGTCGAAGCTCACCAAGCCAATTT